>JARQOC010000004.1:156675600-157222938 GCA_033576535.1 Allobates femoralis
ATAACTTGAGATTATTTGCACCCTTGTGTATATATTTCAGCACCTTTGCAGTCAGTCACTTTGTACAGCAGTTCTCTGCTTTTTTAATTGTTTTTATCATTGTCCATATATCTTGTTTTTGTTATGATTTTTCACTAATAAAATGATATTTATACTTATATTTATATTCTACTGGCTTTGATCCCAATCCATTTACCACGCTACTTTTTCTCTTTTGATTTACTGAATCACCATAAATGTAGGTGCAGGCAGAAAATAATATACTTACAGAGATATTATATAGAGAGAGTATATATCTAGCATAGAATTTTATCATTCAACATAGAATAAAGATGAATACAATATGATTTCCTCCCACCGTGCCATGTACACATTAGCAAGGGACGGGGACAACCTGGCTCCCCATAGGACAGCCCTGAGTTTGTAAATAAAATTTGCCACTGTATGAAAGAAGTTGATGTTTAACAGGAATTTGGTAACTTGGATGATGAAATCAATGAAATCATCCTTAAAGGGGTGTATTTTCATAGATGATATTGCGAGACGTCAAGAGCCAAACCGTGAGGGATGAAACTATACAACCCTATCACATTGGCAGTAATGATGTTATAACACTCTTCCACTTTAAAATTAAATAGTTCTTTTGTATTCTTTAAATGACTACTCATTTGCAAAACAAAGGGCTGCAATATATTATCAATCCATACTGACAATTTCTCAGTAAGTTAGTTGATCCCGGCAACAATTGGCCTAAAACATAGGGGAAAAGTGTCTTTGTGGCCTTTCCGAGAGTGTGGTATTTTGCCCATCAAACAGTATTATATAATTTGGGGACTCATAACCCTATGGCAGTGTGTTGTGTATCCAGAGTGTGTGGAATGTGTCAGTGTTATTTATGCTCACTATGCAGCCTATAAAGCAGGTTGAGTGAGAGTTGATAAATTAACCCACTTCACGTGCTGAGAAGTGTGTATGTGACACAGACCAATAAAGCCCCTTTCACACTGGCATTTTTGAAAAAATGCGTCAGAATTACCGCATCTTCCGCCTAACGGCCGCACTTGCGGCAACTATCCGGCAAGCCCCATGCATTGTCTATGGGGCTTGCGGTCGGGTGCGGCAAGTGCGATTTTGCCGGTTGCGGCAGATACGCACTTGTGGCCGCAAAGAAAAACACAGTCAGCAGCGATTTTTTACACAGCCGCAAGTGCCGCATCTGTTGCAACGGCAAAGCAATGGGGCTTGCTGGATAGGTGACGCAAGTGTGGCCGTTAGGCGGAAGATTTTTCAAAAACACCAGTGTGAAAGGGTCCTAACTTATATTTACTTATTATGTAAAAGGAAAAAGTTGTCAGTCATCATTACATATGAAATTACAGATACAGTGCCTTGAAAAAGTATTGATAACCCTTAAACATTTCCACATTTTTTCATCTTACACCTACAAATGTGTTTTATTGAGATTTTATGTAATGCATCAAAACTAAGTAGCAAGTGTTTGTGAAGTGTAAACAAAATGATCCATGGTGTTCAAAATATGTTAAAAATATTTATCTAAAAATTGTGACATGCATTTGCATTCCGCCCCCCCCTGAATCAATAGTTTTGCTGCAATTACTGCTGTCAGTGTATTGGTATATGTCTCTACCAGCTTTGCACAGCCAGAGGCTGATATTTTTGTCAATTCTTCTTTACGAAATAGATTGAGCTCAGTGATATTGGATGGAGAGAGTGTGAACAGGAAATTTCAAGTCTTTCACAGATTTTCATTGTCATGAAGGTCTGGTGTTTGATTGCGCCTTTCACACAAGCGAACATACTTTGATATAAACCATTCCATTATAGCTCTGGCAGTATGTTTAGGATTGTTGTCCTGCTGGAAGGTGAATCTATGCTCCAGTCTCAAGTCTTTTGCAGCCTCTAACAGATTTTCCTCCTGGATTATTTAGTTCCATCTTCCCATCAACATCAAAGCATCCCCACAGCAGATGTTGCCACTACCATTACTGACAGTGGGGATGATGTTTTCAGGGTGATCTACACTGTTGTTTTCCACCGCACAAAGCATTTTGCATTTAGCAAAAAAGTACTACTTTAATCTGATCAGAGCACCTTCTTTCACATGCTATGCTTCCATAGGGCCACTCTGCCATAAAGGCCTGACTGGTGGAGGGTTGCAGTGATCTCCCTACTGCATCTCTGGAGCTCAGCCACCGTGATCTTAGGATTCTTCTTTATCTCTCTCACCAAGGCTCTTCTCCCACTATTGCTCAGTTTAGCTGGACAGCGCCAGGTCTAGGAAGACTTCTGGTGGTCCCACACTTCTTCCATTTAAGGATTATGGAGGCCAGTGCACTCTTAGGAACCTTGAGTACTGCAGAAATTCTTTTGTAACCTTGGCCAGATCTATGCCTTGCAACAATTCTGTCTCTGAGCTCCTTGGGCAGTTCCTTTGACCTCATGATACTCATTTTGTCTGACATGCACTGTGAGCTGTAAGGTCTTATATAGACAGGTGTGTGCTTTTCTAAATCAAGTCCTATCAGTTTAATTGAACACAGCTGAACTCCAATGAAGGAGTAGAACCATCTCAAGGAGGATCTCAAGGAACAGGACAGCATGTGACTTAAATATGAATGTCTGAGCAAAAGGTCTGAATAGTTATGACCATGTGATATTTCAGTTTTTCATTTTTAATAAATTTGCAAAAATGTCTACATTTCTGTTTTTTTTCAGTCAAGTTGGGGTGCAGAGTGTACATTAATGAGAAAAAAATGAACTTTTTTGAATTTACCAAATGGCTGCAATGAAACAAAGAGTGAAAAATTGGTGTCTGAATATCTTCCATACCCACTGTACTGCTGTAACCCTTGCCCTGTTCATAACCACTACGGTTACTGTTGAATTCCAACAGTGTGTGAATGTTTAGCTTTTAGATCAGGGGTGGGGAACTTTTTTTCAGTCGAGGGCCATTTGGATGTTTCAACCATCATTTGGGGGCAAACTTATCAGCTTGAAAATTATCCTGCTATATTTGATAAGGTAAAAAATGTTTATACCGTGTTAGCCAGTAGTTAGAAAAATATTAGAATCTGAGAGTCCTCAGTGGTTGATACCTTTTAATGACTAACTGAAAAGATGGTAAGTGAAGCATGCTTTCGGGACACTATGGCCCCTTCATCAGGCTCATAATGACACAAATTCTGAAGACACACACATATATACATAAGCAGGGTGAGATAATGCAGTAAATATGACAGGTGAAGTAAAGCAGAGTCAGTTTTGGGAGGGGGAGAGGAGCTGGGGAGGTGAAATCAAAATTCCGAGATAAGAGGAACAGATAGAACAATATACAGTACAATGATTAGTGGTCTGTGGAGACCTAAAAATTCCTCAGTGAGAAAGCTATAAATCCATGCGAGACAGTTCATGTAAGCAGACCACTAATCATTGTATTATTGTTCTATCTGTTTCTCTTATCTCAGAATTTGATTTCACCTCCCCAGCTCCTCTCCCCCTCCCAAGACTGACTCTGCTTTAAGTCACCGGTCCTAATTACTGCATTATCTCACCCTGCTTATGTATATATGTGTGTGTCTTCAGAATTTGTGTCATTATCAGCCTGATGAAGGGGCCATAGTGTCCTGAAAGCTTGCTTTGCTTACCATCTTTTCAGTTTATGTACAGTATATATGTATGTGTCTTCAGAATTTGTGTCATTATTAGCCTGATGAAGGGGCCATAGTGTCCCAAAAGCTTGCTTCACTTACCATCTTTAATTAGCCATTAAAAGGTATCAACCACTGAGGACTCTCAGATTCTAATATTTTTCCTGCTATATTGGGTTAAACAATCAACCCACCCCCTACTGTTGTGCCTGAAGCTGCGTCTCTTTGTTGCAGCTGTGATGTTAGGTGATATTGATCATGTTGCTACTTGCAACTGCATTTCCAGCCTAAGGCTGGGGCACATACATAACTGAGGAGGCTGAAGCTGAGGCATGTATATCACTGGAGAGGCTGAGACTGGGGCACACACAGCACTGGAGAGGCTGAGGCTGGGGAACCTGCAGCACTGTGGAGGCTGAGGTTGCAACACATACATCACTAGAGAGGCTGAGGCTGGACCACATACATACCAAGGGAGGCCAAGGCACATACAGCACTGGGGACGCTGAGGCTGGGGCATATACATTACTGGGGAGGCTGAGGCTGCGGCACATACATCACTGGGAAGACTAGGGCACATACATCACTGAAGAGGCTGAGGCTGTGCCACATAGATAACTAGGCAGGCCAAGGCACATAAGCACTGGGGGATCTGAGGCTGCAGCATATACATTACTACGGATGCTGAGGCATGTACAGTACTGGGGAGACTGAAGATGGGGGCACGTACATCACTGGGAAGACTGAGCCTAAGGCACATACATCACTGAAGAGGCTGAGGCTGGGGCACATACAGCACTGAAGAAGCTGAGGCTGGGGCACATACAGCACTGGAGAGGCTGAGGCTGGGGCACGTACAGCACTGGAGAGGCTGAGGCTGGGGAACATGCAGCACAAGGGAGGCCAAGGCACATACAGCACTGAAGGCACTGAGGCTGGGTCATATACATAACTGTGGAAGTTGAGGCTGGGGCACATATGTCCCGCCCTGGCCAGGGTACTCAGAGCTCGGGCACGTGTGTTGGGGGGGATGCTATCACTGGTGGCTGCACCCAAGTCCGAGGCTCTGCAGGTCGGTGACTTCTTAAATAAAGTTTTTTTTAGAATGGTTTGTGACGCCACCTGTAGTACCTGGTGAGGGATCACCAGTGCTGCTGCAGTCCTCCAGAGGGTGTTGGTACTGCGGCAAGGGTGGTAAAGCTTCCTACTGGTGAAGCTGACCTCTAGGGGCAGCGTTAGCTGAAATAAAAGTTCAGTGATGGCAGTACAGAGACACAAAGGCAGTTTCACTCTTTCCGGGTACTTTACTGGGAACAAGCATCCAACTAATACATAGTCCACAGTTCATCAATGATGTAATTCACAGGTAACCTTTCGGGTGACCGTAAATGGATGCAAGGCGGTTTGGAGGTACCCGCGATGTGCCTTAGTTAATGAACCCATGTCCTGTTAGCCCTGCCTCGGATAAGTCTCTTCCCAGTCCCACTGAGGTAGTAATCGAGTTCCTCTCTCTCTCCTCTCCTTGCTACCTGGACCCCAACCTCTATGGAGAACCGAGTGGACCGCTCCGTTTGTGGCAGGGTGCTGTGGCTGGTAAACAAGCCACAGCTTCCGGTTGACGACTACAGAGGTGGACTCTGGCCACTTCCTCGGATCCGATTTTCTGTGGTGGACTGGGGAAGCTCCCATGAGAATGGTCGCTCCGCTTTGAGGTTCCCCCTTTCTCTCTCGGGCCCAGACTCAAGCGACAGGCAGCCTCTCTCAAGGTCCCCTCAGGACCTCCTTTCATCTTCCCTCAGCTTTAGTCTGCAACTCGCCTGTTCTGTCCTTCCGACTCTCCTACTCCCTCTAGAGTACGGGCCCAAACCGTATATACTAGGTGGGTGTGTGGGAGTGCTGGAATTGGGTCCCTCCTACCAACCCTGCATCCACTTACAGTTGGGATAATTACACCTCTTTTACGGGTGTAATACCCCGATGTGACGCCTGACTAACGGGGGCGCCACACATACAGCACTGGAGAGGCTGAGGCTTGGGAACATGCAGCACAAGGGAGGCCAAGGCACATACAGCAATGGAGGCATTGAGGTTAGGGCACATACATCACTGGGGAGGCTGAGACTGGGGCACACACAGCACTGGATAGGCTGAAGCTGAAGAACCTGCTGCGCTGGGGAGGCTGAGCCTAAAGCACATATATCACTGGGGAGGCTGTGTCTGGGGCGTATACATAACTAGGGAGGTCAAGGCACATACAGCAGTGGGAGCATTGAAGCTGGGGCATATACATTACTGGGAAAGCTGAGGCTAGGGCACATTCATCACTGGAGATGCTGAGGCTGGGGCAAATACATCGCTGAATAGGCTTAGGTTAAGGCACATATGTGGCACCCTGGCACCTGTTGGGCACCACAGAAATCCTTAGGTACAATGGAGTAAGTAACAGCACAGCAAAACCCACAAACACCAAACAACACAAACAACACTTAGAACACCTGGTTTCACCCCGAGCCTCTAGGGGGAGCTACACTGGTGACTTCTAGCCAGTTCCCCCTATAAAAAGAGTCTTGGAGGGAGAAACTTCAGAGTGTGCAGTCACTTCAGAACTGTGAAGAGTGTGGTAGACGCTACAAGAGCTGCCTGCCTGTGTGAAACCTCCACCCTATGAGGAACACACTAGGCCCAACCAGCCTGTTAGCCAGTGGAGATCCCTGCAACTGGGATAATAGGAAGAAGGAGATCACCTCTCAGGAACACAGAGTTAATCCGACTCTTTCCAAATCATCCGGTTACTGGAACCGAAGCTGTGAGAGCTACTCAGCCACCACAGAGAACCAGCTACATCCAACAGGAGGTTTAGCCACCTGTTCCACCTGATGCACCCATCCACGAGAGCCCAGGGAAGAGTACTGATCCTGCTCAAACCCTTTTACAGTGCCCTCAGTGCTGCTAACCAGGTGAAGCAAGTTCCATTGAACAAACTGCCCGGTCCGGCTGGATTCCACATCCACCCGACCTTAGAGAGAGAACTAGAGAAAGGAAGCCTAACACTGCTTGCTGTGAAACTCCAGAAGTGCCAACTTCACTATCCCGGTCCGAGTGTACCTGACTACCAACCAGTAAAGGTACCTAAAAGAGACTTTGTGTGGTTGTACATTACTCCTGGATTCAGCGCACAGCATCCCGCAGCTGCCTCACAACATCTTGCGCAGCTCCCGGCTCCGGGGATTCCCGCTCATCCTGTGGGGAGCGTTCCATCTCGCTGTGTACCATCCCCCGGAGACCCGAACAGCGCTGGTAAAGTTACCAGAACACCCGCAGGTGGCGTCACGAAGACAAATCACCCCACTGTTCCGCCATTCCCCTATTGATCTGGACCACCGGGCCTACACTACCGCAGGCGCGGTTCCGTGACTGGAGGAGAAACAACGCCCGCTACGTGTACCCCCCGGCTACGGTGAGTCACATACATCACTGGGGAGGCTGTGGGTGGGGCACTTACATAACTAGGGAGGCCAAGGCACATACAGCAGTGGGAGCATTGAGGCTGGGGCATATCCATTACTGGGGAAGCTGAGGCTGGGGCACATACATCACTAGAGAGGCTGTGGCTGCAGAAGAGGTCATCACAGGCCATGTGTTGCCTGCTGGCCAGAGGTTACTCCTGTTTTGAATTGCTGAGACTACTTTACTCTTTTGCTATACACTTGCGTTTTGCTGCAGTGACCTTGTAGGTAATTTGCTGTCTGCTGGGAGACATGGGTGGGCTCTTTTCTATATAAACCACAGTAGACAGTTTCTAGCTGCCAGTTATTAATTAGTTTTAGCTACACCTGGGACTCACTGTTATTTGTTTCCTGTGTATTGTTTTCTATTTCCAATGTTCTGATTTCGGCTTGAGTTTAACCATTCGTTTGTCTTCTTATTTGTCCTTGATGTGACTTTTTGGTATTGACCCCACATGATGATCTCTCTTGCCTCTGGATCGCTCCTCCATCTGGCAACCCTTCAATGGAAGCAAGCAAGTGGACCCTGTGGGAAGACCAGATCCCTGTTAAAGGGTGAAGGCGGGGGTCCTCTGGAGTCTCCCAAATAGCGTGGCTTGTGCCAAGTCTGTCTGAGGTAGTTTGTTTAAGCCTGTGGTCTCTGACTGACATAACAGATAGATTCTCCCACCTGAGCTGTTGATCTCTGCTCCTGCTCCAGTGTGACCATGGGCCTCTTGGCTGATTCTCTTATTAGTGCTCTCCTTGCTTGAAATGTCGGTTTCTGTCGCCGGTGATGTTGTGGTAGGTTTGAAGTTGTGCCATACTCCTATTATTGGATCATTGATTGAACAATTAGATATTCCGAGCTTGGGCTATTCTTATAACCTAACCATGCTTTTCTCTTCTCTACAACTTTATCTCTGACCTCTCTGGTGTGTTCCTTGGTTTTCATAATGCTGTTTGATCAATAATTTTCTCAAACAAAGCTCTGCGTCCTTCACAGAACAGCTGTACTTATACTGAGAATAAATTATACGCAGGTGAACTCAATTTATCAATTAGGTGACTTCTAGAAACAATTGATTACTTGTAATTTTACTTGGGAGTATCAGACTGCAGGGAGCTGAATACAAATGCATGTCACAATTTTCAGATTTATATTTTTTAAATATTTGGAAAATCATGTATAATTTCCTTTACACTTCACAAATACTTGGTACCTTTGTGTTGGTAAATCACATAAAATGCCAATAAAGTGCAACAATTGGCGTTTATTTTGTATTAATTCTTATTTAGTATTAATTCTAATTTTTGGAACTCTTTGGATGCAAGGATGCACTATGGTCCATTTCATCTATGTAGTGTTTTTTGTGACTTCCATACCTTTGGTCATTTTAAAATACAAGAATATAACATTAAGAAAAGGTTAAGTCTTACATCGGAGATAGAACTCACCCTCTGTTTTGTGCTGTGACGAATAAGCGGATTTAAATCATCTCTAAGCTTAAGATGTGCTTTGGGTTTAGTTCTCACTGGGGATTTGGTGACTTCAGGCTGTCCTTTTTGTCTCCTTACCAGTTTGGAAAGCTCTGCATGGATTGCCTTAAAGGAAACATTCATTGTATTAGTCATAGTTCTATGCTTCAGCACAAAAACCATAAAGTCCAAAGACTATTGCTTGTTCATTGAGTGTTCTATCCAATTGCTTAAGAAATCTCGAACATATTTCCCTTAGGGTGGAAACACACTATCCTACTTACATGCGAGTCTCTCGGACGAGACTCAGATCAGTGACCCTAAACAGCCTCTCTCTCTCTGGACGGGGAGTGTGGAGCTGCATAGAAATACAAGGAGCTGACATTCCTGTCCTGACAGGAGAGGCCGTTCCAGGTGACTGATCCAAGACTCGCACGACTACCTCGCATATCACACGGACAGTGTGATTCCAGCCTTACACATGCTCTGGCTTCATCATTAGAAGCATCATTCAGATCAATATGGAAAGATTGATAGATATATTTTCAATCTTCTGCATTTATGGCAAGAAAATGGTGAACCTATATATGTATAAGCTATTAACATTTTTTTTATGAACTGACACATGCACAAATACAATGACATGTTTCTGATAAATGTTATCTGTCATGATTATACAATGCTAAGACTCTAACCATACAATGAAAACACTATAAGTATATAGTATTAGAAAACTCACTAAAAAGAGCCAAAAGGTCCGATACCCAATGCACTTAGCAGGACGCAGCAGGCCCAAGGATAAAGGCAACACAGGTGCATGATACCGATGTAACAATCATTCTCAAACTACCATGACATGGGAGGTGATTGGTGGTATTTTGTATGCACACAGATGAGGTTTCCATAGGGCATCAGTCACACAGGCAAGCATGATGCAGTATATCTGTATGCAGCCTATTGATCACGCCCATCCTATTAGATCAGGCGGGCTGCCCAGCGCACCACACAGGACAGACGCCCCAAAGGGCCCAGCTGCATCCTGCATAAATACTCTAAGCATACCCCCCATACATTTTATTTAAGCCATTGAGTCAGCAGCACACATATTAGTCAGATACTGTCTTATTGATAGAATCCAAAGAATGACAAATTAAGCTTATGACTCCTGTCAAAAACACTTTCAAGATCTTCAAAGTACAACAAGGGTGAGAAATTAGGGATGGGTGAGTACCGTACTATTCGGAATCGCTATACCCGCAACGAGTAGGTAGTGGTACTCGCTACTCGTTGCGAGTATAGCGATTCCGAATACTTTTGCAGTGTATCAATAGATACACTGCAAAAGTCCTGTAAAAGAGAGAAAAAGTGGTTAAAAAATAAAAAAAATCGGATACTCACCTTAACCGACGGCTGTACCGGGACCAGCCGATGCACATCTATTCATGTAAAAGGACCTTTCACGCTCTCAGCCAATCAGATGGCTGGGAGAGATCTGGTAAATCAGATGCCGCCACGTCACAATGACGTGATCGCTAGCGGCCACCTGATTGGCCAGATGGAAAGGTCCTCGGTGTTCCTGAGAGGACCTTTCCATCTGGCCAATCAGGTGGCTGCTAGCGATCACATGATTGTGACGTGGCGGCATCTGATTGGCCAGATCTCTCCCAGCCATCTGATTGGCTGAGAGAGTGAAAGGTCCTTTTACATGAATAGATGTGCATCGGCCGGTCCCGGTACAGCCGTCGGTTAAGGTGAGTATCCGATTTTTTTTATCTTTTAACCACTTTTTCTCTCTTTTACAGGACTTTTGCAGTGTATCTATTGATACACTGCAAAAGTACTCGGTACTTGCTACTCCCGAGTAATCCTAATTTACTCGGCGAGTAGCGAGTACACGAATACCGCTACTATTCGGCGAGTTCCGAATAGTAGCGAGTATACTCGCCCATCCCTATGAGAAATGTGTTTACCCAGCAATGATTACAATTTTTCAACCATTCATCCTCATCCACCCTACAGATCGCAGGCAAGGAACATCAAGCAAAATGGATACATTTTATCAAGCAGTCCAGCGACTCTTTAAATTGGTAAACCTCTTTATTTCATAATGATATATATCCACATATTTATAGATATACCATAACTAAGAATTGTTAAAATTAGAAATGCGTAGGTTTGTAAACTCTGTCTCTTATTAGTCTATGTGGATATTTATCATTATGAAATAAAGAGGTTACCATTTTAAAGAAGGCTGTAATGCATGATGGGATTGGTCCAATTTGCTATGAAGTTGTCAATCAAAAGCCAAAGGGTGCTCTTTTGATGAGAAATGTAGCCACTAGAAGCTAGGAGTATGTCACAGTATATATATTTGTATACTGTTTGTATATACTACTGATGTACACCATTAGTGTTAAGAAAATGCGCTTACATGGATCTCGCAATCCATTTCCCTGTCTCAAGCACTCCTTTAACATTGGCAGACAAATTGCTTGTAGCAAGTGTCAATCAATGATATTGCTAATCAGTGCTCGTTTACTGCACTTACAAGTTGCAATTACTATAATGGTCTTGTACAAAAATCATTCTTGCAATCGTTCATTTCCCCCTCTTCAGACAGTTTATTTTCTGTTTGCATAAAGGGATGTGATGTTGACTAGGGAGTTTAGTATCTGCATAAAAGAATATTCATTTTCATGACCATAGCAATGCCCCCGAATGAAGTGCACTGTAATGTAACACTATTCTCAAATTTATAACAATAAATGAGTGAACTATCATTTGTCATTTAGGGCAAATGTCCACAATCTGGAGACGCTGCGTTCTAGATACAGTGAGTCTTCTCTAGCAGAGACGCTAATCTCTGTGGGATAGCGGGATGTCTGTGCCCATGATCAGGATTCTGACTGCAGCGGATTGTCACTGTTCTCCCGGACAGAACACTCGCGTCTCTGCAAGAATATATTGACATGCTGCAGCTCGGGAAGCCACAAACAGGTCAGTTCACAATGCGGAAAAAAGAAGCAGAGTTGGCACGGGATGTCTAAAAATCCATCCACTGTGCTTATACTGTACAACACGCAAATTGTCACTTCAGTGAGGAAGTGGACGAACTCTAGCGCCACCTTTAGGTAGCAATCCTCAAAGTCATAGTCGACTCTTTAACAAGCCTTTTAATATGACCAAGGATTTGTGCCAGATCAGAACCCCAATCTGGCACAAATCCTTAGTCACATTAAAAGGCTTGTTAAAGAGTCGACTATGACTTTGAGGATTGCTACCTAAAGATGGCGCTAGAGTTCGTCCACTTCCTCACTGAAGTGACAATTTGCATATTTCCCAGAGGAGCATTATGGCTATAAGTCTCCTTATCAGCTTATCTGTCTCCTTATGCTGGCAGGCAGATTCCTCTCCAAGAGGAAAATAGCTAGTTTCCCATACTGTACAACACAGCATTTTGGAACGCAACGAAAATACACTGCATCCAAAACCCTGCTAATCCTGATAGTGGGTACTTACCCTAACAATGGGAAATTATTCTGAAAGAACATTCATCTGCACATCATTTGTGTGATCATCATAATTTACAACAGTCCCTTAAATTCTTGAAATTGCTCTTTTTCTGCTATTTATAATTATTTTATGATGAATAGGGTTCTATTGGTTTATAGACTAAGCCCCAAGTCATCATTGTCATTGCGCCTGTTTTTGTCTAGTTTTGTGTGTTTTATGGCTTTTATTGTTCACACCTAATTTATTCATTATTCTATTTGTGCCTTGTTTAAAGTCTATTTTATATGTATTTGCCATTTTTTTAGTTATTTTTTTAGCTTTGTGGGCGGTTTCAAGCCATTGCAGATGTTGTTGGCAGAGTTATCAAGTGTGACATTTTAAAAATTTGTAAAACTTGGAGCGCCTTCACTCCAGTTTCTCCCTGGTGTGTTTTTGAATACTCCAGTATTTTGGTGCAATTTTTGGAATTTTGGTGCCAAAAGTAAGGGAAAAAAAAACGGTTCAAAGCAGTAAGAAAGCCTTTTTTGAGTTTGTGGCAAGTTCATGACCCACTTGCGCCATAAAATTGATAAATTTGGTGCAAAAGTGCAACTAATACCATAGGATTAAAAAGGAGAGTGACAAAAAAGCACCAATGATGAATTGGGGGCTAAATAGCTTTTTTTATTGAGTGACAGGCAGTGACGTAACTTGAAGCTCATAAGCCCCAATGCGAAATCTCCAACGGGGCCCCCAATTATTGCAAACCTTTAATAGCATTAATATTTTTCTATAGGCCAAAGGGACAGGGCATAATTTTTCTTGTGTTGTACACCAGAGGTTTTATTTACCTCATTTTTAAGGCCTTCTAATGACCAGATATTTATGTTCTGAAACAAAAAGCAGAGAATTTAAAGAGGGTGTACTTAACTTTTCCTAAGACTGTAGATAGATACACGGATGGATGACGATAGATAAAAATACTTGCATACAAATGCCATAAGCATGTGATTTAGCAGCAATTCTCAATACTGACATGTTGATCTCTACAGTATAATCTTCCGTATAATGATGACGTCAATTTACCTTTACTTTTGTTATCTCACTGAATAACTTTGTTATTCTTTGTGAACACAGTGGAATTTCTTAGTAAAACCTTTTTGTATTATTTTCCATTAAGGGTAAATTGATAATCCCATAATAATTTACGCCTGAACAAGTTTAACAGCTACATCAAAATTACATTGTAATGTTTCCAATGATCTCTGGTTTCACAAATGAAATGGAAAACTAATGGCTGAGAATGAGAGAACATCTGTTGCCATTTTAACTATTTCCTTGATTTATTTTCTTTCAGTGCAAATCACTGATGTCCTAAATTTCAGAGAAAGGTGAAGCCAAGGTAGGGATTACTGCACTCCTCAGAGGAAGACATCAGATGTCAGAACTGCATGTCCTGTTATGGTAGATCTCAAGGAGTAAAAAAGTAGATGCCTAAAAAAGATATAATGTCTTTTGCCCTTGGATTGCTCAAGACAGTAAAAAGAAATCTGTCATAAAGTAGGAATCATGTTCTGCCGATCTCATCATATGATTGCAAAACTGGAAGTAAGACACAATGTGAAAAATAAAAAATTATCTTATGCTGTAATTGAGTCCTGTTACTTCATATTACCTCATACCTGGGGAAATTCTTTACAGGTTAGTTTCAAAAGTATCTAACATATTGCTTCCTATTGTGGAAGCTCACTATCCTACTTACATGCGAGTCTCGGATCAGTGACCCTGAACGGCCTCACCCTCTCTGGACGGGAGCGTCAGCTGCTTGTGTTTTTGTGCAGCATCACACTCCCGTCCAGAGAGGGAGAGGCCATTCAGGGTCACATGTAAGTAGGATAGTGTGTTTACACCCCTACAGGCAGACTACACCTCTTTTTTGGTGTCAGGATCTACACTGCCAATCAAAATTAGAGAACAACACACAATTTCTTTAATGTTAAGGTCATTGTGTTGTCCTATGTGAAAATTTCCTAACATGAGTAAAATAGCAGTATTTTAAGTTTATTTCATAAATTGAATATATTCTAAAGCACAGAATAAAAATGTAAATGAGATAAATGAAAAAGAACAATGATCAAAATTAGACATTTTCAGATATCTGTAAATTATTGGTGTTAATCTGGCACCTGGTGCTAATTACCTTATCTAACAAACCCTATTTAACTGGCAGGCTAACTTTCCAGTTTGCACTCACTTTGAAAAAAATGGTGTGCCGTTCCAAAGTGACTGAAACCTTCCGGCAGCAGGTTGTCCAGATGAAGGCCAAAGGGGTCACCCTATCAGCCATAGCCACAGAAGTTGTTCATTTCAAATCTGTGATTTCTAGACTATTGTATCTTTACAACATCACAAACTCTTTCAAGTCTCCCAAGAAGGTTGGTCGCCCGCTTAAAAAGCAAACACAAGAGAGAACAGGATAATGCTGAGAATCTCCTTTAGTAACCGTTTAAACACTGCAGCTGGAATAGCTCACCAGTTCAGCACTGAACAGGGTAAGGATCTGTCTCGTCATACAGTGTCACAATATTTAGGAGCATTTGGCTTGAAAGCCCCTTCTGCACTGATCAAACCTCTCATAAGCAAAAAGAATCAAAAGGCTAGATTCACATTTGTTGAGGAGCAAATTATGTGGACAGAGGAGAAGTGGTCCACAGTTTATTTTAATGATGAAAGCAAGTTTAATTTATTGGGTCTGATGGGAAACATTATGTTCGTCAACAAAGTGGGAAAAGACTGAACCCAAAGTATGTAAAGAAGTCAATGAAAGGTGGTGGAGGAAGTGTCATGGTTTGGGGAATGTTTTCTGCTGCAGGAGTTGGACCTCTCATACAGCTACATGGCAGAGTGAATGCAATTGTGTATCAGAACCTTCTTCAACAACATTTGGTTCCTTAGTTGCATTCAGCATGCAATCAGCCAACAAGTTTCATGCAGAACAAGGCCCCCTGTCACGCATCAAAATAAGTAAAGCAGTTCCTTGAAACAGAAAACATTGAACATTGAAACAATGAATTGGCCGCCCAGAGTCCTGATCTAAACCCATTAGAAAACCTCTGGAAAATCCTTGGTGACAAAGTTATGACCACGAAACTCACAACAGTCACAGAAGCTGAAAACATATGAAAAATTAATAAAGAATAACATATTCTGACCCATAAATTTGTAAAAATTAACTTTTAATAACAGTCTGAAAAGGTACACCCATAAACACAAGAAAGACAAAAAGGAAATATAATAATTAAGTACAAAAGCTGCACAAAAAAAGTGGTACAAAGTGGTACAAAGACAGGATGGGCTTGGAATTACTGAAATTATCCCTAATTACAATGGGGGTATAACCTTATGATAATGTCCTCACAGAAATAGTAGCTATCCCTAATTACTCTCCATAAAACACACCCGAAATAAATATTTGGTCTAAGCGACAAGCAAACAAGTGAAGATAGACGGGACATTGCGAACTCCTGGAAATCTTGCACACTTGGGCAGCTCATTGAGGCAGCGTGTACGCGTCCCGACCTCAGTGAGGCGCACTGTGAGTGATCGGATGAACAGCTTCTGCACTCTTGAGTATGCTCAGAGCGCCTCACTGTGGTTGGGATGTATACATCCTTACACCCAGCGTCAGAAACGCATAGCTGCGGGCCTTGGCTTTGTATACTCAAATAATAGGACAAGTGGATTTTACCAATTCTGCAAGATTATTCTCACTTTACTCCATAGGAAGAGTAGTCACTGACATATTAGACACATTTCTATTCTCGTACTCTGTCATCTTCACATCTGGGTCTTTTGTTGGGTCGTCCTATACTCCCCGTCACTGTTGTCTCCTATAATCAGCGCGGTGGTACATATTCTTATTATGTTTAGTTTTATCTCCTATATTGAGACAACACACTGGATCTATAAAGGACCATCAGCAGCTATTATACTTTTATAGACTAGGTATCAGAGTATAGTTGTCTATCCTTATAATTTACAGTATATGTCTTATTGTTTTTGCAGTCAGCTATACTTTTCTTCCATTTTCCATTTTCTATTTAAACTCCTTACCTTTGTTGTAGGTTCCATCTTAAGAGCCTGTTTGAGCACAGACATGGCTTCTTCATAGTCACCTCTTTCTGATAAAACCTTATAAGAACAAAAATAAGTGGCAATCAATATTCAGATGTAAAAGTTGTCCATACTATACAACTTTGTGTGAAAGTATAAATCTGCAATACCACAAAAATAAAAATCCTGGCATTTCATTGACTGACTTTTCTGTGTCTCATTAATTTATTCGGCAGCTCATTACAGGTGCATCTCAATTAATTAGAATATTATCACAAAGTTAATTTTTTTCTGTAATTTAATGCAAAAAGTGAAATGCATATATTATATAGAGTCATTACAGGCAGAGTGATCTATTTCAAGTGTGTATTTCTGTTAATGTTGATGATTATGGCTTACAGCCAATGAAAACCCAAAATTCATTATCTCAGAAAACTAAAGTAGGAGGATGAAGGGTTAAAAACCACACTGCCATATTTCACAACCTAACAGGGTGAATATACAGTTAGGGCCAGAAATATTTGGACAGTGACACAATTTTCGCGAGTTGGGCTCTGCATGCCACCACATTGGATTTGAAATGAAACCTCTACAACAGAATTCAAGTGCAGATTGTAACGTTTAATTTGAAGGGTTGAACAAAAATATCTGATAGAAAATGTAGGAATTGTACACATTTCTTTACAAACACTCCACATTTTAGGAGGTCAAAAGTAATTGGACAAATAAACATAACCCAAACAAATTATTTTTATTTTCAATATTTTGTTGCGAATCCTTTGGAGGCAATCACTGCCTTAAGTCTGGAACCCATGGACATCACCAAACGCTGGGTTTCCTCCTTCTTAATGCTTTGCCAGGCCTTTACAGCCGCAGCCTTCAGGTCTTGCTTGTTTGTGGGTCTTTCTGTCTTAAGTCTGGATTTGAGCAAGTGAAATGCATGCTCAATTGGGTTAAGATCTGGTGATTGACTTGGCCATTGCAGAATGTTCCACTTTTTTGCACTCATGAACTCCTGGGTAGCTTTGGCTGTATGCTAGGGGTCATTGTCCATCTGTACTATGAAGCGCCGTCCAATCAACTTTGCAGCATTTGGCTGAATCTGGGCTGAAAGTATATCCCGGTACACTTCAGAATTCATCCAGCTACTATTGTCTGCTGTTATGTCATCAATAAACACAAGTGACCCAGTGCCATTGAAAGCCATGCATGCCCATGCCATCACGTTGCCTCCACCATGTTTTACAGAGGATGTGGTGTGCCTTGGATCATGTGCCGTTCCCTTTCTTCTCCAAACTTTTTTCTTCCCATCATTCTGGTACAGGTTGATCTTTGTCTCATCTGTCCATAGAATACTTTTCCAGAACTGAGCTGGCTTCTTGAGGTGTTTTTCAGCAAATTTAACTCTGGCCTGTCTATTTTTGGAATTGATGAATGGTTTGCATCTAGATGTGAACCCTTTGTATTTACTGTCATGGAGTCTTCTCTTTACTGTTGACTTAGAGACAGATACACCTACTTCACTGAGAGTGTTCTGGACTTCAGTTGATGTTGTGAACGGGTTCTTCTTCACCAAATAAAGTATGCGGCGATCATCCACCACTGTTGTCATCCGTGGACGCCCAGGCCTTTTTGAGTTCCCAAGCTCACCAGTCAATTCCTTTTTTCTCAGAATGTACCCAACTGTTGATTTTGCTACTCCAAGCATGTCTGCTATCTCTCTGATGGATTTTTTCTTTTTTTTTCAGCCTCAGGATGTTCTGCTTCACCTCAATTGAGAGTTCCTTTGATCGCATGTTGTCTGGTCACAGCAACAGCTTCCAAATGCAAAACCACACACCTGGAATCCACCCCTGACCTTTTAACTACTTCATTGATTACAGGTTAACGAGGGGGACGCCTTCAGAGTTAATTGCAGCCCTTAGAGTCCATTGTCCAATTACTTTTGGTCCCTTGAAAAAGAGGAGGCTATGCATTACAGAGCTATGATTCCTAAACCCTTTCTCCGATTTGGATGTGGAAACTCTTATATTGCAGCTGGGAGTGTGCACTTTCAGCCCATATTATATATATAATTGTATTTCTGAACATGTTTTTGTAAACAGCTAAAATAACAAAACTTGTGTCACTGTCCAAATATTTCTGGCCCTAACTGTAAGATTGATTCATTAATCAACGCATTTCAAGGCTCCCTGAAATGTCCTGAAACATGGCAATATGACATTGATTTGTCCTGAGGAAAGGGCCAGGGAGCCCTGAACACATGGACTCATACATCAATATTATATTCACCCTTTGATGTCTTGTGGCATACGGCAGTGTGTGTTTTTAACCCTTCATCCTCCCTTTATATGTACCACGCTGGGAACTGCAGCAGCCATGATATGCTTTTATAGTATTTGTGACTCTCACAACCACACAAGGTGAAGCCTCTGATACCTATTTAGGTAATATTTTATCTCTCAGACCCTTCATCCACCCTATATTAATTCTCTGAGATAGTGATCTTTGGATGTTCATTTGCTGTAAGCCAAAATCATCAACATTCACAGAAATAAACACTTGAAATAGATCACTCTGCTTGTAATGACTCTATATAATATATGCATTTCACTTTATGTATTGAATTACTGAAATGAATTAACTTTTTGATGATATTCTAATTAATTGAGATGCACCTGTATTTACCTAATTTTCTTCTGTTAGCAATGGAAACTGTAAGCTAATTTAAAGATTTATATGTACAATGTAAGAAAATGTCATCAACTCCTCTGAGGCATAGTGGATGAACCCTCCGGACGCATGTACTGGAACCAGCCTATGATTTTTTGAATGCTCCTTATATTATCATTATAATTCATTACAATGGTGAGCCATTATATACTTCAGTTTATGAATACTTAGCATATTTTGTTATCTAACTTTGTATTACTTAAGGGGAATCTGTCAGCAGGTTTTTGCTATTTAAAGCGGTTCTCCACTTTTGGAGAACTCAAAGGTGGAGAACCCCTTCCATTTATTGGACATATCTGGTCACATACTCCACTACCAGCAGCCATATTGTGGACTGGAGATCTGAGCACTCTGTGAGGAAATCTGCAGTAACAAGATGTCACGCTTGGACTAAGGGGGATATCCAACTACCGTGCGTGACAGTGGTGCATGGGCCAACAATGTCCGGCACACTACACAACAGATGGGGAGACACTAGAGGGGTAAATAGTGGAGGGCCCTGCTTATAGGGAACGGGGGAGGGGTGACCTCCTGCAGTCACCTGCGGCTGTGCATTGATCTCCCTACCCTACTGTCTCTATACGAGTTCTTTCAGCTCGTCGCGGAGCAGGATACCTAGGCCCTTCGCTAGCCCTGATGTTAGCCCTCAAGAGGGAAAGGCCAGCGGGGGTGCTAGTCCCATCAATTACAATAAAGGAGACAAGAGGGAACGGCAGACAGACAGGGAACAACAAAAACAACTTCACGCCTGCTGCCACTTCTCCTGGACAGCAGACGGCTTAGCAACAGACAGGTTCTCCAGAGAGCTTCCCTCTCCTTAGAAAGCTTTGGCCAGAATGACTTCAATCACCAGCAGAGCAAGCTGGGACCATGGGTTATATAAAGGGGAAGGAGTAATCAGAGAATGGCCACACCGGGACAAGAACTGGCTAGCTTGCTGGCAGCAGAGACTGACATTAACTCCTCAACTGCCAAAGGAAAAAGGCACGTTTAATATGAAGTCCCAAAACCGACAAGAGACAGAGGTCCAAAACCAGTCACAAGTCTCCCAAGTAAGAAAGACCATCGTGACACAAGAGCTGGAGAAGAACCTGTCCGATCGATATAATAGTAAGTGCCACAAAAATCATGTCCCCAACACATCTGTGAAAACAGGTAATGTGGCAAACCCCATTAACTCATTCTGCTGCCAGCAATAGATAGAGGCTGTAGGAGGCAAACAGTACAAAAGTTTTAATGGAACTCAATTATGAAAATGATTTAGCCCCAAATAAATGCATTTAAGAAATAAAAAAGTCCACAAAGGTGGAGAACCCCTTTAATATGAAAGCAGTGAAATATAGGGCAAAAGAGTCTGATTACAAGGAGTAGTGTGTTGTAGATTTAATACAATCAGTGTTTTATCTGCAGGAGATTATCATTGCCTGACTACATTTCCCATGCCAGTCAGGCTCATCTGTGTAACCCACTGATGGGCAATTTTTGCTGACTATTCATAGTGTACACAGGAAGCTGCCACTCATGGTTAGGTGGGATTATTACACAGCACAGAAATCTTAGCACTGCTAAGGAATATGCCAAAACTGCACCAAGAAGTCCAGTAAGTAAGACATTGCTGGAATCAGGCTTTACTGAACTATATTATGTCTATTATATAGCAAAAATCTGCTGACAGATTCCCTTTAACTTTTACACTATCTCACCACATTGCAGAGCTGCAGCATGGTAAATAAAGCCTGAAATGTAACAGTAATTAGTAACACTACATCATTATTAAACTAAGTTCATTAACAGTCACAGATAATTATTGTAATTAGGACTCCTGCAAACAGATTGAAATGTACTTTCCTGAGGCTCATACAGAATTAGTCCAATTATGGAGAACACAAACATGACTTTGCGTGGTTTGTCTTAGTCATATGTGAAAGGTTGAGATGACATTACCTTGCCTTTCCTATAAAGTGCCTTTGCATTGTCTATATCCATCTCTAGGACCGCATTGCAGGAGTTAAGGACGTCATCATAGTGATGAAGCTTCATCTGGGTGGCTGCCAGGTTATTAAGACATTTGATTCGATGCTCCCGAATCTCCTCTTCTTCTTCTGAGCTCAGTGGGTCTGAGTAATACAGGTAATGGTGAGTCATTATCCTGGAGAGATGACTACTTACCAGCATGGAAAAATCGAACTGGCACCTATAGGGGACGTGGACATCTGGGTGCACAGTATACTTGGACTAGATAACAATATAGAAATTCCTATAAACAATATTTTTCATGTATTCTGAATCAGGTGATGTAGACAGAATATTTGATCTGATCTGTATACCCATACATATCACATGATCATTTCATTGTGTGCCAAAATGGACATAAATGTTACTGTAAAATGTAACTTTTACTATATGTATTTCACTGAATAATTAAAAATTTTTGCTTTAATTCATCTTTTTCGAGTATACTATACTCATTTAGCCATCTCATAAAATACAGTATCGGTATTGTCTCTTATGCAAATACTTTGCAAAAAATAGAACATGAAAGAAGCCTTCAGTAGAAGAAACTAAAGCTGCGGTTTGTATACAGTAGGCTGTAAGATATACTTGATCCATAACAGCCTCATACATAATGGCTATGGGATAATGCACCCCTACTTTATATATGACCTGTCGCCACATCAAAAGTATCAGATTTTGCTCTTTCTTCTGCTCCCCTGAATATTCTAGGTTATTTTTATAATCCGCCATACCTTTCTAGATAGGTAAGCCTTTTCATGTAGCACTATTGTTTAAGTTCTTTACCAAGGGGGTGTGTGACACTGTCCATTGGATTTATGTATCTCTACCACTGTGAACATGGATCCAACAGCAGCTGTACTAAGCGCACAAACTGGTTGTGGGTCTCACAACTGGCTCAGGTGAGCAGTCACAATCACTATTATTTCTTTAAAAAAAAATAACAATAAGACCCTATTGTGCCTTTTTGTTTCCCCATCTTTAGATACATCAATCAAAGAATGACGCTGCAAGCATTTTATACTGTGAACTAATACATTGAACACAGGAGAACAGGGGATGCTAAGAGTACAGTGACACATTAACCCTAACATTTGCGTGTACTCAATGGCCATGCTGCAGCAAAAGGGAATAAAACATTGTTAGTTCTTTGTAGTGCGGACTGTACCATATTTCCATCCATAGCCCTTTATTCCCCCTTTGTTGCACTAATTGTCACTGTGCCCTGAGAAATCAATATGTTCATTAGCTCTACACTGTCATATCTAGGTATGAATTAACTCTGCATTACAATTTTAGGTTTACTTTGGTAAGCTGTCCCATCATTGTGGTCTTTAGCCATTAGCTGCAATATTACTACCGTGTTTCCCCGAAAATAAGACACTGTCTTATATTAATTTTTGCTCTGAAAGGTGCACCATGTCTTATTTTCGGGGGGTGTCTTATATTAGCCAAAAAAAAAATTGACAGAAATGCAGCCTCCCATCCCAGTACTGTATCCCACTGCAGCAGCCTCCCATTATCCCAGTACTGAATCCCACTACCGTATCCCACTGCAGCCTCCCATGTGTGTACACACACACACACCACACACACACACTCACACACCACACACACACACACTTTCACTTTCTTACCGTACTTCTTTCTTTTCACTTTCTTTCCTCTGCGGTGCTGCTTTGCTGGTGCACAGTGCAGGAGCCCTGAGCAATCACAGCGCAGGAGCCCTGGGCCAATCACAGCGCAGGAGCCCTGGGCCAATCACAGCGCAGGAGCCCTGGGCCAATCACAGCCCAGGAACAATCAGAGGCTACTGATGTCAGCTGGCCCATGATTCCTGCGCTGTGATTGGCGCAGGGCTCATGGGTGGAGACAGGCACAGAGCTCCGGAGCTGTGATTCACGGCTGCGCTCCTGGGCTGTGAGCACTGCAGCGGCAGAAGAGCGGTACAGAGTGGCGGGGACTGGACAGCAGGGAGCGAGACACAGATGCATGCCCCGGTCTTGTAATCGGTGGCATGCTGAGGAGATACGCCTTATAATCAGGGGGTGCCTTATATTAGGAGGTAGGGTGCCCCCAAGCATCCTTTACTTTCGGGGGGCGCCCTATTTTCGAGGAAACAGCGTATGTTTAGCAAACATTAGTGTGGCATAATTAATATCCTAAGTAAATAATGAAGAATTCTGGCATTCATAGACGTTTGTGACATTTCCGTCTAAAACAGACCTCTTTCACACATACAGCTGGAGTGCAGCCATCAGAAACAAATTTAGGCCTATTTCACATGTCCGTGTCTCCAGCACATGTGCTGTCCGTGCAGCCATATGCAGGAGGCACAGACATACGGAGACACAGTGTACTCTATCGGTGGGTTTACACGTCCCGATATCGGCCCGATATCGGAGTCAACGTCGCAGGAGCGCGCTTTTTGAGCGAGCTTTTCCCGCCATCGCATCGCCGGTTTAGACAGCCTGATATCGGGATACAACGTCCCGACGATGTGTACGCCCCCCAACCCAGGAACGACTAGTTAACATGGGAGTGAATGGGTGACGTGGGCGTACACATCGTAGTTGGGCTGTCACACGGGACGATGCGGCTACAACGGCCATCCGATATCGGGCGGTTGAATAGCACGCTCATTCAACCCCGATATCGTTTTGGCATCGTTCCAACATCGCATTGTACGTTCAAACCGTACAACGCGCGAACGATATCGGGTCCAACTCCCGAACCACGTGACTTTTGGTCGGAGTTGGGTCGGAGTTGGACGGCGATATCGCGATGTGTAAACCCACCATATGGCCCCTCCACACGTTCGTTTTCATGCACAGACCGTGTCTTTGTGTGGAGCAGACACATGTCCGTGTGCTCCACACGGGGACATGTCCATTTTTGGCGGCAGCATGGACCCATGGACCCATTCAAGCCAATGGGTCCATGCCAAAAACGTCCTGAACACGGATGTCATCCGTGTGCACAAACATGAGCCTGGAGTTTTTAGCTGAAAAACAAAGAATTTCATACTCATCTGACACCACCAATGTCCTGTTCCTCTCAATTACCCCAAAAGTGAGAGGAATAGGCAGCGCTGAAGACAAGTGACTATACAATGACATGCTGTCTGTGTGCGGATGTCACATGGATAGCACACAGACAGCACTCTCATGACCCACCATGTGTGACACACTGACACAAGGGCCCACAAAAATGAAAAACGGGCTCTCTCACATGTGTTTTCTACGTATGTGTGAAAGAAGCCTAAAGCGGTATAGCACGGGGGGTATGTGGCATTGTAGCTCAGGAGAAAACTTCCTACAAAACTATGTTTGGACCATTATAATAAACTTATTATTGGC
The DNA here is from genome assembly GCA_033576535.1 of Allobates femoralis. Taxonomy (NCBI): domain Eukaryota; kingdom Metazoa; phylum Chordata; class Amphibia; order Anura; family Aromobatidae; genus Allobates; species Allobates femoralis. Next base: position 156,699,943 of record JARQOC010000004.1, read on the forward strand.
TTTTCACCTTATCCACTTCTGAGTGCCAGATTTCTTCATTTTTTATATTGCACAAATGGGTTAGACCCGATCTGAGCACCAACAACCTTTATTTTCCTTGTAACAATGTCCTGTCATCTATGTCACTAGCATCATTGTTAGTCTTTATCCAATTGCTGTGACATCATCGTTATTCATTGCGTTTTTCAGTCTTTTTTAATAACATCCATTTTTATTGCATTTTTGAGGCTGAAGTTATTAATCTCTTGTTGGTGGGTCATGTTTAAATAAAGCTGCTGTGTGTTTGATGTGTCGAGTACATATGTTTTCAGTGTGTTTCCATAGAGAAAACACAAAAAACACATATGGGTTTTTTACAAGTGAACCTTCCAAATCTCATGAAATTCCATATGGAAAATGTGCACATAAAACTCTAGATACCCGCAAGAGAAATTCCTAAAACTCTACATACCCGCAAGAGAAATTCCTAAAACTCTACATACCCGCAAGAGAAATTCCTAAAACTCTACATGCCCGCAAGAGAAATTCATAAAACTCTACGTACCCGCAAGAGAAATTCATAAACCTCTAGATACCCGCAAGAGAAATTCCTAAAACTCTACATGCCCGCAAGAGAAATTCCTAAAACTCTACGTACCTGCAAGAGAAATTCATAAACCTCTAGATACCCACAAGAGAAATTCATAAACCTCTAGATACCCACAAGAGAAATTCCTAAAACTCTACGTATCCGCAAGAGATATTCATAAAACTCTACATGCCCGCAAGAGAAACTCCTAAAACTCTAGATACCCACAAGAGAAATTCATAAAACTCTACATGCCCGCAAGAGAAATTCATAAACCTCTAGATACCCACAAGAGAAATTCCTAAAACTCTACGTACACGCAAGAGAAATTCCTAAAACTCTACATGCCCGCAAGAGAAATTCCTAAAACTCTAGATACCCACAAGAGAAATTCCTCAAATTCTAGATACCCGCAAGAGAAATTCATAGAACTCTAGATACCCGCAAGAGAAATTAATAGAACTCTAGATATCCGCAAGAGAAATTCCTAAAACTCTAGATACTCGCAAGAGAAATTCACATGTTGTGGCTAATTCCCATCCACTGTGCTGAAACTGTAAGACAATGCGTTTTTTGCCAAATGAATATACGCAGTTTCAAAAACTCATTGTGGGAACGTAGCCTTAGTTTCAGTCACCTGCGGTGTTCGGTGTGAGGATAGTCAATGCTTGGCTATAAGAGTGCATGGCACTTCGATATTCTTCACGCTCAAAATGGAAATTTCCACACTCCCGTTTCTGGTTGCCAAGAGTAATGCGGTCAGCAGTGGTGAGGGCAACCAGGCTGGGCTTGTCTCTGACTTCAAGTAATGTCACTTTATAGAGGAGAGAGGCATCAGATGAAATATCTGGGTCCCTACAAAAAGAGTAGAGAAGTAAAAGTTAAATCTACTACGTTTATACTCGTTATTAACTATTAATACTATGTTAGTTGCATATTTTAAAATATTACAAAAGATAGAAAAAGTATCATTAGCATTACACACATATATGCTAATACTTAATATTACTTTTTGTAAATTATGTAACATTTGAAAGTATGCAACTAAAGAGATCTCAATCAACATGGAATTATCTATGTGGTCTTGAGCTTTTCTTATATGCGTTCAATTAATTGGCTTTTATTTACATTTTTTTAAATTGCTTGAAACAATTAAGTGTCCTAAGGCTGGATACAAAATATGAGTTAATGTTAGGGCTCATTTTCATGTCATTTTCACACGTGCGAGCAGGGCCGGCTCCAGGTTTCTGTGGGCCCCGGGCGAAAAGGTCTCAGTGGGCCCCCTTTAAGTACATATCGCGGACTTATATATATATATATATATATATATATATATATATATATGTATATATATATATTGCCGCACACTTACCGCAAGCCCCATAGACAATGCATGGGGCTTGCCGCAAACGTGCAGCAAGTGCAGCCGCTAGACGGAAAATGCGGCAGATGCAGGTTTTTTTTACCGCAACTGCCACATTTTAAAAAAAACTCCTATGTGAAGGCGCCTTACAGGAACAGTGACTGCCGAATCCAGCAAGAGCTGCTCCTGACAGTGAGGATATTACACGTTGTTAGGGCTAAAATGCGATTGCGTTCCCTTGCGCCTTTTAAAAATACCCTTCAAATGCAAAATGTTGCATTTTTGTGTGTCTGAGGATTCTTGGTATATACACAAGCATCCTGAAGAGCACAAATAATGCAGACAGCTCAATGGAGCCGCACTGCCATATGGTGGCACCGCAGCCAAGCGGAGTGTCTGGCCATCCGGATCTCTCTTCTCCTCACCTTTCTTCTCGCCGCTCCGGTCTCCTCCGGTCGCTCTGCACATATCAGCACAGTGATGACATCGTGCCCCTCCATGCTGAGCTGCAGAATGCAGACAGCGGCAGAAGAGACTCTGGAGAAGAATGCTGCTGGCAAAGGTGGCTGGGACTATACGAGCGGAATCCGCGGGGGGCTACCACTGGTACACATACTTCGTACACACGCGGCTCTGCTCCGTACACCTCGTACACACGTGGCTCTGCTACGTACGCCTCGTACACACTCGGCTCTGCTCCGTACACCTCGTACACACGCGGCTCTGCTCCGTACACCTCGTACACACGGGGCTCTGCTCCGTACACCTCGTACACACACGGCTCTGCTCCGTACACCTCGTACACACACGGCTCTGCTCCGTACACCTCGTACACACACGGCTCTGCTCCGTACACCTCGTACACACACGGCTCTGCTCCGTACACCTCGTACACACACGGCTCTTCTCCGTACACCTCGTACACACACGGCTCTTCTCCGTACACCTCGTACACACACGGCTCTGCTCCGTACACCTCGTACACACACGGCTCTGCTCCGTACACCTCGTACACACACGGCTCTGCTCCGTACACCTCGTACACACACGGCTCTTCTCCGTACACCTCGTACACACACGGCTCTTCTCCGTACACCTCGTACACACACGGCTCTGCTCCGTACACCTCGTACACACACGGCTCTGCTCCGTACACCTCGTACACACACGGCTCTGCTCCGTACACCTCGTACACACACGGCTCTGCTCCGTACACCTCGTACACACACGGCTCTGCTCCGTACACCTCGTACACACACGGCTCTGCTCCGTACACCTCGTACACACACGGCTCTGCTCCATACACCTAGTACACACTCGCCTCTGCTACATTCACACTGTAAATCCCTCCTGACCCCACACATAACCTTCACCTAATTGCCATACACCTAGTACACACTCACCTCTGCTACATTCACACTGTAAATCCCTCCTGACCCCACACATAACCTTCACCTAATTGCCATACACCTAGTACACACTCACCTCTGCTACATTCACACTGTAAATGCCTCCTGACCACACACAAACTTCACCTTATTTGAGCATCATTGATGGCCAGCACAGTCCTGGATACACTGAGGAGCTGATCATGAGACCCCTGACTCCTCCCCTCCATGTGACATCATCACAGGTCCTGTAAGCACAGAGTGTGTGCAGCTCTGTCGGCTCCCGTGGAGGGGGGAGGAGGGAGACCTCCGGTGCTGCAGCCTGCAGGAGCCTGAAAATGACCCCCCAGCTGCCCCCTGGATATGGCTCTGGCTGTGGGGGCAGTGCTCAGGGGCCCCTGAAGCTAGGGTCACACTTGCATTGTGACCCTAGCCTGATGCAAGTATTGTATGTTGCAACGCTGCTATGCGCTGGAGGCAGCCCATAGAAACCCGATGTTTATCTTGACAACCACTGGTTGTCAATGTAAACTGCGGGTTTCTATGGGCTCAGTTGCTGGCAGCGCACAGCGTTAAACGCTCTGCGCTGCAGCAGACAATACTTGCGTCAGGCTAGGGTCACAACACAAGTGTGACCCTAGCCCTCAGGGGCCCGGTGGGCCCCCTCCAAGCCGTCGGGCCCCGGCACTTGCCCGGGTACGCCGGGTGCTGACGTCGGCCCTGCGTGCGAGTGTTATCCGTGTTTTTGTACCTTGTGGGCACGTCTGGTATTGATCCAACAGTTGGATTAAATTTGCTATGAAAGTCTATGGGTCTGTGAAAAAATTAGACAGCATTCAGATTCCATCCGTGTGCTATCTACTTCTCACAATAGTTGTTAGGAATTTGGGCCCATTCCTCCTGACAGAACTGGTGTAAATGAGTCATGTTTGTAGGTCACCTTGCTCGCACCTGCCTTTTCAGCTTTGTGATGGCCACTCCAAAACATTTACTTTGCTATCCTTGAGCCAGTTTGTAACCAGTTTGTAAGTATGCTTTGGGCCATTGCCCAATTGGAAGTATTGCCACATAATCTTCTTTCCTCATGATGCCATCAATTTTGTGAAGTTCACCATTTTCTTCTGCAGCAAAACAACCCCACAACATGATGATACCACCCCTGTGTTTCACAGTTGGGATGGTGTTCTTAGACTTCCAAGCTTATCCCGTTTTGCTCCAAACATACCAATGGTCATTATGGCCAAACAATTACATTTTAGTTTTGTCAGACCACAGAACATATCTCCAAAAATGTAAGTCTTTCTTCCTATGCACATTTGCAAAAAATAATCTGGCTCTTTTTGTATTTTGGAGTAATGGCTTCTTCTTGGCAGAGTGGCCTTTCAGCTCATGTTGAGACAGTACTCATTTCACTGTGGATAATGACAAAATATTACTAGCTTCCGCCATCATCATCACAAGGTCTTTTGCTTTTGTTGTTAGGTTGATATGCACATGTCGGACCAAAGCATGTTCCTCTCTGGGACACAGAACCTGTCTCCTTCCTGAGCGGTATGGTGGCTGGACATTCCCATCTTGTTTGTACTTGCAAATAATTGTTTGTACAAATGAACAAGGCACCTTCAATTATCTGGAAATTTCACCCAAGGATGAACCAGAGTTGTGCAAGTCCACAATTCTCTTTCTGATATCTTGGCTAATTTCTTTAGACTTTACCATGATGCCACACAAAGAAGCAGTGTGTTTCAGGTGTGCATTAAAATACATTAAAAGGTGTGTCTCTAATTAATTCAGATGTTGCCAATAAGGTTCCAAACACATGACATCCTCATATTGGCGGTCGCAAAAAGTTTAAAGGCATAGTACTCTTATGGTACCTTTACACGCCGCCACAACAGGATGGATACCAACGGCAACTTCACGTGCACGAGCACAGCCGAACGGTTACCAACGGGAACCGCACCCTCTTTACACGCCGCCACAAGGTGCGCTACGCCACGCTACATCTACAGCTAGCTACATCGCCGGGTGTCGCAAGTAGCCAGCTGTAGCTCAATTACACACCGCTATAACCAGCTACTATGGGCGGACCTGGTGCAGCAGGGACAGCACATAGGCGTGCTCCAATTGAGAGTACGAGCCGTCCGTACGCTGATAGGACAAAGCAATAACATCCTGATTGGCCAGCCAGCGCAGGAGGCTGAGTAATACAGCACGCTCGAGCGATTGTGTAGTGTGACTCGTCAGCTCCTTAAATATGCCTCCCTATGCAGCGACTACCAATCGTCATGCAGCAGCTTCCACCAATGATCGCACATGGGGCGCGGTAACACGGAGCCAGGGTCACGCCTTAGCTACATTGCAGGCTGTCCCGAGTTCCCTTCCGTAACGTCTTTACACGCAGATACAGCTCGCTACAATCGGCGATGTAGCCATATGTTTATGGGCAGTGCACGGATACAGAGGTATCTGTAGCCGGCTGTGTCGTCCCGTCTTCACACGCCGCTACTACGGGCGATATTGGCGCGACAAGCTACATTTGTAGCCTGTAGCGGGTTGTATCCATCCTGTTGTGGCGGCGTGTAAAGGTACCATTAGTGTATGTAAACTTGTGACTTTGCAGGAAGTAATAAAATGCCTTAAAACATTTTCTCGTTCATTATTCTTGCATTTGGTAAGTATAAATAATTATAGTAATCCTAATTGACCTAAAACAGGAAATGTTTATTCTGATTTCATGTCAGATAGTGAGAAAAACATGTATATGTGTCTTTTTATATAGTGTATGTAAACTTCTAGTTTCAACTGTATTTCTTTGGTAAAAATATATTCAAGAGCTACTAATAATATAAGAAAACATTGTGACTATACGGAACACATGGTAGTTTGGGTTCTTTCTATAGATTTCGCTTTACAGGACAAGGGTTTCAAATCCTAACTATACCTTTGCTCAGACTATATTTCTATTACTCATCTGATCCTAAATGCTAATCTATGCAGATTTCCAAGCTAGCCCAATTTTTCGTTTCTGCCTGTAGAATGCAGTCAGGTCTAGATCATTCGTTGCTGTCATCTATTTTGAGTCTAGAGGTGAGTTACTATAATTGGGGAGACTATCCTGCTTGGGTACACCTTGTCACGGTTGGATGTCTTTTACACTCTTTTGACCAAGAGGGTTATATAAGTACCCTATGTTTTTTAGATGTACTACTAATACATAAAGTATAGGTTAAGGACAAAATAGTTTGAAAAGCAACAGGTGATATCTATATACTTTTGATAACTGAATTCAGTAAAAATATCAAATTCCATCGCATACACTTTTTTTTTACAAACACTGATACCATTTATTATTATTTTTATTTATTTATGTAGCGCCATTCGTTGCCATGGCACTTTACATACAGTATACCATGGACTCAATAGAGAACAAGTCATGAGGTCCACATGTAGTGTGCTCTGTTTGTGTAGAAGAACTATGACTGTGGTCTAAAGGGAGGGAAGAGAGCTTTTATTTTGGCATGTCTATGATCTGGTGGGAACTGCAAAATCATAGTGATTACTGCTACTTTTGTGCATGCAAGGTACGGGATTCAACCTTAAAATTAAAAAGGAAATTGTATACCTGGACCTCCCATCAGAAATTCACCCTCTGCCTCCTGGTCCAGGAATATTGAAAATTGAAGATGCACCTGATTCAGAAAATTCAGAACATGAAGAACAGCATTCTGACAAAGTTTTTCTCGCTAGTCCCAGAGAGCCACAGCTTGAAATCAATGATTTAGTCAGTGACTTGGACCTTCCCAAACACTCTGCAGAACTTTTAGGCTTTAGACTAAAGAAAAATAATTTGCTAGCTCCTGGTACCTGTTTTTCATGGTACAGAAGCAAAGTAAAGGAATTCCTTTCATTCTTTTCTCAAGACAGGGATCTAGTGTATTGCAGTGATGTTCCTGGGTTAATGGAAAATGTAGCACTGAGTACAATGGGAGTGGAGACCAGTGGCGTAACTTTGGGCCCCGATGTGAAAGCTCCAACGGGGCCCCCAATTATTGCAAATCTTTGATAGTATTAGTCTTTTTCTATAGGCCAAAGGGACTTTTAGGGCCCCCCTAGGCTGCAGGGCCCGGGTGTGATCGCAACCCCTGCACCTATTGTAGTTACGCCCCTGCTGGAGACTCTTTATAAATTAATCCAAAAATAAGTCCGGAAGCTGTGCTACTGCACAATGGCAGCAAGTATGCTTCAGTGCCTGTAGGGCATTCCGTGCTCCTGAAGGAAAGCTATGAGAATTTAGACTTTATTCTCAAGAAACATAAAGATGTTGTCTGACCCCAAAATCCAATTTATTTTTATGATAGTCTGTGCTATATTGTAATGTACAGTGCCCCTATATATTTTGTTTATTGTTTCTACCTTTCTTTCCTCCACTTTATTGCTTGCACCCACTTTGTTTACCTCTGACTCAACCAAACTTGACAGCGCCCTGTGTTTGTGTATCTGACATCACAGGCAGAGATGGCCCCGCCCAGCCTCTATACAGCCACACCCACTGCACACTCATTGGCTGTCATTCATTTGCTCCAGTGCTGACCTCTATTATCACTTCAGTAGTGGTGTTGGAATATGTTTAATGCAACAACTCCATTCCTGTATATGATTGTTCTATTGCTAGGTTTGTATGTTGTAGATAAAGTTAGATTACAAAAAACTCCCAGAGGCTCACACAGGAAAGCATGTGACTGTATCCAGTTTCCTGTGTATGAAGAAGAAGCAGTCTGCTGCAGAGATGCCACACAAAGACTGACATACTTAAGATATGTTTCATTCCTAATTCATTAAGCTTATTATATCTATTCCTGTTCATTGCTAATTAAAAAAGCTCTGTTGTCACAAGCTTAGAGAGTCTCCTGAATATCCGCTGCCAACAATTGGAAATAATAGAGCAGTGAACCTTGGAAGTGCAGCAACGATCACTACACACCTCATCACATCTACAGGGTGATAGAGCTGCACATGGCTCTACATTACCCCTGACATGAGTACTGTGAAGACAAAAGTCTATAGTGATGTGTGTATCTGTTGGAATATGTTTAGTGCAACAACTCCATTCCTGTCTATAATGGTACCTTTACACGCGGCAACATTTCTAGGGTGTCAACAGGTAACTTACTGGCTGCAGTGAAATCATGGAGACAAGGTTCTATCTTGTTGCTGTGTACAAATGGAATAATGTCTCCATGATTTCACTGCAGCCAGTAAGTTACCTGTTGACACCCTAGAAATGTTGCCGCGTGTAAAGGTACCATTAGTGTTTAGTTGCTAGGTTTGCATGCTGTTAATAACATTAGAACACAAAAAAAAGACCATAAGGTCACAGGAGGAGCATGTGACTGTATTCAGATCCCTGTGTCTATGTGAAAGGAAGCTGCTTATAGACGTTGCAGATAGAGACACACAGAAATGTTTTCTTGCTGATCTATTTAGCTTAATTTTTTGTTCCTGATTGTTCCTGAACAAACAACTGTTACTGTTGCATGCTTGGAGAGTATCGTAAATAATCCGCTGCCAACAGGTTATGGGCCCAGAGTAACACAGAGCAACAGTAACCCAAAGCAAAAGCAGCCCAGTGCAACAGTGCAAAACAAAGAAGATGTCCACTAGCAGCAATCCTGTCAAGTTCACAATGCCAAACCTGACTAACCAGAAGTACCAGTCCTGGAAATTCAAGTTGAAGATGCTGCTCAAAAGAACATGTGCCCCATCTATTACCAGATGATTGGCTAGAGAAGGATCAGAAACCACAAAGCACTATATCACTCAGTGTAGATGATAATCAGATTGTGCGTATATGCAAATGTGCAGCTTCAAAGGAGATGTAGGATAAGTTAAAGAAAGTGCATGAAAAATCAAATCTCAGCAATAATAATTATCTAATTAGAAAGGTGTATCAGTCTAAGCTAAGTGATGGCCAGAATATGCAGGACTATATAACAAACACCCTAGAGATTGTGGAGCATCTCAGGGTATTAGAGAAGAAATTAAAGATTTTCTTCTTGCTGCACTTCTACTAAGTGGCCTTGCAGAAAGTTATGACACACTTGTCACTGCACTAGATGCCCAACCAGAGGATGAGCGCTCATTAGAGTATGTTAAAGTCAAACTTGTAGATGAGTACAAAAGAAAAACAGAGACTGTAAGCAGCAGTAATGTATCCAGAGCAAAAACAGCATTAAGGACACAAGGATTTCTCTAAAAATAGGAGAAATGTAAGAGAAACTCATAAATGTTTTGTTTGTAAAAAGCCCAGCCACCTTAAAGCAGACTAGAGTTTGGAAAGCTAGAATGAGTCAGCTTAAAAAAATAGAACAGTCATCAAAGGGTTAAAAAAGCTGTAAAGGAAGGTTCTGCAGGTATTAAAGCTGCATTTAATGCCAGTACAGACCCATCTGCAAAGCATATATGGTGGATAGATTCTGGTGCAACCAGCCATATGACAAACAACAAGAATTTCTTCACTGGCCTTAATGAAAGCAAGTGAGAAAAGGTCATCTTTGCAAGTTGTCACTATATGACTTCAGAAACAGTAGGAGACAGCTACCTCTACTGTCCAATTTCCTTAGCACAAAGCAGAAAGATCCCAATAAAGGATATTGTCTATGGCTAGGATCACAGTTGCATTTTTCACAAGCGTTTTTGGAGACCTGCGTTTTCAAAAACGCATGTAAAAAACGCACCCATAGGCCCCCATGTTAAAAAACTCATGCCCTAATAGCAAAAAAGCATGTGTGACAGTACCATGCGTTTTTGGTGCATTTCCAAAAACGCATGCGTTTTTTAATATTGGGCCTTATGGGAAACGCATGCAAAAACGCATGTACAATTAGTACCATTCAAAAACGCATGCGTTTTCCGTAGGAGCCCATGTTAAAAAAACGCAAGCGTTTTTGAACGGTACTAAATGGTACTAATTGTACATGCGTTTTTGCATGCGTTTTCCATAGGGGCCCATGTTATAAAAACGCATGCGTTTCCTACAAAAACGCATGCGTTTTTCAAAACGCACCAAAAAATAGTACATGCACTATTTTTTGGTGCGGATTTAAAAACGCAGCCAAATACGCAGGGAGCCATCACACACCTTAAAAAACTCATGCTGACATGAAAAAACGCATGAGTTTTGTTAAATCACTTAAAAAACTCATGCCAACTGTGACCCCAGCCTATGTCCGCAGCCTTGAAACCAATCCTATGTCAGTAAAAAAGCTCTCAGGACAAGGGAATGTAGTGACTTTAAAATATAACAGCTGCATCATTTCAAAGAAGGGTCACACTCTTGCAGAAGGAAAAATCCAAGATGAACTTTACCAACTAAAATGCAATGAATGTGTTACAGTGCTAGACAAGATCTGCATAAAAGCTGTATCCATGTATGGCACAGACGTCTTGGGCACAGAGACACAGAAGCAGTAAGGAAGCTAGCTCAACTTGCAAATGTAATTGAAATTAACCAGTGTAGCCAATTGATGAAGTGCACTAGCTGTCTTAAAGGGAAAATGTCCAGAAAATCCTCTCCTAAAGTAAGCAGCACTAGATCTGCAGAGCCACTAGATTTGATACATAAAAATGTATGCGGTCCAATGAGCGTTCAAACTCCTAGCAAGAAGAGATATTTTCTCACATTTATTGATGACTACTCCAGATATATAGTTGCCTACCTGCTTCACAGTAAGGATGAAGTTCCACAGAATCTTGAAGAATATCTTACTGTAGTGTTTAACTAATTTAGAAGAATGCCAAAAGCCCTGAGTGCAGATAATGGAACTAAATATACAAGTGGTAAGGTGCAAACCACGTGAAAAAGAATGGAATCGTGTACTAGACTACCATTCCATACAACTCAGAACAGAATAGCATTGCAGAGAGAAAGAACTGCACTCTGTGAAAGTGGAAGAAGTATGTTGTTTGATGCAAATCTACCTACAACGTATTGGGGAGAAGCTATCATGACAGCTTGCTATCTTCAAAATAGACTGCCAGGTAAAGCCACAAATAAAACTCCATATGAGCTATGCAACTGCGAGAAGCCTAACCTGAAGCACCTCAGGATATTTGTAAGCAAAATGTTTGTATTTGTTCCCAAAGAAAAATGTTTCAAGTGGGAATCACATGCAAAACAAGGAATGCTAGTGGGCTGTCACAAAACTCAAAATTGATACAGAATCCTGCACCCAGAGACTAACACAGTAACAATCAGCAGAGATGTAGTAATCGATGAGAACTCTGTATCGCTCAAATTCCATGAAGTTACAACAGTTTTACAACATAAGAAGCAAGAACAAGAATCTCATTCACCAAATCCAGACACCAAAAAGGAAAACACTAGAGTCTGGATAAGCTCTGAAGCCACCAAGGAAGACAGAAGAACCAAGTCAACCTCCAGTCAGGAGATCAGAAAGGCCAAACTAAGGTATCCCAGCTAAACACCTTTTTTATATGGTCAGAACACTTCCTGAGCCAGAGCCACAGTCATCGCAAGAGATGCAAAAACTGCCTGTCCATGAAAAACAGAAGTGTATGAATGCCGCTAATGAAGAGATGTAGTCCCTTCACCAACTCCAGGCATGGGTGCTTTCCGAGCTAACACACGGAAAAAGAGCTAATAGATGTAAGTGGGTCTTCAAAAACAAATATGACTATGAAGGTAAAGTTCACCGGATTGGTCACAAAAGGGTACTCGCAAAGCATCAAAAGTATGGTGAAGATTATGATGATACATTTTCTCCAGTTGCGAAGCAAACCACATTCAGAACTTTAATATCTGTAGCTGCAGTTTTAATAGATGACAGTGAGACATTTTGACAAACAAACAAAACAACCTGTCTACATGGTGACATTGAAAAAGAGTTGTATATAAGCCAACCCGAGGGATATATTAATAAGGGTAACCAGCACCTTGTATGTAAAATGCAAAAATCTCTCTAAGGTCTTAAATAGTTTGCAAGAGCATGGAACTCCAAAATGAAGAAAGTTTTGATCGAGGAAGGCTTTAAAAGATCGCAAGCTGATCCATGTTTGTATACAAAAAATGTAGTGGATAAGTGGATTTATGTTCTCCTATATGTAGATGATGTAATCATATCTCATCAAGTTGAAAAAGAAGTTGCAAAGCTAGCTGAAATTCTCAACCAGCACTTTGAGACTAAGGATCTTGGAAATGTGACATATTATTTGGGAATCCAGAGAGAGGAAGTGGGAGTTTTCTTCTCTACCAAAGTTCTAAAAATTCCACAGTCCTAAACTAGTTTGGAATGTCAGAAGCCAAAGGTGCGTCAACACCAATGGATCCGTCCTATTTAAAGTTGGAAGGAGAAGATCTTCTACCCAGCAATGAGAGTTACAGACAAGCAGTGGGGGTACTTCTGTACATAGCAGCCACAACTCATCTGGATATCACAGGCACAGTCGGAATTCTCTGTCGATGTGTAAGCAAGCCCCTACAAACAGACTGGAATGCAATTAAGAGAATTCTTGAATATCTTAAAGGAATTCAAAGGCTAAATTATTATTATTATTATTATTATTTTATTTATATAGCGCCATTAGGTTCCATGGCGCTTTACATGAGGATGAGGGAGACAAGAACAAGTACACTAAATCTAGGCGATCAGGAGGTACAGGTACAGGAGGGGCAGGGACCCTGTCCACGAGGGCTCACAGTCTAAATCTTGAAATATCTGCATCAGGAGATCTGGCTCTCAGAGATTATATGGATGCAGATTGAGCAAGAGATTCAAGTGATCGGAAATTAACAAGTAGTTACTTGTTCATATTAGGAGAAACTTTAATTTCTTGGTCCAGCAGAAAACAAGCAGAATATATATGTCTGCTGCTCAATACCAGTCAAGAAGTAATTTGGTTGAAACAACTTTTGGAAGATTTCAGCAACCCACTAGTTCAACCAACTGTTATGTAATCAACAAAGGAACAAGATAAGCCATGCACCACTCCATCAAGGACCTGTGGAAATACAATCTGTACGAAGCCAGTTATTCAAAAGGATTGCAACAGCATATATTATAAAATGCTGCTCCTTGAGAAGTAGCAGCCATTGCTGTGTGAGAAAAATACAGTTAATATTAAGTAAGGAAGATGGGTAATAAAGATTTACAGTACATTTGAGATATAACTGTGTTACTATAAAGTGAGTATGAGGGCTAGCGCACACACAGCTTTTTCTGTCTGCGGATAAACGCTGCGGTTTTGGCAGCATTTTTCTACCAAGTTTTCATTATATCTGAATTAGTTTTTTTAATTGCTAGTAAAAACGATGGCAGCTTTTTTACATACATAGTGATAAATGCTGTGTTTACTGCAGCAATCAAAAAGTAGTGCAAGCAGTGATTTACTCACTCTGAGTGTTTAAAAAAACGCTGCATGTGTTTAACCCCACTGAAATCAATGGGGGTTTCTGAATGATGATCACTTAATAAGAAAAGCATTAGACTATTAATATCAATTTACTCAAACTTTAAACACACTCACCAATATTGTAGCACACTGACTCCCTTGATGCCTGTGTAGAGACTAGTGTTTGTTCAAGAGTGAACATGTCCAGGCATGTCAGAACATGAAAGCTCTGAAGTTCTGTCTTACTTCCTGACTCTGCTGTGGGCAGATACTTAACATGACTGACAGAGCTGCTGGCCTGTCATCTGCTCTGCATTCACTATCTACCCCTGTTCATTCTCAGGTTGAGCCCTAACAAAGTTTTCTCCTCTGTCCTCTCCTGTAACATAATAAAATAATACAGTAATATCTAAAAATCATGGATTATTTGGTAAATATAGAGACCACACTTTTAGACCACAGGCTGAACAGATCTGAATTCAAGATTTTCAAATTGACACTGTAATATTTTATATTTTTAAATATGATTCCATCGCGATCCCAACTTGAAATTTAGTACAGCTGTGGCTAGGAGCACAGCAGACACGTGCATTTTTGGAAATTTTTAAATTAAACTTCTTTTTTTAAATGCGTTTTAAAATTTTGCATTTGTATTTGCATGGGTAAAATATTAACAAAGATACTCTTGTGACATATCTGGTGAAAGCCTGTACAGTTCTGAGTAGAATTGTGTTTATTTTGTTTCTCTATCTTTTTCTAGCCTGAGTTATGAGGAGAAATGTAAAGGCAGTCAATACCAAAATTCACACTTTTTCAGAACTTTGAAAATCAATAAAAAAAAAATCTAGAATTTTTTTTCTTCACATTTTGCATTCTCTGACACACTATTACCAAATAACAAAATCTCAAAAGAATTAAAAATGTAGAGGTAAAAATCATTGGTTCACTTGACATGGAATGACCGAATACCTGAAGGTGTCTTGTTCATTTGTACAAACAATTCTACACAAGTACAAACAAAATTGGATTGTCCAGCCATCATATCGCTCAGAAAGGAGACGGATTCTGTGTCCCAGAGATGAACGTGCTTTGGTCTGGCATGTACATATCAACCCAAGAACAAAAGCAAAAGACCTTGTGAGGATGTTGACAGAACCTAGTAAGATTGTGGCATTATCAACAGAGAAATGAGTACTGCATCAACATGGGCTGAAAGGCAACACTGCCAGGAAGAAGAAGCCATTACTCCAAAAGAAACAATAAAAAGCTAGATTAATTTTTGCAGATGTATACAGGAGCAACAACCAATGTTTTTGAAGGCATATACTGGTGTTCTGATTAAACTAAAATTGAAATTTTTGGCCATAATGACTATCGTTACATTTGGAGGAAAAAGCGAGAAGCTTGAAAGTCTAAGAACACCATCCCCACTGTGAAACACGGGAGTGGCAGCATCATGTTGTGGGATTGTTTTGCTGCAGAAGGGATTGGTGTCCACAAAATACTGGGTGGGCTATGTATATGAATACACCTAAATAAAATGGGAATGGTTGGGGATATCAACTTCCTGTTTGTGGCACATTAGTATATGATAGGGGAAAACTAGGTGGGTGGTGACCATGGCGGCCATTTTTAAGTTGGCCATTTTGGATCCAACTTTATTTTTTTCAATGTGAAGAGGGTCATGTGACACATCAAGGTTATTGAGAATTTCATAAGAAAAGCAATTGTATGCTTGGTTTTAACATAACTTTATTCTTTCATGAGTTATTTCAAGTTGATATCATCATTCATTCCCATTTTATTCAGGTGTATCCATATAAATGGCCCATCCGGGCAATTGGGCCATTTATATGGCTACACCTAAATAAAATGAGAATGAATGGTAATATCAACTTGAAATTACTCATGAAAGAATAAAGTTGCATTAAAACCAAGCACACTATTGTTTTTTTTATGAAATTCTCAATAGGTTTGATGTGTCACATGACCCTCTTCCCATTGAAAAAAATAAAGTTGGATCCAAAATGACTGACTTCAAAATGGCCACCATGGTCACCACCCATCTGAAAAGATTTTCCCTCTCCCATATACCAATGTTCCACGAACAGGAAGTTGATATCACCAACCATTCCCATTTTATTTAAGTGTATCCATATAGATGGCCAACCTGTAGATGGGCCAATCAGGAAAGAAGATTATGTGGCAATACTGAAGCAACATCTCAAGACATCAGCCAAGAAGTTAAAGCTTGGGCTGAAATGGATCTTCCAAATAGACAATGATCTGAAGCTTACGACCAAACTGGTTACAAAGTGGCTTAAGGATAACAAAGTCAATATTTTGGAGTGGCCACCACAAAGCCCTGATCTCAATTCTATTGAAAATGTATAGGCATAGCTGAAAAGACAGGTGCGTGGACGGCGACCTACAAACATGGCTGTGTTACACCAGTTCTGTCAGGAGGAGTGAGCCCAAATTCTTGCCAACTATTGCAAGAAGCTTATTGAAGGATATCCAAAACATTTGACCCAAGTCATACAGTTTAAGGGCAATGGTTCCAAATACTAATTAAATGTATGTAAACTTGTGACTTTGCAGAAAGTAATAAAAATTCCTTATCTCGCTCTCATTATTCTGGCATTTGTCAAATTTAAATAATTATAGTATTCTTAACTGACCTAAAACGGAAAAAGGTTTACTATGATTTCATGCCAGACAGTGAGAAAAACAAGCTTATGTGTCTTTTTATTTAAAATTGAGTGTATGTATGCATGTATGTATAGCTCTCCCCCCTCAATATAACGCCATTTCCTCATAGCTCTGCCACTCCACATTGTCCCACCCCCTCATAGTGCTGCCCCTACACATAGTCCCACCCCCTTTATAACTGCACCCCCCATTTGACTCAGGAAATGTCAATGACTATAATTTGAATGGAAATTTACATTCATTAGCCATAAAAGGCTTATACTGCACTATACGCCCATGGTAATATTGCCCATATAAGGTAATGGGACTACCAGGCAACATTCTATGGAGGGAGAGGAGCTATACACAGAACCAGAAAACATTCTTTGGCGGGAGAGGAGCTAGAGGCAGAACCAGACAACATTCTATGAAGGGGAAGGAGCTAGAGGTAAAACCAGATAGCATTCTATGGAGAGGGAGGAGCTAGAGGCAGAACCAGACAACATTCTATGGAGGGAGAGGAGCTATACACAGAACCAGACAGCATTCAATTGATGAGGAGGAACTAGAGGCAGAATCAGACAACATTCTATGGAGGGGAGGAGCTAGAGGCAGAACAGACAACATTCTATGAAGGGAAGGAGCTATACACAGAATCAGACAACATTCTATGGAGGGTAGGAGCTAGAGGCAGAACAGACAACATTCTATGGAGGGAAGGAGCTAGAGGCAGAACAGACAACATTTTATGGAGGGGAGGAGCTAGAGGCAGAACAGACAACATTCTATGAGGGAAGGAGCTAGAGGCAGAACAGACAACATTTTATGGAGGGGAGGAGCTAGAGGCAGAACAGACAACATTCTATGGAGGGAAGGAGCTATACACAGAATCAGACAACATTCTATGGAGGGGAGGATTTAGAGGGAGATGTTTATGTGCAAAATAATCATTCTATTTTGTTATAACTAACAACAATTAGTTACTATGCCTGAGCAACCTGAACGGTTACCTCAGGAGACCTCAACTAGTCATCGTACACTGGAACTGGAGGTCGCAGAGAGTTACATGCACGGTCACCTGATCTGGTCACCATAGCAATGCATCATATGACCAGATCATGTCAGCTGATCGTGACATATTGCTATGGTGATCAGATTACCCACAGGTCGCAGAGAGTGACATACATGGCCACCTGATCTGGTCACCATAGCAACCTGTCACGATGCGCCATTTTCAGATGTGGCTGCAGGCTGCTATTCTTTAGCATGGGCATGGGGGGCTCTAAAATGATGGGCCCTCACCCCGCTGAGAATACCAGCCCTCAGCTGGTAGTTTTACCTTGGATGGCAATTAAAAATATATAGGAGCCCTACACATTTTTTTTTGCCAGCCAAAGTAAAAATAGGCAGCTGAGGGTGGCAGCTCATTGCTGTCAGCTTTATCTGAGCTGAGAGATGAAAAATACAGCGGAGCCCTACACATTTTTTTCCAATTATTTATTTATTTTACACCCTATGACATCAGGTTGGCTGCCATGCACTAATGTGTATGACAACCAAGCACAGACACCATCCAGATTGTGAAAATGCAGTCTAATTGCAACAGTCAATCACAGACGCTCTCACAGAGTTTAAGCATCTGTGATTGGCTGTTGCTCGGTCAGTGAAATGAATATACAAAAAGCTGAATGGTTGGGACAGGAAGTAAGTGAGAAGGAGTGCAGGAGAGCAGACCCGGAACCAAGCAAGCAAGCAGCAGGAGACTTGTAAGGCTAGGGTCAGACCTGCGTCTGCTCTCAGCCTGCTGGATCCGTGAAAAACTTAGACTCTGGCAGGCTCAACGCATAGCGTTATCAGCATGTAACGCTATGCGCCACCTGCCTATATATCCCTATGTCAACCGGATGCTTCCGGCAGCTGCCGGCTCCAAAGAGAATCCACGGATATGTGCTTTTGCAGAGCGCACAGGTAACGTGGTTTGCAGCGTTTTGCTGTGCGCTCTGCAATAGCGCATATCCTGTAGTTCTGTGTGGAGATGGTGGGTGCGTGAAGCTACAGGTAGCCATTGAGATGCATACACAGTTGGCACATAACATTACATTTTGTTAACGCTATGCGCTCAGCCTGAGAATTTCTAAGATTTTTCTAAGATCCGGCAGGCTGAGGGCTGAACGCTAGTCACACCCCAGCCTAAGATGATATCAGTGTGTCTGTTTGTGGGTAGCATAACGTAGAACATAAGCATTAGGGCATTTGCACTAATGCTTCTGTCCTAGTTAAGCTACACACACAAAAAACAATTACCGAACCACACCCGAATTTTCGACTTTACAGCAAAATGTTTGAGTTCGAGGGGCCAAATGAACATTGCCAAATTCGGTCTGGATTTGAAATTGGTGAACATGTCGAGTCACTCATCTCTTCTGATTAGGTGTAAATAATTTGATTGCTAATATCAATGGAGAGGCAAAATAAAAATGTTTTATTCGGCTTTGTAGCTACTATTAGATCATATATCCAGCTAAACATTAAAAATTTGGAGAAAAGTGCAGAAGACAATTGTGTTAATGTTGAATTTTACTCAAATTGTTATTTCTATTGCTAAAAATGAAGGTTGCAGTATAAGTGTAACGGCTCCATTTTATTAAGCCAGTTTTGGAATATATTGCTTTCTTGCACCTTTCATATAGAAAACGGACAGGATCCTCTCCCCTCTTGTACCTGTATGACCTGAATGTCCACATTTATTGTACTTGTTCTCATCTGCCCTTTCCTCATGTAAAGCGCGACGGAACCTAATGCTATGTAAATAAATAATAAATAATAATAAAAATGCATTCATAAATGTGCCAGAATTCATGCCAAATAGTTAACTACAAGACATTATTCTCTAAAATATTGTTGTGATGGCACTAAAAATGGTATATTAAATAGTGCACATTGACACATTTGGATGATACATTTACATCAAGGAAATGTTGCAAGTTGAGCAAAATTATATGTGCAAATAGAATAATAAAAGTCATGGGGTGCTGAAACTTTTGTCAGCTTTCTTGCTGAAACATCTGTGAAACAATTAGGCACTGGTTTGTTATTGCCCAAAGTGAATGCCGCATGGAAACCCCCTATATTAAAATAAATACCTTCCTAGAAGGCCAAAGGCATAAAGGCCATTTGTCAGTAGAAATGCCACTTCTCCCAGCTGCATTGATCGAACACCCAACTCTAAAGCCTGTGTACACAAAACATGACCTTAGTTAGACATGCAGGATAATAATAATAATGATTCATTTATACAGTGCTATTAATTGCACAGTGCTGTCCATACATTTGCAATACTGTCCCCATTGGGGTTCACAATCTAAACAGGATAAAATTATTTAACAGTTAAAACAATGTAAAAGTAGTGAACTATTTAGAATGATCCAAATTCCAAATAATAATATTATGCTGAATAATATACTCCATTCATGTGTTTTATCTCCTTCTCCAGATGATGCATCTCTGATGGTCCATTGCCCTTGATGAACATTGCATAGTAAAGGCTGAGCAAACATGACACAGCATCTGTTTCCTGACCTCATAACTATATGTGGCTACAAATGTCTCTGAATGTTAAAGTAGCACTACAGTTATTTTATTTTATGCTGTGACTAATCCTCCAATACATGTAATTCAGTATTACCTTATGTAGTAGTCAATTTCTATCTCAAAATTCATTATATGCTTGTCCTCAGGTGTGATCTCACAATGACCTCCTGGGAATTACATAGCTTAAAGGGGTTACCATATCAGTCACTCGAACTGCCTCTATGATGATATTGCATGGACTGTACTACTGAAGTTAGAAGTCAGGACCTCCTATCACAGTTAATGATGATGAATACACAGCTCCTATCACACAATAACAATGTTGGAAATTCCAGTGCAGCATCCCTTGTTGGGTAAGCAAGTAGCTGATCCCACCCCAGAGGCTAATCTTAGACTCAAGATGACTCATGAAGTGAATAAACTGCACATGAGGAGAGCAGAGAACAGGAGGGTGTTTCAGAAGACTGTCTTTTATGAAGAGGGAGAGAAAGTGGGATATTTACTGTCAGTGATCACAGCAGCCCAAAGGAACTTGCCCAGGGTATATAGGATTAGTAGGGGAGATGGACAATATGTTACGGAGACACTGGACATATTAAACGCTTTTAGAGACTTTTATGTGTAATTGTATACATCTGAGTCACAGGCCACAAAGGAGGAGATAGACGGGTTTTTAGAGGGCACAAAGCTGTTTAAATTAGATGGGAAAGACCGGGATGACCTCGATAAGCCTTTAACGGACAGGGAGGTGAGTAGAGCGCTGTCGTCTATGGCTAATGATAAGACCCCTGGGGTGGATGGGAACTCAGGAAAGGTTTATAACAGCTTGGCAAAGGATTTGGTCCCACGGCTGCTGGGGTTTTTTGAGGAGGTGTTGGAGAGGGGTGCACTGCTGAAATCCATATGTGAAGCTGTTATTGTCGATATTACAAAAGAGGATAATGATCCTAGGTTGGTGGAGTCTTATCAACCCATTTCTTTATTGACAACGGATGTTAACATATTGGCCAGGATAACGTTGAACCGCCTAAAGGGTGTCAAACAAAAGATCATACACCCCAATCATTCAGGCTTCATGCCTCAGAGGTCTACCGCAATTAACCTTAGGAGGCTCTTTCTGAACCTACAATTGCCGGCAGATAATGTGGTTCAGAGAGTCGTCTCCTCGCTTGATGCGCGGAAGGCGTTCGATAGCATTGAATGGAAATATTTGTGGAGAATCCTGGAATATATGGGCGTATCAGACCGATATTCATGGCGTGGGTGGGGTTGTTGTACTCCTCTCCGATGGCTCGTGTGAGGGTGAAAGGGACCTGTCTGAGGAATTTGCCCTACATAGTAGTACTAGGCAGGGCTGCCCGTTATCTCCACTGTTATTTGCGGTGGCGATAGAACCCCTCGCGGCCAAGATTAGAGCTTCTAGCGGGGTCAGGGGATTTCAATTTGGTGACATAGAAGAGAAAATAGCACTTGACGCAGATGATGTGCTCCTATTTCTTGAAAACTCCAAAGAGTCCTTGGAACAGGCCATGGAGATAGTGGAGACTTTTAGAGTGCTGTCAGGTTTAACTATAAATTGGGACAAGTCTACTATTATGGCGGTGGATGTAGGGTTGGATTCTAGTGTGATAGCCAAGAAAGGTAGACAACTTAGATTAGTGAATCAGTTTAAATATCTTGGCATACAAATTGCACTCCTGCTTAGAAGTTATGTAGATCTCAATTTGACCGTGCTTCTGGAGAGTTTAAAACTAAGGTAGGGGCGTTTATCTGTGGTGGATCGTACCAACTTAATTAAGATGATTCTAATGCCTCAGCTACTGTATGTGCTTCACAACGCCGGTGTCTGGCTACCTAAGAGGAAATTTCATAGGATCAGGGCTGTTTTGGTGAATTGGTCTGGGGCAAAAAACAGGCCAAGATAAAGAAGGAAATTTTACAGAGACAGAAAGACGAGGTGGGGCTGGCGCTTCCTAATCCCTGGGTGTATTATGTGGCAGTACAATGTCAGCACTTGCGACGATGGAGTGGCAAAGGGAAGGATGGGACCATGCAGTCTATTTTAGAGACGGTTGTGGGATGGAGGTCTCTAATTCAGGGCCTAGGGGTGGGTAGTTTCAGGGGCCAGGGGCAGAAATATCCTATATTGCGCCTGATTCACAAACTATGGCAAAAGATTAAGTTGATTTGAGGAGTGCAGCACCTTACAGTGTACTCCCCAATTTGGCAAAATTAAAATCTTCCAGAATTTGGGAAAATGGGCGACCTTGTTGACTAGACTGCAAGGGGAGTGCATTATATGACTCAATTGACATGTCGTGGGGGACTGAAATCTTTTGAGCGGTTATGTGAGGAATATGGTATTCCCGAAAAGTGCAGGTTCCAGTATAAACAAATTTAGCATGCATATAGTGCACAAAGCAAGCAGATTCTCATGACGATAGAAAAAGACATTCTGTTAGACTATATAGGGGCACTGTGGGAAATTGAAGGAGTCATTTCCAACATTTACCATGACCTGATGCAGACTTTCTTGATGCAACATCTGATTAACGCTAGACAGAGTTGGGAAGAGGACAAAAATGGGATCATGGATGACAGATGGGAAGCGATATTGGAATATGTGCCACCTCGACTGTCTTTAAGTGAGCCGGGGAAACTGTCTCAGCTATAGAGCTGAACTTCGGGCGGATTCAGCTTGCCCACGGTGTCGAAGAAAATCTGCAGGACAGTTGGATATGATGTGGACCTGTCCTAGACTATTCACTTTTTGGAACACTGTCCTAAATAAAATAGGAGTATGCAATACAAATGTGTTATTGATAGGCACCCTTTAATCTGTATCTTGAGTTATGTAGAGGAAATAAGGAAAAATAATGAGCTTAAAACAGTAATTGCCAGACTAGTATAAGTGACCCGCCGGCTGATAGCAAAACATTGGATAGCAGAAGAGCTCCCAACTAGGGGTGAAGTCAAGTTAAATGTCTTATAAACCAGGAAAAAAGCATTTATCTGAAAGAAAAACAGGAGAAATTGTTTGATAAATTGTGGGTTCCCTGGATGAACACTGATTGACTTGTACTTTGGTATTGGGGGGGAAGGGATGGGAGGGAGGTGGGAGTGGGAGGGGTGAAAACTCTTGAACATTGGAAAATGCCATCTTAACGGTTGTAATTTGTTTACTGTTTAATAAAAATGTATCTGGTTTAAAAAAAAAAGGAAGTAGCTGGTCCCAGAGAGAGAGATTCCTGCCCCTGAAGACTGCTGCTGCTTTTCTATGCTCTTTTATACTATGTGTATAGCAATGTTAATGTATTATTTCCTGAATTGGGTGCAGTATTTTTAGTTATCTCTAGGTGTCACTAGCTAGTTTCAGGGGGACCTAGGGCTTAGGGAGCAGAGTCAAGTGAGTTAAAGTGAAGCCAGCCCACTAGAAGGGGATATAAAAGTAGTGTGTTTACTGGTTCAGTTTGACTCCCTGACAAGGTGATAGGGAATAGTGTGGAAGTGGTGATTACAGAGACAGTAAGAACGAAAGAACAGAGAATGTAGAGCAGAGGAGGACTGCTACAGTGGAGACTGAAGGAGGAATAGCAAGAGACCAGCGGCTATCCTTCACCTGACAAGTAAACAGAAAAGATTGGGAGAATGGTGGTGCTGTTACTCTCTGAAAGGATCAGCCAGAAACAGCTTGTAGTGCTGTAACTACAGACCCATCATACTTAGCTGGGTAAATCGCCACATTCTGCAGAAAAACACATCGACCCAGGCAAAGGGATAATCGAGGATAGAGTCGCGCCAACCCTTAGAGCATGACCTTACACTGAAAACCTTAAATTTAGTAGCAGGGTCGGTCAGTGGGAAGATGGAGATTCAGCAGAATGAATAATTGATTCTGAAGGACAAATAAGCATGTGCCCTATCATATGTAGTGTGCACTTTGTTATCAGTAAAGTACAGCAAGTTGCAAACTGTGGTGTGTTACATCTTCGTGACCGTGCACAAGAAACCCTGTGTCATGAAAACTTAGTCAGGACCTGCAGCTCTATGGCACCCTCTTATCCTGCTGCCCAAACCCGGTATTGCCAGAGGATAAGAAAAGGAGCTCAGCTGCTCTAATTTATGTTGTCTACTGTGGCACATGATGTGACCGGATGTATATATACCACTAGTTCCTGCCAGGAACGTATATATACCTTGATCCAGCCACCCTCCGGCCCACAATATCACATAGATACAAAAATTATGCTGCCACCACCGATCTCTTTGAAGGTGGATCGGTAACCTGTTTGGTAATGTGCAATAGGGGGAGGTGCGTGATGCTCGCTCATAGAACATGCAGAACGAAGCTAATAATGTTAAATTTTACTCCAAAATGTTGGCAGTGTTTACAAAATTTTTAGAGTCACCGAAATAGGACATAAAATCACAAAAAACTCACCAAAATATTGCCCAGTAAATATCCATTGCACCTAGCAGCAGGCTGATAGCTTGTCTGAGAGGCCACACAGGTGTCTGTATACCGGTGCTCAGTCACCTACAACCCACAGATGGGGGCGGTTGTAGCACCAGCGTCCGGCCATGCTGTCAGGGAGGTGACTGGTGGCCTTTATAGACACAAGGTTACCATAGGGCTCTGCCACTCAGGTACATGTGAAGCATAGTGTCAGAGCAGCCTATTGGTCACGCCCTGCTATTTGATCACGCGGGCTGCTCCACACTGATTACATGCCTCACAAATGACAGACGCCATCCAGAGGGCCCAGCCTCAAACTGCAGATAAAAAAAGATGCAACAAAACACTAAAGATGAAAATGTGTTTACAAAAGATATACAAGATAATACAAAAGAGACAATTTACATATATGCATAAACAGTTCTAAAAATAAAAGGGATTAAATGAGAAATTGCAAAACCTGTACCATGCGGTGACAACTCAGATTCCGTGGGGGAAATGGCTCCCCAGAAATAGTATATGATTCCTCCAAACAGCGTTAGGGTCGTCCTTTGTCCCAGGGTGGAATACCTCCAAAATGGATGTTTTGGTTTTAAGTGTTTGGCCCTTAAACCAGGAACTCCCACTTTGTTTACCTCACGTGTGGGATGGTTTCTTTGAAAACCACCCCCTCTCCACAATTCTCAAAACCTCCATTTTTCCATATCTTTGGCTTAGACGCTCCAACGTCAAAGATATGGGCATCTTATTTTCCCTCGTGAGCTGTGGTGCTGTTTGACCCAAATATGATATGTCTATGATGTGCTAGTGGTCAGAACTCAATTCCCCGGTTCTTGCCGGTGTTCCGGACATCTAAGCGGTACCATTGGATGCCCAAAAATGTAAATAATCCAAAAATATGATTTATGAAATTGTGACATGAACCTGCATTATTAAATTTGCAGTTAAAAGTTTGTAACTTAAGACAAAGGAATATCACGTGGATGCTGAAGGGAGAACCAGCACAAACCAGTTGGCTTTCAGCTTAGCTCGGGTTTATGGCTTGGCTTAGTCGTAAAAATTCCTGACTGGGGGGAAGCAAAGGGGAGATCTATGTAGCTACCTTACAAACGAAACAGGGGCGGAGAAGTGAGCTAGGTCTGGCTGTTTTTTAAAACATTTTAAAACAATGAACAGAATTCATATTTTTCTGACACCCTGCATTGGAAAAAGGCTTGTGGCCAAGGTGCACTGAAACAAATAAAACAAAGTGAATGAACATCCACAAACTGTGTCTGTAGCATACCGAGGCAAGGGCACTGATTCTCTCGATTGTGCCAATCACTACTACCCTTTCGGCAGCAGCCTCTGTGTCTGCTCCCGCCCATGCCACCAGATGGCGTACAGCGGTTGGTGCCCACCACCACCACATCCGGGTCCCCACCACCACCACATCGGACCCCGGTTCCCTCACTCCTAGTGATGTTACATTTGTATACTTATATTAAATATTAGTGAGAAGTACAGGAATTAAAAAAAGAAGTTATTTAGAGTTTAGAACCCATAGGCACACGTTGAGTATTTGGTGAGTTTTAACTTCATTATTTATAACCACAAACCAGGAGTGGTTAAAAAATACAGAAGTGGTGACGTGTTTCTATTATACTTTTCCTCTGATTGTTCCACTCCCGGTTTTGACTACAAATACTGAGATAAAAAACTCACCAAATGCTCAACGTGTTGATGTGGCTTTAGTGGTTCTGCAGATGCTAATGATAACCACTGTCCACTACCTGAGAGAGGAGACATACTTTTGAGACAACCCATTGATATCAGGAAATGCAGACACCAAGAAATTTGGGGGATGAGTTAACGCCCTTCCTTTGGGCAAAAACATGTGTTTTTTCAGCTTCTATTCTCTCTAGAGGATTGCTATAAAAACTTTTCCACAAGTCCTTTGATTGCTACCGACAACAGGCAAAGCCTTTTTGGTTGATTATCGCAACATTTATTTCACCGAACCATGAGGAAACTGTTCTCAGGGAATTGAAATTCATATACAAACACCAATACTAATGTCTTAACTAAGGGCCACTTTACACACACCATATTTTTCTGACACCCTGCATTGGAAAAAGGCTTGTGGCCAAGGTGCACTGAAACAAATAAAACAAAGTGAATGAACATCCACAAACTGTGTCTGTAGCATACCGAGGCAAGGGCACTGATTCTCTCGATTGTGCCAATCACTACTACCCTTTCGGCAGCAGCCTCTGTGTCTGCTCCCGCCCATGCCACCAGATGGCGTACAGCGGTTGGTGCCCACCACCACCACATCCGGGTCCCCACCACCACCACATCGGACCCCGGTTCCCTCACTCCTAGTGATGTTACATTTGTATACTTATATTAAATATTAGTGAGAAGTACAGGAATTAAAAAAAGAAGTTATTTAGAGTTTAGAACCCATAGGCACACGTTGAGTATTTGGTGAGTTTTAACTTCATTATTTATAACCACAAACCAGGAGTGGTTAAAAAATACAGAAGTGGTGACGTGTTTCTATTATACTTTTCCTCTGATCGTTCCACTCCCGGTTTTGACTACAAATACTGAGATAAAAAGCTCACCAAATGCTCAACGTGTTGATGTGGCTTTAGTGGTTCTGCAGATGCTAATGATAACCACTGTCCACTACCTGAGAGAGGAGACATACTTTTGAGACAACCCATTGATATCAGGAAATGCAGACACCAAGAAATTTGGGGGATGAGTTAACGCCCTTCCTTTGGGCAAAAACATGTGTTTTTTCAGCTTCTATTCATTCTAGAGGATTGCTATAAAAACTTTTCCACAAGTCCTTTGATTGCTACCGACACCAGGCAAAGCCTTTTTGGTTGATTATCGCAACATTTATTTCACCGAACCATGAGGAAACTGTTCTCAGGGAATTGAAATTCATATACAAACACCAATACTAATGTCTTAACTAAGGCCACTTTACACACACCAACTTATCTGTCCAACTTCTGAACAGATCTCTGGTTGCAGTGAAATCATGGACACATTGCTCCATTTTGTGGCTGTGTACAATGGAACAATGTGTCCATGATTTCACTGCAACCAGCAAGTTGGTCAGAAGTTGGACAGATAAGTTGGTGTGTGTAAAGTGGCCTTCAGGAACAGTTCAGAAATCAATATTTGGTGGAATAACCATGATTTTTAATCCCAGCTTTCATGTGTCTTGGCATGCTTTCCACCAGTCTTTCACACTGATTTTGGCTGACCTTATGCCACTCCTGGCACAAACATTTAAGCATTTCTTTGTTTGATGGATTGTGACTTTCCATTTTCTTCTTGATTACATTCCAGAGGTTTTTAATGGGGCTCAGGACTGGAGATTGGGCTGGCCATGACAGGGTCTTGATGTGGTGCTCCTTAATCCACACATTGATTGACCTAGCTGTGTGGCATGGGGCATTGTCCTGCTGGAAACAGTAGTCCTCAGAGTTGGGGAACATTGCCTGAGCAGAAGGAAGCAAGTGTTTTTCAAGGATAACCTTGTGTGCGACTTGATTCATATGTCCTTCGCAAAGATTAACCTGCCCAATTCCAATACTGCTGAAGCATCCCCAGATCATCAGTGATCCTCCACTAAATTTCACAGTGGGTACAAGACACTGTGGCTTGTACACCTCTCCAGGTCTCAGTCTAACCATTAGACGACCAGGTGTTGGGCAAAGCTGAAAATTAGACTGATCAGAGAAGATTACCTTACTCCAGTCCTCTATGGTCCAATCCTTATGGTCTTTGGCAAACTTCAGCCTGGCTCTCCTTTGCTTCTCATTGCTGAAAGGCTCTTTTTCTATATTAACATGACTTGAGACAGTCACAAGACATCAAAGAATGAAGAACAGCTTACATTTTTGTACCAGGAGTGGCATAAGGTCACCCAAAAACAGTCTGAAAGATTGGTGGAAAGTATGCCAGGACGCATAATAAAAGATGTGATTCAAAATCATGGTTTTTCTACCAAATATTGATTTCCAAACTCCTCCTAAAACATGAGTATTGTTGTTTCTAAATGAATAATAACTTGTTTTCTTTGCATTATTATATACCTATACAGAGAAAAATCAGAGAAACAGAAAAATTCACAGTGGTCTCTTAGACTATATATATATGTACCTATACTAGATCAGTGGTTCCCAAACTCCAGTCCTCACGGCCCCCAATAGATCATGTTTTTAGGATATTCTTAGTATTGCACAGGTGATGGTATCATGATCAAGCAATTACCTGTGCATTACTAAGGATATCCTAAAAACATGATCTATTGGGGGCCGTGAGGACTGGAGTTTAGGAACCACTGTACTAGATGGTGGCCTGATTCTAATGCATTGGGTATTCTAGAATATATATGTAGTTTATTTATAAAGATTTAAAAATAATGCAATGAATACATAGGATTTTCTCAAATCTGCGACGCGGCTTCATTCAATAAATCTGCACATGTGACACCTCACCAGCGATCAGTAAGGTACCATCACACTTGGCGACACTCCAGTGATCCCGACAAATGATGCGACCTGGTAGGGATCGCTGGAGCGTGAGTACGTGGTTGCTGGTGAGATTGTCACGCTGAGCGAGATCGCTATCGCTGGCAGGGGTACTAATGCCAGGGTAACTAACGCCAGCTGACGCCGGTCATATCCCGGCTGCACCACCGCTGATCTCCCGACGGTAGCGGTGGCATGCGTGTTTCAAATCCCATGCCAATGCATCTGTCGCTGAGTGGTCGCCGCGCTCAGCGCCGACCAATCAGCAACGCAGGAATTATATTACAGAGAGACAGACACAATAAGGTGATTATATAGTAGGATATAAATACACACACATTGGCGATCAAAATCAGAGAATGACGCAGTTTCCTTAATGTTAAGATCATTGTGTTGTCCTATGTGAAAATAGCCTAATGTGAGTAAGGCGGCCGTCACACGGTTCAATATTGCAAACGATATCGTTTAAGTGATCTGCTTTTTGATCGCTTAAGCGATATCGTTTGTGCGTCGCTGCGTGTAATCAAGCGATTTTACAATGTAAAATCACTTGATCGTGACATCGCAGATATGAGAGCCGGAGCTCATATCAAGTGATAAACGCTTGTTCAATCTGCTTCATCGTAGTGTGTGACACCACGATGAATGATCTTCCAGCGGCACAGCCTATGCTGGGAGATGGTATCTATGGTAAACGTCGGGTTACTAAGCGCCGCGCGGCGCCTAGTAACCCGATGTGTACCATGGTTACCAGCGATCTCGCTGGCCCACATCGGTGGTGAGTCTGTCTGTGTGACAGCTCACCAGCGATGTGAGCGATATTGTTAGCGATCGCGCGTGCACATGATCGCTAACGATATCGCTCACGATATTGTAGCGTGTGACGGCCGCCTAAATGCGGCTATCCTCAGGCAATGAATCCTTCTAATAGTTTCCTTAATATACCTCCAACTTTTTGCTTGGGAAAAGTCACACAACTCAGTTTAGTCTTCAAATATTTTTACCTTTAGTGTAAACTACACAAAAAAATGTAAAAGACCTTACAAATCTGGAGAAGTGGATAATACAACAACACCCTATTAAGTAATCATATACAAGTTACCAAATGTAAAGGGATTAACAGAGACCAAACTGTACATTAAACTTCCATCACAAAATTTACCAGTACAGACAAATGATGAAATGTTCACAGGTGCAAATTACTTATCACAATGCACATAAAGTGTGTGTAATTTATGTTAGAACTTGTTACAACATCAACAGAGGCCTAATACCCATAACAGGGATTCACTAAATGGTGGACATAAGAATTGGATGTGCATCCTCAAGCTGTGCGTGGAACATTATGTCCCACCCCAACAGTTATACTATCACCACCAAACCAAAGTCCCGCAGTGTCACCTTTGTAATCCCACACAAGTGGTAATATGGGATAGCCACCTTTTGTTCCCACTAACACAACATATTGGCATTGATTAGTTAGTGCTCACCCATGATGCTGCTTAGACCAGCCTCTTTCCACTGGGAGGGGCAATACAATGAAGATATAAGTATTTTAAGACTTAACGGAGTTATGTGACTTTTCCCAACCATAGACTATTAAGAATATGGGTAAAAACCTTCATTTGGGTCACCCAAATGTATAAAAACATGAGTAAATTAGCAGTATTTTAAGATTATATCATGAATTGAATATATTTTACAGCACAGAATAAAAATGTAAATAAGATAAATGTAAAAGAACACTGATCAAAATTAGAGAACACTTTCAGATACCTTCAAGTTATTGGTAAATTATTGGTGTTAATCTGACACCTGTTGTTAATTTCTTTAATATTCTACCAAACCCTATTTAACTGGAAGCCTAACTTTGCAGGTTGCACTCACTTTTCAAAAATAGTGTGTCGTTCCAATGTGGCTGAAATCCTCTAGCAGCAGGTTGTCCAGATGAAGGACAAAGGGGTCACCCTATCAGCCATAGCCACAGAAGTTGGTCGTTCCATGTCTGTGATTTCTAGAATATTGCATCCTTACCATATCACAAACTTTTTCATGTCCCCCAAGAAGGCTGGTCGCCTTTGGAAGGCAAATGTAAGAGAGGACAAGACAATGCAGAGAATCACTATGGGTAATCATTTCAACACTGCAGCTAGCTCACCAGTTCAGTACAGAACAGGGTAAGGATCTGCCTCATCATATAGTGTCATGCTGTTTAAGAACATTTAGATAAAAAAGCCCACTTTGCTATGTCCAAACCTCTCATTAGCAAAAAGAATCAAAAGGCTAGACTCACATTTGGTGAGGAGTATGTTGTATGGACAGAAGAGAAGTCCATGGTCCGGTTTAGTGATCAAAGCAAGTTTAATTTATTTGGGTCTGATGGGAAACATCATGTTTGTCAACATAATGTGGAAAGACGGAACCCAAAATTTGTAAAGAAGTCATTGAAAGGTGGTGGAGGAAGTATCATGGTAGGAGTTGGACCTCTCATACAGCTACATGGCAGATTGAATGCAAGTGTGTATCAGAATCGTCTTCAACAAAACGTAATTCCTTACTTGCATTCAATCAGCCAGCAATTTTCATGGAATACAATTCCCCCTATGACACAGCAAAATGGGTAAAGCAGTTCCTTGAAACAGAAAATATTGAAACAATGAAATGGCCTCCCAGAGTCCTGATCTAAACCCAATAGAAAACCTCTGGAAATCCTTGGTGACATAGTTATGGCCAAGAAACTCACAACAGTCACAGAACTGTGGAAGAAACTAATAGAAGAGTGGACCAAAATCACCCCAGAGCAGTGTGAGACACTAGTGATGTCCTGCGGCCATAGATGTGTTCAAGTCATTCAAAGCAAAGGCCTGTACACTTCCTTCTGATTTGTGACTGTTGTAATCTTCTTTAGTTTTAATCTTTCTCTATACTATAGCGATTGCTGTTCTCTAATCATGAATATCACATTTTAGGTAAAATAAAGGTTTTAAGTTGATAAACTTTGGTTATTTTGGAAAACACTGTTCTAGTGGCGTGGTGTACCCAGGGCTTCCACTAGGAATTTTAGGGCCCTTCACTAGCAAAATTTTGGGGTCCCCCTGAGACTCCACCCAGCCTGCACCCCAGCTCTGCCTCCAGCCCAGCTCCTCCTCCATCCCAGCTTACATATATATACAGTATATACATATATACACATGCAAACACACAATAGAGACTTCTTTCGGCTGAATACACAATAGCTGTATACACAATAGACAATATACAATAGAAACTGCTGCTGGCTATATACACAATAGAGAATACACAATGGAGACTGCACCTGGCTCTATACACAATAGAGACTGCTGTTGGCTGTATGCACAATAGAAAATATACAATAGGGACTGCTGCTGGCTATGTGAACAATACAGACTGCTACTGGCTGTATACACAATGGAGACGGCTGCAGGCTATATACACAATCGAAATAGCTGTGGGCCATATATACAATGGAGATGGCTGTAGGCCGTATACACAAAGGAGATGGCTGTGGCTCATTAAAACGATGGGGATGGATGCGGTTAGTATACACAATAGAGACGGCTGCTGGCCGTGTGTACAATAGACGACTGCTCACTTTATGCAGAATAGACAGCTGCTGGCTGTATGCACAATAGACGGCTGCTGACCGTATGCACAATAGAGAGTGCCAGCCGTATGAACATTAGAGACTGCCAGCTGCACATAAGAGGAATAACTATAAAAGAGAACAGCGCAGAATAGGGACTTATCCGTGGATGACAGTAAACCCAACAGCCAAGAATCGCATTTACCTGGCTTGGTTGTAAGAGCCACAACCACTTAACAAGATATATCCTGCTGCAGTGAACCACCTAGATTTCATTTGTTCTCTATGCGCTCTATGCGCATCTGGGCACTTTCTCAGAAGATTTATTTTATTCTCCTGAGAAAGTGCTCAGATGCGCATGAAACGTGTAGAGAACAAATAAGATTAAGTGGTATTCTATTCTTCGTTGGTTATTTGAAGGCAGCGCAAGGTTTAATTCACCGTCTTCCCTCCCTTCAACGTGACTGCACATTAGAGACTGCCAGCCATATGCACATTAGAGACTGACAGCAATATGCACATTAGAGATTGCTGGCCATATGCACATTGGAGATTACCGGCCATATGCACAATAGAGACTGCTGGTCATATGCATATTAGAGACTGCTGGCTCTATATCATATACACCCAGCACTACATTGTACACAAAGATCCACACCATATACATACAGTATATACAGACACACTGTAATACAGGATATAGTGTGGACTTTTATATATAGCATAGCGCTGTGTAGAGAGAAACAGAAACACACACAGACAGACACACACAGACATTATACTCACCAGCAGCAGCTCCATCGTTCAAATCCTGTCTGCGCTGCGCGCTGTGCAGTGACTTCTAGTTTGTACTGCGCATGGCAGTCCACTGGGTGCATGCACAGTACAAACCTGGCAAAGCCTTACATCACTGAAGATGTCACTATCGGTCAGTCAGTCTCCCCCTGTTTCGTTGGCTGCAGTCTTCGGCAGTGATTGACAGGAGGGGACCATTGAAGAGGTGAGGGGCCTGGATCTGCTTTGGGAATGGGTGCCGGGTAAATGAGAAACCCTAAGTAATTATCTGGGCGGCCTGGGCCCAATCATCTTCGGATCCTTTACTGGAGTCAGAGCAATCATGCCCTGACAGCGGCCCTTGGTGTAGCCCTTACACAAAACCTTCAAATGTTGATCAATGTGGATTACATTCTGTCTGAAAAAAATTAAGTGACCATTCATTGTTCTCTAATTTTGATCATCATTGTATACTTGGTCCTTGCTTTCCTCTTTGATGGCTATAGTTCAATCTCTGCTGACCTAAATAGGAGCTGTCTTTGGAGAAGGCAGTGGTGTAGTAAGACTAGTGTCTTGGTGGCCTGTGCACTGGACAGTCCTAGTCCAGTTTGCCAGAGCCTAGGCACATGATCGCACAAAGGGGAAGGACCCATCTAGGGATGTTAAGGAGCGCAAGGATTACCCACAATTGAGTTCAGGAGTTGACCCATCTCTCCTTCTACCTATCGTGAGGGCCTTCCTTTATTCTTACTTGGTTTATCCTTCCTTTTGTGCTACGCACCAAGCATTTCCTTGTCATGGTGTAACATCAACTCCTTTACCAGTACAATCACTTTACCATATTATATCGATAAGTGGTGATTGTCAAGATTTATTACTATCTGTGTGCATACAGATCTAGTCATTGCTTGGTTATAAACAGACGTTTGTAATTTATTCTATCTTTACCTGTATAACGTCACCTTCATCCAAAACAAAGGACAGTTTGGGGTCTTTTTCTACCAGTGTTCCATCTTCCAAAATTCCCATAAGGTAGACAGTTACTTGTTGCCCAGGGAGTGGTATTGAGTCTTCACCACGACCCGGCCTCAGAATTTTCTTTCTCAACAATTTGTCATCTGAAAGACACAAAAAGCATAAGAAGATTTTATACATTTTGGAATTTATATTTTTGTGTTTTGTCTGCTATTGCAACTAATAATAGGTATGGCACTGTATAATAAGATTGTTGGTCTTTTTTAATTGTAAAAGAAATGGAGGTGGTGGGGAAGTAAGACATTTAATATGGTGAAATTTGATTTTTCCTGATTGTATTAAAGGCAATCTGTCACCCCCAGGGCCTATTAAACTAAAAGTGCCACCTTCATCAGGGCCTATGCTGCATTTTGTGAAGGTGGCTATAATCCCCCTACCCCCTAGGGACACCTAAATAGAGACTTTATAACATTTCCGAGAACTGAGGTCACATGGTTTCAGAACAGTGCGCCTGCATATAACGCAGGCACCAGATCCCGCCCTGTGTTATCTTATGTTGTATGCAGACTGCGGGGTTGGGAATCTGGCACCTGTGCAAACATCATGACTCCACCTCGTCTTTCTTTCCCCTCGGTCTGGGAGGTACCCAATGACACTGACCTGTTCCAGTGGGTAGTAGGGAGGGAACAAGTTCAGCCATGCTATTTGCATAGGCGCCAGATTCCCAGCTTTGCAGTCTGCATAAGCCATAAGACAACATAGGGGGGATCTGGTGCCTGCGTTATATGCAGGCACAATATTTCGAAACCATATGACCTCAGTTCTCGGGCAGAGCTCACAGAGCATGCCCGAGAACTGAGAGATCTGCACAGGCAGACGATGTCACTAGAAAGAGAGGTGGAGGGTCCCGGAGGAAAGAGGAGGAGAATGACCAGCAAGGCGTTCAGGTCCAGCAAAGGGAGCTTACCTCTAGGACCTAAAGTATTTATTAACATACAAGGCGGGAAATGTTCTAAAGTCTTTATTTAGGTGTCCTTAGGGGTAGGGGGATTATAACCACCTTCACAAAATGCAGTATAGGCGCTGCTGAAGGTGGACCTTTAGTTTAATAAGTGACAGGTTCCCTTTAAGCCTGACTAGTCATGCATACAGATCATTAAGTGGAGTTGTCATTGGCACTCAGCCTGCTAAGAGGGTGAGAGTCAGAGAGTATAATGGTTAGGCTGGAGTCACACTGGGCAAGAGACATGCAAGATACTCACACAGGTCTCACATGCCTCACCCAGCACGGCCTCTGACTCTCAAGACATGAGCATGCATCTGCATGTATTTCTCTGGAGTTGCATGCTCCTGTCCAGAGAGCCTGCGGCCGTGCTGAGTGAGGCATGTGAGACTCATGCGAGTATGTCGCATGTCTCTCACCCAATGTGACTCCAGCCTAAATGAAATTATTGAGTGGAGAAACACAGTGCTTAAATTATTGATCCGGTGCAAGCACTGTGGGTGACAATACAGTGACTGGCAGCTATTGACTGTGACTGCTTGTTTGCCCTGAGAAAACCTGTGGTGCGAAAGCATGACCTGTGACAGACAGCAATAGAGACTGTTGCTTGTTAGCAAAGTGGTTATGCGGCCAGAGATAGTGAGTTTATTATAGCATGAGATTATGAGAATTGGCCTGTACTGGGAGACCCAGTTTGTGTGCAGAGGCAAAATGCAATAGGTGCAGAGGTTGCAATTATACCTGGGCCCTGGAGCCAAGGAGGCCCAAAAAGTCCCCTTGGCCCATACGAAAATACCAATATCATTAAAGTCTTGCAATAATTGGTGAGCCTGTTGGAGGTTACAATGGGGGAAATAAGTATTTCATCCCTTGCTGATTTTCCAAGTCTGTCCGCTGACAAAGTCATGAACAGTCTATAATTGTAAGAGTAGATTAATTTTAACAGTGAGAGATAAAATATCAAAAATAAAATCCAGAAAATCACATTGTCTAAATTATACAAATTGTCACTTCAGTGAGGAACTGAAAAACTCTAATGCCAGCCAATAAGGGTAGCAATCCTTAAAGTCATAATCGACTCTTTAGCAAGACTTTTAATATGACTTAGGATTTGAGCCAGATCAGAACCCCAAACTGCAGACACTGCATTTTGGGGTGACTGCCCTTCATCAGTGTAGTGTGTGGGAATTCTGTTCTGGCTGTATGAAGGGCTAAGACGAGGTCTGGGGGACTAGCTATTCTCCTCATGGAGAGGAATCTGCCTGCCGGCATAAGGAGGCAGGTAAGCTGATAAGGAGACTTATAGATGCAATGCTCCTCTGAGAAATATGCAAATTGTCACTTCAGTGAGGAAGTGAAAAACTCTAATACCTCCCAATAAGGGTAGCAATCCTTAAAGTCATAATCAACTCTTTAACAAGCCTTTTAATATGACCCCAAACTGCATTTGCATTTGCAGATGCTGCATTTCGGGGTGACTGCCCCTCAATCAGTGCAGTGTGTGGGAACTCTGATCTGGCTGTATTGTCTAAATTATATAAATGTATTTGCATTTTGCAGAGGCAAATAAGTATTTGATCCCCTACCAACCATTAGGAGTTCTGGCTCCTACAGACTAGTTAGATGCTCCTAATCAACTCGTTACCTGCATTAAAGACAGCTGTCTTACATTATTACCTGTATAAAAGACTCCTGTCCAAACACTCAATCAGTCAGACTCTATCCTCTACAACATGGGCAAGACCAAAGAGCTTCCTAAGGATGTCAGGGAAAAGATCCTAAACCTGCATAAGGCTGTAATGGGCTACAAAACATAAGTAAGACGCTGCGTGAGAAGGAAACAACTGTTAGTGCAATAGTAAGAAAATGGAAGAAATACTAAATGAGTGTCGATCAACATGGATCTGGGGCTCCGTGCAAAATCTCATGTCGTGGGTTATCCAGGATCATGAGGAAGGTGAGAGATCAGCCTAAAACTACAAGGGGGAACTTGTCACCAAGAAAACCATTGGTAACACATTACATCATAATGGATTAAAATCCTGCAGTGCCCGCAAAGTCCCACTGCTCAAGAAGGCACATGTGTTGCTTGTCTGAAGTTTGTCAATGAACACCTTGGTGATTCTGACAGTTTTTGGGAGAAGGTGCTGTGGTCAGATGAGACAAAAATTGGGTTCTTGTGCATTAACTCAACTCCCCGTGTTTCGAGGAAGAGAAATGCTGCCTATGACCTAAAGACCACCACCACAACAGTCAAACATGGCAGTGGAAACATTATGTTTTGTGGGTGTTTCTCTGCTAAAGGCACAGGACTACTTCACTGCATCAATATGACAGTGGATGGAGCCATGTACCATAACATTCTGAGTGACAACATCCTTCCCTGCGCCAGGACATTAAAAATGGGTCGTGGCTGGGTCTTCCAGCATAACAATTGCCCAAAACATACAGCCAAGGTAACAAAGGAGTGGCTTAAAAAAAAGCACATTAAGGTCATGGAGTGGCCTAGCCAGTCTCCAGACCATATTCCTATAGAAAACTTATAGAGGGAGCTGAATCTCAGAGTGACCAAGCGACAGCCTCAAAATTTTAATGATTTAGTGATGATTTGCAAAGACGAGTGGACCAAAATTTCTCTGATGTGTGCACAAACCTCATCAACAACTACAAAAAAATGTTTGACTGCTGTGCTTGCCAACAATGGTTTTGCCACCAAGTATTAAGTCTTGTTTGGCAGTGTGATCAAATACTTATTTCCGTCTGCAAGATGCAAATACATTTACACTGTGTGCATAATTATTAGGCAAGTTGTATTTTAGAGGATCATTTTTATTATTGATCAACAACTATGTTCTCAATCAACCCAAAAGACTCATAAATATCAAAGCTTAATATTTTTGGAAGTTGGAGTGGTGTTTTTTTAGATTTGGCTATCTTAGGAGGATATCTGTTTGTGCAGGTAACTATTACTGTGCAGAATTATTAGGCAATGTAATAAAAACCAAATATATTCCCATCTCACTTGTTTATTTTCACCAGGTAAACTAATATAACTGCACAAAATTTAGAAAAAAACATTTCTGAAATGCAAAAACAAAACCCCCAAAAATTAGTGACCAATATAGCCACCTTTCTTTATGATGACACTCAACAGCCTTCCATCCATAGATTCTCTCAGTTGCTTGATCTGTTTACAATCAACATTGCATGCAGCAGCCACCACAGCCTCCCAGACACTGTTCCGAGAGGTGTACTGTTTTCCCTCCCTGTAGAACTCTCATTTTAGGAGGGACCACAGGTTCTCTATGGGGTTCAGATCAGGTGAACAAGGGGGCCATGTCATTATTTTTTCTACTTTTAGACCTTTACCGGCCAGCCACGCTGAGTAGTAGTTGGATGCATGTGATGGAGCATTGTCCTGCATGAAAATCATGTTTTCTTAACCCTGCTGTTCTGTTCCCATGTACTATACACTTGTATTGCTCCTGGATCACTATGACCCAGTTTATTAAATCTTGATTTTAGATACTCTAACTCAATTATTTTTATACCTTTTGATTACCAGACTGTATGGGAACATGTTTGGAAATTAAAAAAAAAAGAAAATTGAAATCTTTTTTTTTTTTTTATTCAGAAAAAACTTAGTAATAAGCAAAACGAAAAATAGCAAACTACACATATATGGTAAAAAACAAAAAACAAAATAAGCAAATCAAACATTTTGTGAAAAAAAATTAAAGATAATAAACACTTCAATTTGAACATATTCACATGGTAATATTACTTTATGTATTCTTGCATGAAGAACAATAAACATGGGCTTTGCATAAGAATTTTTGGCATCCAGAGCATGTAATACTTGTTTTATTATCACAAGAATAAGGGCAATAGCTGCACCTTTTTCTTTTTATTCTTAAAGCACCGCTGGTAGAGTCCATGGGGGTAGAAGTGGTTGTGGAGGCCATGGTTTCACTTTCCTGAGCATGTTACTCTGTACAAGGCCTGCTGCTCCTTCTGTTCTGGGTGTTGCCTTTCTTTCCTCAATATACGGCCCAACCAGTGCTTTTCCAAGTTTCCAAGTTTTTGAAAAAAATCATTTGGAGGCCTTAAGAGCTCAGCTTTACAAAATAAGACCCTCTTACACAGCACGTTCTGCGCAGTCCGTTATGCGCAGAATATACATGTGTAGTGCACGCCTAGTGATCTCTCTGGATGCGCTCTACATTATAGTATAGACTGCGCACCAAAAATAATCACTATAAAGCCATTTTTATAGTGCGCAGATCTCAATGCATACACCTGGCAGATCGTGTGTACGACCCCATTGAAATAATTTAGGAAATAAATAAATTGATATACAATAGTAGATGCAATAAATAGACCCAACTGAGGTTATAACTCCTTTATTTCACTGAAAATATGGCCTCACAGCTGTAAAAAATGATGCTGGGTCACTATGACCCGAACACGACAAATGTACAAATCGGCGTGAAGCTAAAAGTAAATACAAAAAAAAAAAATACTCATAGATAGGTCCCCCCAAATGAGGAAAAGTCAAGTAACCTCAAGTTTTAGAAACTTATAGAAAAATATCTGCAGGGCCACAAAAAATTGTCTACGGGTCACTATGACCCGAACAGAACAGCAGGGTTAAACGATACCGACTTCTTCCTGTACCACTGCTTGAAGAAGTTGTCTTCCAGAAACTGGCACTAGGTCCAGGAGTTGAGCTTCACTCCATCCTCAACCAGAAAAGATCCCACAAGTTCATCTTTGATGATACCAGCCCACACCAGTATCCCACCTCCACATTGCTGTCGTCTGAGTTGGAATGGAGCTCTCTGCCCTTTACTGATCCAGCCTCTGGCCCATCCATCTGGCCCATCAAGAGTCACTCTCATTTCATAAGTCCATAAAACCTTTGAAAAATCAGTCTTAAAGCGAACCTGTCACCCCTCCAGACATCTAAAAATACCATAGCCACCTTCTGTAGCACTAAGGCTGCAGTCTGACAAGGTGTCTATAGCATTTATGCTCCCTTGATTCACTGAAATAAAGACTTATATAAAATCTGTTTCAAACCAGATCCAAGACCGGGAGGCGGGTTTTCAAGTGTCTATCTCCTTCCTCTGTGGTGTCAGTCATCCCTCTCTGCTCTCTGTGCACCACCTCCAGGGCCACCTCCCTGCACTACAGAGCTTTGTCAGCTTTGCTACATCATAGAGCTGCTGTTATAGGAGACCCCACAGTAGTAAATCTAGCAGGAGGATCCTGAGCAGAGAAAGCCTTGCCTGCTACATAGCAGCCTTGAGCTGTCAGCAGTGCAGCAGAGTTGAGTTTGTGCTTTAGATCATAGGCTGAGGAGCAATGCTGCTGTTTACAAGAAACTGAAAGTGAAAACTGCTCAGCTCAAGGGCTGCTACATAGCAGGCAGTGCTTTGTCTGCTCAGGGTCCTCCTGCTAGATTTACTACTGTGAGGTCTCCTATAACAGCAGCTCTGTGTTGTAGCAGAGCTGACAAAGCTCTGTAATGCAGGGAGATGGCCCTGGAGGTGGTGCACAGAGAGCAGAGAGGGATGACTGACACCACAGAGGAGGGAGACAGGCACTTGAAAACCCGCCTCCCGGTCTTGGATCAGGTTTGAAACAGATCTTACAAAAGTCTTTATTTCAGTGAATCAAGGGAGCATAAATGCTATAGACACCTTGTCAGAATGCAGCCTTAGTGCTGCAGAAGGTGGCTATGGTATTTTTAGATGCCTGGAGGGGGTGACAGGTTCGCTTTAAGATATTTCTTGGCCCAGTCTTGATGTTTTATCTTATGTTTTTTGTTCAAATGTGGTCATTTTTCAGCCTTCCTTACCTTGGCCATGTCCCTGAGTATGGCACACCTTGTGCTTTTTGATACTCCACAAAAGTTGCAGCTCTGAAATATTGCAAAACTAGTGGCAAATGGCATCTTGGCAGCTTCACGCTTGATTTTCCTCAATTCATGGGCAGTTATTTTGTGCCTTTTTTTACCCAACATGCTTTTTGCAACCTTGTTGGCTATTTGCCATGAAACGCTTGATTGTTCGGTGATCACGCTTCAAAAGTTTGGCAATTTCAAGACTGCTGCATCCCTCTGCAAGACATCTCACAATTGTGGACTTTTCAGAGCCCGTCAAATCTCTCTTCTGACCCATTTTGCCTGAGGAAAGGCATTTCCCTAATAATTCTGCACACCTTATATAGGGTGTTGATGTCATTACACCACACCCCTCCTCATTACAGAGATGCACATCACTTGATTTACTTAATTGGTAGTTGGCTCTCAAGCCTATACAGCTTGGAGTAGGACAACATGTATAAAAAGTATCATGTGATCAAAATACTCATTTGCCTAATAATTCTGCACACAGTGTATATAATTTGGTCAATGTGATTTTCTGGATCTTATTTATGATATTCTATCTCACATTGTTAAAATTAATTTACCCTTAAAATTATTGACTGTTCATGTCTTTGTCATTGGCAAACTTACAAAATCAGCAAGGAATCAAATACTTATTTATTCCTTTGTATGCATTTCGACCTATAAACTGTGTTTTTCCAAATACTGTTCTTCACTGCAAGTATACATCAAAAACTTTCTGGGAAAGCTATTCTTGACTTCACTGTTTGTGAGATACTGAATGAGGTTCTGTGACTGCTGGACCCAGCCCTGAACCCAAACTTTCTGTGCAGTGTTTGTAACTTCTGGGCATCAAGCTCACAGAGTCACTGTAACGTTGTGTAATTGTCAAGCTCGCGCATTGCCCAATTTTGGACCCTAGTGGAGGGTCTCATGAGATCCGTCATGGAGGAGTCCGTCCCCCTCTCCCCGCAGATGGCTCTGTTGCATATTGGTCTAGAGGGGCTTCCTCCGGTGACCCGTCTGGTGGCTACCTTTATCCTGATTGCGGCGAGATTTTGTATAGTGGCTGCTTGGCATTCTTCTTCTCCTCCGGCTATGAGTGACCTTACAGCTAGGTTGAATTTTATGTTCACGTATGAATACTATCTCACTATGGAGTCCGGTCATAGGAGGTATGTGTGCGAGGCGTGGGGCGCTGGGCCTTGCACCCTCTGGCGATCCCTTTGCCTCAGGGGGACCTACGTTGAGTGAAGGGGACAGACGGGACCGGAGGGTTCCTCTTCCTCTCTCTCTTCTGTCTTTGCTTCTGCTTTGTTTCTCCTTCCTCTCTCCCTCCCTCTCGATTGCTCTTGCTGTCCCCTTCCCCCATCTTAGATCCCCCCTTCCTCCCTTGTTAACCTTATTGCCTGATTTTCCATATGTCCCAGTCTATGTTCCAATTTATGTGCTGGATATTCACTCGCGGCAGTATGTTGCCATTGTACTTGATTGTTTATGCAAAAAATATCTTTTCAATAAAAACAGTTATGACAAAAAAAAAACAAAACTGTCAAGCTCAATGCTAAGATAGTATAACCACCAGTAGCTCTGTGCTACTGTGTTACTGCCAAGCTGTATATCACTTGCTAGCAGGATTTTGATCGGACAGCATCGGATCTGAAAAATCCGTAGTGTGAAACCAGCCTTAGAAGCGATAAAATTTTATCAGCAATTTCTAACTTTTCCAACAAAATTTACAAAACCATTTTTGCAGGAACCACATCACATTTGAAGTCACTTTGTGACAGAAAATACCCAAAGTGACACCATTCAAAAAACTTCACCCCTCCTACTGCTGAAAACCACATCCAAAAAGTTTATCAACCCTGCAGGTGCTTCACAGGAACTAAAGTAATTTGAAAGGAAAAAATGAAAATGTTACTTTTTCCCATAAAACTGTTGCTTTAAGGCCCCGTTCACACGCTGCATATTTGTTGCGTATTTTTATTTTTTGCTTTTGGGGCAAAAAACGTGCGAGTAAAAAAATTAACATATCAATTCTTTGCGTTTTTTTTTACTCGTGTGTCTTCCATAGTCCCCTTTTTAAAGAGTTGGAAATACGCATTTGTCTGCCATTCAGACAATGCGTATTTCAAGTTGTTTTACATGCGAAAACGCGCGAGTAAAAATACGCAACAAAATACGCGATTTGAGTGTGGGAGTGCTGGAATTGGGTCCCTCCTACCAACCCTGCATCCACTTACAGCTGACATAATTACACTGCTTTTATGGGTGTAATACCCCGGTGTGACGCCTGACCAACCACCACATTTTTAATTCTCTGTTTAGCAGGTCTCCTTACAACCCATACATAAGGGGTTAGTTTTGACACAGAGAGAGTCGTTGACTAGGATAGGACCCAATTTAGGCGTACACTGTGAGTGGTAATCGGGCTCAAATAAATTTGCCCATTTTTATTTGTGAAGTATCTCAATTATTTTCAAAAAATCATTTTCATGTTTTTCTAAGTATTGCATATTTACATTCCTGAGATCACGGTTTGCATCCTTTATCCTTTAGAAACAAATGAGTCCTGCACACAGAGAACAAGTCTGTAAGAACATGTTCACACCGCCAACATATTTGGAGACCAAAAAGCTAAATGCGACCAAAAACAACAGTACACTGCAGTAAAAGTATTAAATACAAGTGCAGTATAAAAAAATAGTATAACAAATACAGGGTACTAAGGTACCCTGTATTTGTTATACTATTTTTTTATACTGCACTTGCATTTAATACTTTTACTGCAGTGTACTGTTGTTTTTGGTCGCATTTAGCTTTTTGGTCTCCATCCTTTATCCTTTGTTTGAGTTCAACTACCCTTTTTGATGCTATTGACTATATGATTGATTGAAACATTCTTTTTTCCTTTGCACACATACAGAAGCAGTAGAGACATGGAGGACAATATACTGAGCAATGCAGCTGTGAATCCAGCTCTGGGATAAACTAGCTACAATCTTAACAATCTATTACTCTGCCTCTTACTCTTTTCCTATACACCCCTCTACCGTATACATTTTAAT
This sequence comes from Allobates femoralis, assembly GCA_033576535.1. Taxonomy (NCBI): domain Eukaryota; kingdom Metazoa; phylum Chordata; class Amphibia; order Anura; family Aromobatidae; genus Allobates; species Allobates femoralis. The sequence goes on from JARQOC010000004.1 coordinate 156,744,268, forward strand.
ATGCTGCGTAACGTAAGACCTACCTGCGCTGGCTGTGTACTGGCTGTCTATCTTGTGTTGGGCTAAATGAATTTGAGCTGTTCTCCTGAGTGAATACATTCAGGGGGAGGGTGAGAAGTGGTTAGGAAGTGGAGAAAGAAAAAAAAGTCTCTGATAAGATACATTTAAAGGTTTGGTATTCAGTCATCATGACCAAAAGTGTTGGGCACCATTTGGAATAAATAACTGCAATCAATCACTTCCCATAATCATCAACAAGCTTCTTACACCTCTATACTGGAATTTTGAACTCTTCTTTTGCAAACTACTCCAGGTATCTCATATTTGAAGGCGCCCTCTACTGGTCCTGTCACACGATGTCAACCAAGGCTGCGATGTCGGAAGCGATGTGCGGGTGTGCGGTCGCTTCCGACATCGCAGCCTTGGTGTCACACGGCAGGATGTTGCCGGTGATGCCGCAGCGATGCGGGCGGAGCCATCGCTCGCTGGGCTGGGATCAACCCAGCGAGCAATCGCAGCAATGCTGCGGTATAGGCTGGATCGCCGCCAACATCGTTACTGCGGTGTCTGACGTCGCGATCCAGCCTAATCCCTGGTTGCAGATTGACAGGTTTATGAACATGTTCATAAACCTGTCAACCTGCGACCAGCGATAAATCGCAGTTGCGTCGTGCTGTCACACAGCATGACACACTTGCAATATCGCTAGCGACATCGCTGATGCATCACTTTTCGGCGATGTCGCTAGCGACATTGACACGTGTGACATGGCCATACCAACAGCAATTTTAAGATCTCTCCACAGGTGATTAATGGGATTTAGATCTAGACTCATTGCTGGCCACTTCAGAACTCTCCAGTGCTTTCTTTCCTTCCATTTCTGTGTGCTTCTTGAAGTATATTTGGGGCATTGGTCTGCTGGAAGACTCATGCTTTTTGGATGCAAACCCAGCTTTTTGACACTTGACCCTACATTGACACTACATTGACACCCAAAATCCTTTGGTAATCTTCAGATTTCATGATGTCTTGCACACAGTCAAGTCACCCAGTGCCAGAAGTAGCAAAGCAACCCCAAAACATCTTTGAACCTCCAGCATATCTGACTGTAGGTTCTGTGTTCTTTTCTTTGTAGACCTCATTCCATTTTCAGTTAACCTATCCAATGATATGCTTTATCAAAAAGCTCTATCTTGACCTCATCTGTTCACATGATGCTTTCCCAGAAGGATTTTGGCCTATTCACTCACACTTTGGCAAACTGAAGTATGTTTTTTTTATGTCTCTGTGTCAGCAGTGGGGTATGATCAGTGCTGATCATACAGGGCAGCGTGAATTTCATTGGAACATGATTGGAACTGCTTATCCACCAACCGGACTATCTTGTGTTGCAACCTTTTATCAACTTTTTCTCTGCCATCCATGTCCAGTGAGATTAGCTACAGTGCCATGGGTTGTAAACTTCTTGATTATGTTGAGCACCGTGGACAAAGGAACATAAAGATCTCTGGAGATTGGCTTGTATTCTTGAGATTGTTGATATTATTCAACAATTTTGGTTCTTAAGTCTTCAGATAGATCTCTTCTCCTTCTGTTCTCTATTTTTAGTGTGGCACACACAGAAACCCAATGCAAGGACTGAGTCAACTTCTTATTTTTGGTTTTGAAAGCGATTTTTATATTACCCACACCAGTTACTTGACACAGGTGAGTCTGAACAAGCATCACATGCTTGAAACAAAGTTGTCTACCCACAATTTTGGAAAAGTGCCAACAATTTTGTCTGGCCCATTTTCGGGGGTTTTGTGTGAAATTATGTCCAATTTGAATTTTCTACTCTTTTTTTAGTTGTTCCAATATACACAAAAGAAATAAACGTGAAGGACAGAACATGTAATTACAATAATTTTCTGTGAGAAATACTTCATTATCTGGATTTAAGGATGCCAACACGTTCGGCTATGACTGCATGTTTGTACTATTGATTCAGCAAAATCTGACAAAAGTACAATTTCCAATTAAGCATTGGGGATATTTCACTTAATTGAAATTGTGAATATATTTTTATTTGGCTTATTATATTCTTAAAATAGCTTCTGAAGAATAGTTCCACCTTTTATCTTTATACTTTTGGAATAATGAAAAAAAAGGCCTGGAAATGGATAAATCCTAAATTTATCAGTATGGGTAATAGCAGTAACCAACTACTTGTGGCCTTTTACACAAGCTCTAAATAAGATATTTATCCTATTGATGTAAAATATTAATCTCACTGCATGTAAATGATGTAGATACTAAATGTTATGTAATTCTTGTTTGTGTAAAGCCGGATGGCAATTTCCTAAAGGATTGTTGGCATAATCCCAAATTGTTACCCCCAGGAAAAAGAAATTTGTTGTAAGTCATCGAAATAAAAAAAATATTTCATAAGGAGAAAAACAAAAATATTTTTTTCCTATACATTATCTTTTTTGGTATTGGTGAATTTTTTCTTAGCTCCAGGGTATCTCTCCTTATTAGTCACATTCATTACATCATTGATATAATTAAGGCAAGAAAAAAATATTACTCTACCTGTAATATCTATCCACTGGTCCGCGGAGAAAATATATTTAAAGCCATAACCTCTTCCTCCTAGTACATCTTCCACTGCTTGAAAGAACTGCATCTCCTCTTCTTGGGGTGTGTTGTCATCTATTGTGATGGGGGGCAAAAGAAATTTGACTGTTTTTCCAAAACTATGTGTCCTTTGCAGAAGCCTTTCATTTCCCTTGTATTCACCCGGTTGTGGATCTGACTCTTGCACAATTACAATGGGTATCGGTGTCTTGTCAAGGTTTCCCTTGCCTGTAGTTCAAGTGAAGTATTCCACAAGGTCCCATGTTCTGTAGGATCTGAGATCTTCCCAGCCTGGAGGATATCTTGAGGCATCACCTCTTTTACTAACTTCCCTTTTAAAAGATTTATATAAAAATAAAGGTGATGTGATGCTTTAGATCCCACTCCTCCTGCTGTCACATCATCTTTTGGTCTTGACTTGACTTACTATCCAATGAGTGTTTCAATTTATATTTTAAAGAGCAGGAAACACAAGCTCGGAAGACTGTCTTCAACCTGAACCCTGAGTCTAAATGTCTGTAATTCAATTACTGCTATTAACTGAATGATTAACATAAGCCTCTCTTCCCTCTCATTCTGTCTATTTACATTCGTATAAGGATCTTAAGTCTGTTGGCTGAGGGCATATGAGCCTTCATGACATTTGTACAGAGAAACGGTTGTTCTCTGGAGTCTACATCGCTGAGCAAACTGAGAATTACGGTACATTTTCTATTGGAGTTCTTTTTTCACCCATATGGTATTTAATTTATGACTACATTGAGAAGGAATAAGTATTTTTTTTTAAAGTTAAATTTTTCCCAATTTTTTTAACAAGTTAATTTACAGCTCACATAGTAAATTAGGCTAATTGGCACCGAGAGCTGATTATAATCAATGTCATACATATGTAACGCAAAGCTGAACTAGAAACCTTCAGGAAAAACACTTCCATGAAAAAAGATAAGGACATACAACCGTCAGCCCTAGGCCTCAGTTCTTCTTGTGTTTACAATGGACGAGTGAAATCCGATAAAACAGTCACTCACACCATTGTTAAACAACGAAGCAGTGTTTATCTGCGAGTTTTTTCTCATGCTCTCACGTCGGATGCCATATGCCAGTAGAACTGAGGCCTTAAAATTAAATCTTAATTATATCTATATCTTCTAGGAATTCAATAGTTTTATCTCTGCTTGAAAACATATAGATATACATGCATACTAAATTGGTGCCTAAGTTCTGTTATGGCCAGAAATGCTATTTACCTGCAAATATAGGGTTAATCTGCAGGTGAATAGAGTTAATATCATGTTACTGTGCTTTACTCATGCCACTTAGGGAGAAGATGGACTTATATCCTCCCTCTAGTTGTCGCTTTCAGTCATAGTTGTATGGGGGTTGCAGGAACAGGTTATATTCACTGCTCATTACTCAAGTGACCTGTAATTACTCCCCATTACTTTGATTATCAGCCTGCTCTGTACACATACACTGCTAAGGCTGGTTTCACACTGCGGTCAGATCAGGTCAGATCAGGTCAGGTTTTGTGTTCCAAAACCAGGAGAGGAACTTGCAGAGAAAAAGTATAATTGAAATATTGACACCTGTTCTAGGTTTTGGAGTCACTCCTGGTTTTGGCACACAAAACCTGACCTGATCTGACCTGATCTGACCGCAGTGTGAAACCAGCCTACGCAAGTTGTCAATCAATGTGGCAGGGAATGGTAGCACGCTCACTCTCTATGCCCAAAAGCAAGTGGCTGCAGGTAAGATTTAAGTTTTCTCCCTGTAGCCACTCTCCTGTAAACCAATGTAACATGATTTTAATGCAATTTACATGCAGATTGACCCTATAGTTGCAAGTAATAGTTTTTTTGGACATGACAGGTTCCCTTTAATATAGACTTCGCCTCAATCACACTAAATAACATCATGAAAATATAAATAGTCCACAAGGAAAAGATTTGTGTGAAAAGGTAAATGTTTTTATTTACTGTAAATTAGGCTATTTTCATTCTAGCATCATGTCATAGATTACACCGGAAACCATAATGCTGTACTGGCTTCTGCGTATTGCATATCCAAATGATTTGTAAGGGGAGTTAACTGGGTTTTCCATTGAGGATTTCCATTGAGAATTCAGCAAAAATAGTATTGGAGGGTGAGATATTATTGTAAAGTGACCAAAATGTCAGTGCAACACCCTGAAGAGCGTGATCAGAGCATTAGTGGTCTGCCCTTACACCCTTGAATGCTGACATATGGGTGCAGTTCTTATATTTTCAATTATTTATCTTACATATTCTTGTGAATAGTCAAACAAGAGAATTTGAGTCGGACAGAATCTACAATGTCATTACAACAGTCACTACATGCTCAGGACATGGAGTAGATCAGAACCAAAGAAAGGCACATTATGTACCAACATCATAAGAACATGCAAATTTACATACATAAGATGATGCAACCTAGTTTCCAACATATGGTTTGATGATTCGGGTAAACAGTAATCTGTATCCCCTCAGCAATTCAACACCACATAGTACATGAAACAGATAAGGATAAAAGCTTCACATAGAAAGGCATGTACATTATTGCTGGTAACACTTTAGTGCCTAGAAAATTCAGAGTGGAGTGGCCTATCTAGACCATACTCCACCGAACCATGTCCATATTGCACATACCAATATTAAAGTGCAATGTCAGTGCAGACTGGAGACTTCCCTTCTTCCACACAACCCTACAGCTGTTTCATGGACCTCAATGGTCCACTTCTTCAGGGGAATAGGGTCAGAGGCACCAAGTAACCTCCAGTAGTCCTGTGTCACAGCCAAAACCACTGCAAGTGCATGAAAGCAGCACAAGAAACACCATCATTAAAATGCAGAAGATTGGTCCACTTTTTTCCCCTACTTGCACAGTGACATTACTCAACACTTCATCATTGAGAATATCAACCAGTTCCTGGAGTTACTGCACCTGTGAATGAGCTCTATCACTCAAATGGGACTACAAACCAGAGAATTTTTACACAAACTGACACATCTATTCACGGTCTAACAGGTATCTAACCATGTAATAAAAGGTGTGCATATGAATACACAGGACCACTAATGATATACTAAATACTATATGTTATAATTTTCTTACTATACACATGAATTCTCTGTGAATGTCTCTAGCAGAGATGAGAGAACTTTTCCCAAACATGATCATCAATTTGAAATGTGGCACGAACATTGATGATTTGGTTTGTGGTCGGAAATCTGAGCAATTTACAAAAAACTCGACAAACGCAGCTTTGTCCGGGAAAAAGTTTGAAATGTAAAATGGCCCTAAAACTTTCCCTAAATCTTTGGGCCAAAATGCTCATCAAAAGACCCGCTGGCCAGGAACAACACCTAACCTTACAGTAAGGAGTATTTCCAGCCATCGGGTCTGCCTAACTTTATGGTTATCGGGTATACCGGCTTGTGTTCAGCTTTAGAATTTTTTTTACGCTTCCTGGAGTTTGCAGGAGTTTTGACACCTGCAGGGCATTCATTTTTGAAACCATGCCAGATGTGGCAGCAGCTGTGAAGTGCAAGAACCTTACAATGTCCCTTAAACATCTGTTTAAAAGAGGTTTATATTTTTTTTAAAAAATTTAAATATATTTTTTAATTAATTTTTTTTTTTTTTTTGGAGAGCAAATTTTTATTGTTGCAGAGGGTCAGCAGTATGCCAGGCCACCTCTTCTACACTTATTTGCTAGCAATTCAGATAAAAATAGCATATGTCCATTACTTAGCGCTGATGGGGCTCTGCTGTTTTTTTGGTCACCAGCACAGATACAGCAGGCAGGTACAGGCTGCCACCAATCCCCAGCTGCCTAGTTTTGCCTGGGGGGTAATCATAATATAGTGGAGTCCTTTTTTTATTATTCCTAGAAATAATTAAAAAAAAAATGACTTGGGGCTCTTCTGTATTTTTGGTTGCCAGTCAGGTACAACTAGGCAGCTGGGAGCTGGAATCCTCAGTGTGGGGAAGCCCAAGCTTTCTGGGTGCCCCCACTACGAACTGCAGCCCACAGCTGACCAGAAAATGGTGCATTCATAGAAGTAATATTTTATGGCGCTGTACCCAATTCTTCCAGGTGCCCTTGTGCCGGTGGCAAACTGGGTAATAAAGGGGTTACTGCCAGCTATGTAATGTCAGCTGACACTAAGCCCGAGGTTCATAATGTTGGGCCAATGTTAGACCTGACATTAGGAACCTTTAAGTAAATAGTAAATATTACACCACACCATGAAAAATAATTTATAATTTATTTGGAAATAGAACACAATCACAATACTCGTTTCCATCTTTATTACTACCAGAGAAACCATCCTCAATCTTTTGTGATGTCTTATCATGGCGGGAGCAGAAACTGACTGGTTTTCGTCTACTGTTGTTAGAGTGGTGATGTCACAGTCAGGTTCACCTCAGGTCACAGCTCAGCGTTGTCGCTGTAGCTTGAGTTAAAGGTAACCAGCCTCCCAAGCTGACTAATCACTTCCTTATTTACATAAGAAAATGTAAGTGTATAAATGCTTTTTTTCAACTTTAACATTACACGATTAGACAGATAAGGACTTCAAAGCTGCAGGTACAGATAGTGATAGCTTGGGGGCATAAACTATCTGACAGGTTACCTTTAAGTCTATGGTGAAAATAAAAGGATGACATCCAAGTGCAGTCGGATTTTCATGACTGATAGAGTAAAGAAGTTGGAGGATTTGCAAGCGCGCATCTCATGCAAAGTGGCATTCAATGCTAAGTGGCTTGCAGTTACTTCATGGCAGTTAATTAATATTCATCCTCTCTTCTCTTCATACAGGTAATATTCCAACACTGCTTGCTGACATCTGCATTTGCTAAACTGGGATTCCAATCTCATTGCAAAACTGCATGGTAATATTCCAACACCGCTTGCTGTCATCTGCATTTGCTAAACTGGGCTTCCAATCTCATTGCAAAACTGCATGGTAAATCTACCTCTGTTTGCTGTAATGACTTCCATTGCAATATCACCCTGACTCATATAGCCTTATGCAGTGATGGCGAACTCCAGGCTCGAGTGCCACCAACAGGTCAGGTTTTCAGGGTTCCTCAGCGTTGCACAGAGGTTGGAATCATTACCAGTGCAGGTGATTATATTATCACCTGTGCAATGTAAGGAAATCCTGAAAACCTGCACTGTGGTGGCACTCGAGGCCCGGAGTTCGCCATCACTGCCTTATGGTAAATCTACCTCTGCATTTATAGTAAACTCTCCTATGTCATGTGTATGCATTATATTGCCACCTCCTGCTGCCTCCAACTCAAAAATATCTCCAGAATCTGTCCCTTCATCAACCCTCAATCTACTAAACTAATAGTGCATGCCCTCATCATCTCCCGTCTTGACTACTGCAACCTCCTCCTCTGTGGGCTCCAATCTGTCCTTAAAGCCCCAGTCACACATAACAAGATTGTTAGCGAGATCGTTGTAACTGTGACGTTACAACGATGTCCCCAGCGATGCCGCTATGTGTGACATCTAGCAGAGATCAGGCCCTTGCTGTGATGTCGCTGATCACTGCAAAGGGCTCAGGACCATTTTTAGGTCGTTGGTCTCCTGCTGGTCAGCACACATTGCTGCGTGTGACAGCGAGAATCCAGCGATCAGTGACCTCACAGGGCTGGTAACTATGGTAAACACCGGGTATCTAGGCAGCACACGCTGCCTGGATACCCGGTGTTTATCATAGTTACCAGCTTCTGCCCTACTTACAGGCTGAGCTAAGCAGGGAGGACGCTGGTAACATCGCTTCCAGCGATGTGGGAGGTGGCTCCCAGGTCCCTGATCGCCGGGGAGATCTGCCTGTTTGAAAGCTCCCCAGCGACCAGGTAACGATGCTCCAGCAATGGCGGCAGGTCGTTTATCGCTGTCGGGATCGCTAGAGCGTCGTTGTGTGTGACAGGACCTTAACTCTGCTGCCCGACTAATCCACCTCTCTCCTCGCTATTCCTCCACTTCTCACCTCTGCAAATCCCTCCACTGGCTCCCAATTCCCCAGCGTATGCAATGCAAACTACTAACATTGACTTACAAAGCCATCCATAACCTGTCCTCCCATATATCTCTGAACTAATCTCCCGATATCATCCAACTCGTAAAGTGAAAAGCCATCTCTTCAGAACAACCTACAACCTGCAATGACCACAGTGCCACCTCATGACCACTGGACCCGGTGCTCCACCACCACTGGACCCAGTGCACCACACCACCGACCTGGGTACCACTTGACCGGCGCTCCACCACCCCAAAACCACCAGAGAGACCCAACCTACTGTCTCTCTCCCCACCGCCCTGAAAAATGTAAGCCCGCAAGGGCAAGGTCCTCTCTTTCCCCTCTTTATCGGTCTGTCACTGTTAGTTTGTTCATTGTATTTTTAAATTGTTTGTATCTCTTTCTCATGCACAACACCATGGAATCAATGGTGCTCTATAAATAAATAATAATATTCTTTACTCACCAGTATATAACTATTTCCCACATTGTAAATGTTATCTTGTGGAAGGTGTGATTGTGTGGAGCCAGCCATTGCTTAATGTCAGATCTATGGCCTGTCATCATCTATTTATCCCCTGCTGTGAGGTCCAGCTGCTAATTACCTGAAACCATACGACTTCCCACAATCACTCTCATCTGATTCTTTAGTGTGCCCTATAAATTTAGTTCTGTCTTAAGGGATACCCGCGTGGTCGGTTTGCACGCGTGGCATCTCATGCAAAGTGGCATTGAATCCTAAGTGGCTTGCAGTTACTTCATGGCAGTTAGTCAGGGCAGGAGTCAGGTAATTTTCAATGTCTATCTTCCTAAGTGCCTTTGCCATTCAGTTTCACCGCTCCATCCCCCCTCCATCACCCCTCATCCACATAAGTCCCTCTCTCCTTCCTTCTACTATGTTGAGCTCCATGCTGTCTTCACCTTACTGAATAATCTCAGCCCATCATATTCCAGGGTGTTGCATCATAAACAATGTCACAATTACAAAAACTATTTGCTTTTTCTCTTTTTACTGCTGCTCCTGTCAGGTGATATGTCTCCAAATCCTAGTCCACCTCTGGCAACTTCAAACCCTCCCCACCTCACATAGAAACCATGCAAACCTTATCAACATTACATGCACACCTTCTTTTAACTGTGATCTCTGCAATCCACGGTCTGTATGCAACAAGCTTCCCTTTATCCACAACTACTTTCTCACTAACTCTCTTAATCATCTGCTGGCCCTCACTGAAACCTGGATCAAGGACTCAGACACAGTTTCAACCAGCTGCTATTTCTCAAGGTGGCTTACATTTCTCCCATTCCCCGAGACCTGGAACAGACATGGTGATGGAGTTGGCTTACTCCTGTCCCCATAATGTACTTTCCAGGTCATCCCCCCAGTTCCACACTCTCATTCCCTTCTTTTGAGGTCCACACCATTAGGCTCTTCCACCCCCTCCCCCTCAGAGTAGCAATGGTATACCGCTCCCCAGGGTCAGCCACCCAGTTCCTCAACCATTTCCCCGCATGGCTGCCGCACTTCCTGTCCCCAGAGTTACCAACCCTTATTCTGGGAGACTACAACATCGCCATAAACAGCCCCACCTCCCCATCTGCCTCCCAGCTCCTGTAATGGTGTGTACTTTTCTGTGTCCTTGTATTCATGCATCCTATGCAATTTAATATATTGTAATGTAACCTGTGTCCCTCCCGCGGCCTGAGTTCCTGTACTATAATGTAATCAAGCCTTGGTCATTAGCTAGTGGGGGATTGTGTATTTGTTCCTCTCAGCAGGAGGTGACTTCAATAAACAAACCTGTAATGGTACCTTTACCGAAAGGTAGAAACCAGCAGGTGTCGGAGACAATTGTACCTTTTACCTTCAAAACACTGCGAAGTGGGGCGTGTAATTCAGGTTGTACCCTCCTGTCTCTTTGGATACCTGTCTTTTAGCCGTGCTGAAAAACAAGCAGGTATAAACCCTATGGTAGCGGCGTGTAATTGGGGCACAGGTACGGTATTTGAGTTCCCTGGGGCGTGCTTGAGCGTCATGTATACCACGCCCCATCAACTATCATTGGTGGGGGCTACTGTGTACCCATTGGCTGTCCGTGAACAGAGCGGCATATTTAACGATCTGACCAGTCACACTACACATTTGCTATAGCGTCATGTATTAGCCAGCCTCCCTGTGCTGGTTGGCCAATCATGATGTTAATGCATTGTCCAATCACCGTACGAGCGTCGCGTAATACACAACTCTGTCACGCCTATGTAGTTACGGCGCACAATATGTACGCCCAGATTCCCTTGTTGTAGCGGCGTGTAAATCAGGGAAGGTGCTCCACAGAAGGTAACCTGCGGTACCCATCGGCACTTCCGGGGAACGCAAATACCTTCTGTGGAGCACCTTGTGGCGGCGTGTATTTGTGGTATCAGGTACCGTTAGCAACCGTTGAAAACGTGCGCGTGCACGTGCAGTGCCTACCTGTTGCTACTTTCGGTAGTGGCGTGTAAAGGTACCATAAGAGACAGAATGGAGCCAGGAGGTTTTTAGAATCTTATCCATAGACTTCTCCATGTAGCCACATACTCAATTGTAGGTGTGAACCCTTCCCCTTCCAGAGGGGTGGATCCACAGGCACAGGAGAATACACTCATGTTTTAGGATCAGTTAGTTGAGTGCTGAGGTCGAAGCAGCTATGATCTTTGCTGAGGCAAGACCCTGGTGCCCGTGTGTGACTACTGAAGGGACCAGATCAAGCAGCTGTGGCCAGGTCCTGTTGCCTGTATGGACTGATAGACACTGCCAAAGAGGATTATGTTGTGCCCCTCATTGGCTGGATTCAGTGAACTTCTTTCTGGACTATATTTCCATTAACCTGGCATCAGGATTGCCGGGTGACGCCCCCTGAACTGCTCCTTGATTGTGAACTTCTTACAGACTCTCCAGAATTCTCTTCATGTGTGTTGTTCCACTTTCCCAATAAAGTTCTGTTGGATTGATGATTGGCCTGGTGTCCCTTCCTGCTCTGTCGCACACCCCATCACAGCTCCTATCTCTAACCACCTCTCTTCGCCTCTTACAGCTTCAACCTCTGAGACACACAAGGATGGCAACACCCTTGATCTCATTTTTGTCCGGCTCTGTTCAACCTCCTTAGATAACGCACCTCTTCCTCTGTCTGATCACAACATTCTCTCCTTCATGCTCACAAAACCTCGCCCACCATGGCACACTCCTACCCATCACACATTCAGAAATCTACAGGCCATTAACCCTCAAACACTCACAGACTCTCTCATCTCATCACTGTCCCCAATCTCCGCCTTCTCCTGTCTCGATCTGGTGGTGAATCACTACAATGATTCTCTCAGAAGCTCCCTGGACCAAGTAGCACCTCTCACCCTCAGAACCTCCAAACACAAAGTGAAACAGCCCTGCCTCACATCACAAACTCGATTCCTCCAGCGATGCTCTAGGAATGCTGAATGTCTATGGAGGAAAACCCGCACACCAGAAAACTTTATTCACTATAAATTTATGCTGAGAACTTTCATTTCTACCCTACACCTCGACAAATAGAGCTACTTCACCACCCTGATCTCCTCACAACCCAAAGAAACTCTTTGACACCTTTCACCCTCTCCTCAGTCATAAAGTGCAGGCCCTATCACTGACCTCTGTGCTGATAATCTGGCTTCTTCCCTAAGAAAATAGAAAACATCCATCAGGAAATCAACCAACCTCAAATCGTGGTTACCCCTATCTCTCACTACATTTCTTCTCCAGGCTCCTCTCTTCCCACCACATGCACCTCTGACCCCTTCTCCTCACATTTACTCCAGTCTCTCTCTTCGGTGGTCACCACTCACCTAAGCAAAATCTTCAATCTCTCCCTCTCTTCTGGCATCTTCCCCTCCTCCTTCATACATTCTACCATTACTTCATTATTAAAGAAAACGTCTCTCGACCCATCCTGCACAAACAACGACAGACCAGTCTCCAATCTCCCCTTCATCTCTAAACTCCTGGAGGGCCTGGTCTACTCCTGCCCTGCGGCGACCAATCAGAGAAGTACCGCAGCTTGGTGCGCTGTTTGAATGCTGCGCGGTGCACCACCGCTGCCAGCAGCCGGGAGATGACCGGCGTTACCGGTCATCTCCCGACTGGCTCGCCATGGACCTCTGTGTGGCAGGTGGCTTCTGCCAGTGGCCAATGAGCGCTGGCGCGCGATTTCGGCCTCAGATGGAAGTGGCCGCTAGACAATTATATATTAGATTGTATTGTATTGCATTTTGTATTGCATTGTATTTTCTGATAACTGTTTCTTATGACTGTTTGAATATGTACCTCTGAATTGTGAAGCGCTGCAGAATATGTTCGCGCTATATAAATAAAGATTATTATCATAATTATTATAAATTGGAGAAATATTTTTTTTTTAATAATCTACATCTCTGAGAAAAATGCATCCCACTCTGATCAAACTCTGATCTGTGTATGATTGGCATAATTGGACTATCTTTCTTGGAAGGAGAAAAAACGGCCGCCTAAAAGAAACAAAATAATCATCTTGTCTAATAGTAATTTACTAAAAATGAAATATTGATGATTTTTTTTTAATCGGGTTGTTGAAATTCATATGGAGAGGATAAATATGGATGTGTTTTTAGCATAATCACCTTCATATAATGTATATACCGTACTTATTATTGCGGACCTGTCATACGCCACAGCTCTTATGTACTCTAAGCTTTTATTATATTACATGATTGCATTACAGTTGTAACTTGAGGCAATAGGCAAACTGACTTTCTTCTCAAAACTCATGGGTTGCAGAAACAGACATGTTTTGTTTATATGTGTTATATATTATTATTGTATTGGTTGTTTTTTGTTGTTGAGCTAAATGTAGTTGGGGGAGGAGGGCATTAATCTGACTTGTCCTCTGCTACTATAAATGAATACAGGGATTTGGGATTAGGCTCTTGAAGGTTGGAAACAACCTAATTGGCGAGGACTAGACAAGTCTGGCAGAGAAATATAACAATAGTGTATGGAAGCAGGAAGACATTTCATGTAATACTGTATGAAAAAAGCAAGATCCAACTCGCTGATTTTTGCAATGTACAGTTTAATAAAGTTTTTTTTTGATCGTTTGAAAAAAGAGGAACAACAAATATTTAAAAGATAATTTAAATAATAAAAAAAAATTGTGTTACCCTCAAATATTTGTTACAGGCTGCCAGTAAAGATATGCTGTACGATCAAGTGATCGAATCAATGACTTCAATGGTCAATGCCAAACTACTGGGAAACCTCTGGATAGGTAGTACTGTTATTTTTGTTGCTTTAGAACTGTTTAGACCTCGAGCTGCGGGACCGACCTCTTCTGGGCTGAGAGGTCGGTGCCCAACACGTAGCACAGGGCACTCCATTTGCCTACCCACTACTGCGGGGCCTATTCCCTGCTGTCTGCTTTTTCTCCTATGCAGATCCCTGATCCCCTTACCCTGCAAGTGGTCCCATACCTTCCTCCATCTCCTTCTGCTACTGAGGTCTGCATCCTGCATGCAGAGCTTCCAGGTGTGTTTAGGGGACGCACTCTGCCCACTCCTCTGATTTAAAGGTGCAGTACACCTGATGCTCCTTTCACCTAATTGTCTCCTCTGATTAGCTACAGCTATATATGGCACCCTCCCCTTTAGGGAGGTGCCTGAGCAACACCACCTGTCCATAGTTGTGTTGCTTTCCCTCAGGTCCCTGTCCCGATCCCTGCTTTAGACTTTGTCTTTGCAATTCCCTGCAGCTTATTTCTCTTGTCTTGCCCTAGAGCTTGCCACTTGTACCTGTGGAAAATTTCACCAGTAGGTCACGTGTCCATCCAGCTGTGCCTCCACCATGTTGCATCGGAACCCGCTACACCTGCACGAACCTGTCCAGAGGTTACTCCCTCTACAGTGCCTATTCCACCGGCCTGTGTGCCGCGTCTTCATCTCCGACATGTCATCCCCGGGACCTTCTCCAAGTTGCCTCGCAGCCCTGAGCTCCTTTCAAGCCCCTCATAGACTTTGACATATCCATTTGCATCATTCACTACTGTACTGGCAAGATCCTTCATTAAAGTGTTCTGCTTAATCATAACCAGCATCTCCTGCCTGATCCTGTCACGGGTCAGCCTCCACTTCGGTGGTCAAGTGGATCCATATCACCACCCCACACATCGGAGTGCCTTAGAGATTGCTCGGGCCATGGATCCCGCTGGCCCTGCCTTCTCTGCTTAGTGTGAACTCGCTTGTGTACAAGAGGAATAATAAAGGCTTTCCACCATCATGCAGTCCATGGACACCCGCCTGAGTTCGCTACAAGCCATTGATCCAGCAACAACGAACACGCAGCTGTCAGGTCTTCAGCAAGAGCTCTCCCGTTAGCAAGAGATGCAAGGCCGTGTTCTGCAGTACCCGGCCTCTTTAGATGAGCTACATATGGCTCTGCAAGGAACCGCTGATCAGGCTGCACTCCAATCAGCCGCTCCAGATCCTGTTCTGGTTACTGGTCCTACTCCTCAACTCTGCAAGCCGTCTCGGTATAATGGTGATCTAAAGAACTACAAGGGATTCTTGAATCAGTATTTCCTCCATTTCAAGGTCCTACTGCTGCAGTACCCCACCGATTCAGCAAGAGTGGTTTTCTTAGCCTCCCATCTGAAGAGAGAGGCCTTGGCCTGGATAAATCCTTTACTGTAGAGAGATGATCCTATCATCTCCAACCTGCAGAACTTACTTGAGGTCTTCTGATGGGTCTTCGATGACCTTGGACGAGTCGCTTGTGCTACTGAGGCATTGTTCACCCTTCAGCAAGGAGATCTATCTGTGGGTCAATAGGCAATTCAATTTCGCACTCTGGCATCTGAAGTCCAATGGACGAATGAGCCCCTGTTTGCTGCCTTCAGACTAGAACTCTCCAGCAAGATTAAGGATGAGCTAGCTGGCCGGGAGATGCCCACTTCCTTGGATGACCTTATCACTCTTGCCATCTGTATTGACCAAAGGTTCCAAGAACGAAGCAAGGAGAAGAATCTGGAGAGGAGACTTCCTCGCTTGGCTCCATCCTTCCAGAAACCTCTTTCTCCTCGTCCATCCATTGCAGTGGCTTCGGTGTCAGCAGAACTCATGGAAGTCGACCAGGTCAAGATAGCTGCGCATCAGCAAAAGGAGTGGTTCGCGAAGAATCTGTGCCTGTACTGCGGGAGTGCCACCCATCTACTCCGCTGCTGTCCAGAGCGTCCGGTAACTTCCTCCACCTAGGTAAGGTAAGAGAGGCCATCCTAGGTGAAGAAGATTCCTCTCTCCTTTTAACTGTATCTGTTCAGATTTCTTACAGGGCAATTGTCAGAGGTGGCCTACTTTGACTCTGGATCTGCGGGAAACTTCGTTCAACAGGCCCTCGCTCTTTGTCTTGCAGTTCCTGGTTTTCCTCTACAGCATCCACAGATCATCACCTCGGTAGATGGGAGACCCTTGAAGGACACCATCCGGTATTACTGTGGAGATGTAATTACAAATCGGAGCTCATCACAAGGAGAAGATGTCCTTCTATGTGCTGCCTAACCTCTCTCCTCTGCTTCTTCTGGGTCTACCATGGCTGCGCACCCACGAACCGGTCCTGGATTGGCAATCTGGAGATGTTCTCAGATGGGGACAGTCCTATAATGACAAATGCCTGAAGTCTGTACATCTGGGTCATTCTCCCTGTACTGTTTCTGCTCTACCGGGGTTACCCACCGCTTACTGGTCATTCGCTGATGTCTTCGATAAGAGGAAGGCCGAGGTTCTTCCTCCACACCGGCCATACGACTGCCCGATTAATCTTCTTTCCGGCAACACTCCTCCTCGAGGACGGATATAACCCTTATCTCCAACCGAGACTCAGTCCATATCCGAATATATGAAGGAGAATCTGGCTAGGGGTTTTATCCAGAAATCCTCATCACCGGCTGGAGCCGGTTTCTTTTTTAGTTAAGAAGGACGGTTCTTTGAGATCATGTATCGACAACCGGGCCTCAACCAGAGTATTGTAAAGAATAAATATCCGCTTCTGCTCATACCATAGTTATTTCACCGTCTTCATGGAGCTTGAATCTTCACTAAACTTGATCTTCGAGGAGCTTATAACTTGGTCAGAATACGCTCGTGAGAGATGAATAGAATGGAAGACTGCTTTCAACACTCATGTGTTAGGCCCCCTGGCACTGCTTTTCAGCTCACCTCTCCCGGGTCGGTATCTCCTGCTCCTCTGCTGACCGGGCGTCCGGCATCCAGGCGTGCTGTGTCTCGGAGCTGTCGCCATGTTCCATTCCTGTCAGCTGATCGCCGGGTTCGCACATGAGTACATTACTATGGTAATTTTCATGAACCTACTCAGTGCGCGCTAGGTGCACTCCTTCCCTGTGACTTTAGGGGCCGGCAAGGTCCAACCTGACAATCCCCTTGACCAATCGCTGCTCTTCCCATGGTATATCAGGCCATCTCCTCTGATGGGAGGTGCCTGATTATATTAAGTCAGTTTGCTTCTGTCTTGCTGGCTGTTGATCAGGCCTTCCTTGTGCTCTGTGTCCTGGAACCCTAGCTGTGCTCTTCCCCGGTAGCACCATTCCTGTCCTCCAGCCTTGTACTCTGTTTCCGGGAACCCTAGCTGTGCTCTTCCCCGGTAGCACCATTCCTGGCCTCCTAGCCCTGTACCCTGTTACCTGGAATACTTCTCTGTTCCTTAGTATAGGCTAACCTTATGAGCCGCCCCCCTGGTACTAGCTGCTGTGGTATTTACACCCCCTGGGCTTGCCCCTGACAATCCCTGTATAGGGGTTGGGTAAACTAGGACCAGCTCACCCAGGGGAGTTCGGTACCACGGCCCAGTGGGTCCACTCTAGGGCGCCTTCCCCCGGAAGCGTGACATCATGAAGGTCACTATGAATATCGGGTGATGCCCTTCGGTCTTAGTAATGCTCCAGCAATTTTTCAGGAATTTGTCATTGACATCTTCCATGACCTCCTTTATTCCTGTGTCGTGGTATATCTGGATTACTTCCTCATATTCTCGCCCAACCTGCCTACTCATAGGAGAAATGTCAGTCTTGTTCTTCAGAGCCTGAGGGAAAACCGGTTATACACAAAGTACAAGAAATGCCTCTTCGAACAAAGATTTTTGTCCTTCCTGGGTTACATCATCTCTGATCAGGGACTCGAGATGCATCCAGAGAAGGTCTCCACTGTCCTTAAATGGCCTTGTCCAGTTGGCATTAAGGCCATCCAGTGCTTCCTCGGGTTTGCTAATTATTATAGACAATTCATTCCACATTACTCAGCACTTGTGTGGCCCATTATCTCCCTGACCTGTAAGGGATTCAATCCCAAGAATTGAACGTCTGAAGCTGAAACGTCTTTTCAAGCCCTCAAGCAGGCCTTCTCCTCTGCTCCCGCTCTGTGAAGGCCAGAGCTCAACAAACATATTTTTCTCGAGGTAGATGCTTCCTCCTCTGATGCTTGGGCCGTGCTGACTCAGACACTCGCTTCTGCAAGATAGCAACCTGTGGAATTATCTCCAAAGCTTCTCGGCTAGTGAACGAAACTACTCCATTTGCGTCCGTGAATTGCTTGCTATTAAATTGGCTTTGGAGGAATGGAAATAACTACTGGAGAGGGCTGACCATCTGGTCATCATCTTCACTGACCACAAAAACCTTACTTACCTCAAGTCCATGCAACGATTGAATCCACGTCAAGCCCGCTGGTCTTTGTTCTTTGCCCGCTTCAACTTCTCTCTCGACTACTGTCCTGCTGAGAAGACATAAATGTCGATGCACTCTCCAGATGCTTCCTTTCAGACTATCAGGAAGAGGGGAACCTAAGCACATCGTTGAACCTAGCAAGATGCTTACAGTAGCCCCGCTTAACTTGTCTCAACTTCCCCCTAGAACAACCCTCGTTACTGAAGAGAACAAGAGGTGAATACTGTCGTGGGGACACTCCTCCAAGCTTGCTGGTCACGTAGATCAGAAGAAGGCCTTGGAGATAATTGGATGGCACTATTGGTGGCAAATGCTATGCCACAATGTGATGAACTTTGTTGCTGCTTGTCCGTCCTGTGCCCATAACAAGGTCCGAGAAGGCCGCCTGTCGATCGTCTACTTCCCCTGCCAGTACCAGTCTCGCCCTGGCAACACATCGCCATGTATTTCATCAAAGACTTGCCTAATTCCTCGAATTGCACTGTCATCTGGTTTGTGGTGGATCAGTTTTCCAAGATGGGTCACTTCATACCACTGACGGGCCCTCCCTCTGCTTCTAAATTGGTTAATCGCTTAATCCATCATATTTTCCGTCTCCATGGCTTGCCTCAACATATTGTCTCTGATAGAAGAGTCCAGTTTGTCTCACGTTTCTGGCGGTCGCTCTGTAAATTGCTGGATGTCACGCTCGATTTCTCTTCAGTCTATCATCCTCAGTCCAATGGTCAAGTAGAATGAGTGAATCAGATTCTCACCAGTTACCTGTGAACAAGTCATCACAGTGATTGCTGTACTGGGAGGAGTTTTCTTACAATTATCACATCAGTGAGTCCTCTGAGAAATCACCTTTCTTTTTTGAATCAATAAATTTTTATTGAGAAGAAAACAAGTAACAAGAAAATGCGTACATCTGTACAATTGGCCAAAAAGACCGCGATAAGTCAGCATCTTGTAATATATGAATAGAAAGTCACGGAAAATACAAATTCTATAAGGGGAGGGGGGAGGAAGGATTTAGGAAAGCAGGGAGGGGACAGGATAGGGAAGGGAGGGAGGGGTAATCAGATTGTGCTTGATGTTTAAAACTATCATATGAAAATAACAGGTTAAACGTGGGTATTAGAAACAGTTAACAGTGTTGTGAGACGAGGAGATCCATGGATCCCACCAAGTTAGGACTTTAGATCTGCGGGTGATCTGCAGGATCTCATGAGAGAGAGCAAGTTCGTATTGCAGGTGGGTGTTCAGAGAGTCCAACAGATCTTTGAGGTTGGGAGATCGATCAGATTTCCAGCATCTGGCCACGCAGAGCCTAGCTGCGATGAGAGTGTTTGCAGTGATAGGTCGGACTGGAGCAGGAATGTCATCAAGACCAATACCCAATAAAGCGAGAGATGGGGTTAGTTGAGTGGCAATATTTGACAAAGATGTTAAAAGTGTGTTGACTTGCCTCCAAAAAGACTGCATTAGAGGGCAAAACCACCACATGTGAGCAGAAGAGCCCACTCCACCACAAGATCTCCAGCACATTTGAGCAGATGAAGAGGAGTCCTGTCCCGCAAAACGGGTTAGTTTAATTGGGGTGAGGTACCACTCCATTTGGATTTTCTTGATCTGCTCAAGGTGATTTATGCATCGAGAGTAGGCTGTACTACGTCGGGTTGATGTCTGCCATTGTTCCAGAGAGGCGCTGAATTGGAGCATGCTTTCCCAGCGGACCATATAAGGTAGTTTATTGGCTCCGGTCCGTCTAGCCATGGCTCCATATAGAATTGAGATGCCATGTCCAGGCGGAGTTGGGGCCTTAAAGAAGTTCTGAACTAGGCCATCATAAAGCAAGATATCAAGTGAGGGAAGAGTAATAGAATTTAAGAAGTGACGCAACTGTAGATAGCAGAAAAAAGTGGAGCGAGGGAGGGCAAATTGCTCCATTAGCTCAGTGAAAGACTTGAGGTTCGAGTCGTCATAGACCTGATGAAGATGGAGGACTCCTCTGTTACGCCACACGGATGGAGACAAGGACTCCACCGACAGCTCCGCAGCAAGGATTGAGATGTATCTAGTTAGAAAGGGGAGGAGGTGTCTACTGTGGAGAGACCATACCCTCAGTAATGTTGTCATAGTTTTAAGAGGTGGTTGAATTCGGAGAGGACTAAGCATCGACATCTCTAATAGCAATCTGGTCGAGTTGCGAGGGGCCAGTGATTTCTCAATCTCCATCCACAAAGGGGATGAGAGATCAGTCCACCAGTGGCGCGCCGCAGCAAGATGAATAGCTGTGTAGTAGGAAGAGACGTTTGGAGCTCCCATTCCCCCAAGATCAACTGGCAGAGTAAGTACTCTGGCGCTCACACGATGCGGTCTGTTTTGCCAAATGAACTTCCCCAAAGTGGACTGCAGCACAGCTATCATTCGGTTGGTGAAGGTTAAAGGGAGGCCAGAAAGGATAAATAAAATTTTAGGTAGGTAGACCATCTTGATTATTTGGACTCTGGCTATCCAGGACAGAAATAGACCTGCATGAGAGGCCAGGTCGGTTCTAAGATTTTGGAGGAGAGTGTCAAAGTTGTGTTGTATTATTTTATCGGTTTGCAAAATCTGGATTCCAAGGTAAGGGATCCCTGAGGGAGACCAGACAAAAGGATATTTAGACCCGAGAAGCAGGGCCTGGCTAGGGGAATGTTAATCGGATATATTAGAGATTTAGAGGTGTTGAGCTTGTAATAAGAGGCTTTGGAGAATTCTGCTAGCAGGTCTATAATTCTGGGGATCGTAGTCATGACATCTGAGCACATGAAGATGACATCGTCAGCGTAGAGCCCGATTTTGTGCTCCCTCCCCCCGACGAGAGGACCTTTGATTAATGGGTCATTTTTAACTCTGATGGCCAGGGGCTCCATGGCCAGAACAAATATAAGGGGCGATAAGGGGCACCCTTGTCGGGTTCCGTTTGAGATGAGAAACGGAGATGACATAAATCCTGACGCACGGACCCTCGCCGAGGGGGAGGAGTACAGAGCCAAGACTGCGTCCCGAAATCCCTCCCCAAAACCAAATTTGGCAAGGACCTTTTCCAAGTACCCCCAGTGCACTCTGTCAAAAGCCTTTTCGGCGTCTAGAGAGAGAAGTGCACTGGGGGTAGATTGACGCTCCATGATCTCTAGCAGATCAACCACTCTTCTGGTGCCATCTGCGGCTTGTCTACCCGGGACAAAACCCACCTGCTCCAGGCCAATGAGTGCAGGAAGAACTGTTAAAAGACGAGTGGCCAGTAGTTTGGCATAGATTTTTAGGTCACTATTTAGTAACGCGATTGGTCTAAAGTTCGCTGGGGATTCAGTAGGTTTCCCAGGTTTGGGAATTGCTGCGATAGTGGCTTCTAGACCGTCCCGATGAATAGATTTTGTTCCCCTCCAGTAGGAAAAAATTGCCAATAATCGGGGTGTCAGTTGTTTCAGGAAAGTGGAGTAATACTGGTAGGTGAAGCCATCTGGGCCTGGTGCGGAGTTCTTTTTCTTCAAAGAGCTAATAACCGAGACTATTTCACTTTCAGAGAAGGGGGCATTTAATAGGGAGGATTGCTCCGGTGAGAGTTTGGGGAGTTGGATTTTATCTAAGAAGTTTTGAATAGTCTCTGCCGATGGTTGGGGTGTGGAGGGATCGTCACATAGGTTGTATAAACCAGCGTAGTAATTTTTAAACTCCTCTGCTATGAGCAGGGGATTTGAAATTTTGTGACCATCAGCCCTGAGCAGATGAGCTATTCTGGCTTCCTTTCGTTTTTTCCTTACCCGCCTGGCTAGGATTTTGCCTGCCCTGTCCCCCATTCCATAGTACGTGGCTTTGAGTTTTTTTAAGTTCAGTTCAGCTTTGGTTAGGAGAAGGGATCGCAATTCCTGTCTAGCCTTGGAGAGATCGGCCAGAATCTGGGAGGTAGGTTGGCTTTTATGGAGGGGCTCAAGGATCGCTATTGTTTGGGTTAGGTCTCTCACCTTGCGCTCTCTCTCCTTTTTGAGCCGTGACGCCAGTTGTATTAAGGAACCCCTGATAGATGTTTATGGGCATACCATAACATTTCAGGGTTAATTTCTGGGGTGTCATTAAAGGTGAAGTATTCATCTAAACGAGATGAGATCTGTGCTACGTTTTCCGGGAAGGACAACAAGTGGTCATTCAGTTTCCATGAGGTATATGGGGAGACCTGTCTCGCATCGTTGATCTTGAGGGATACGGGAGCGTGATCAGACCATGTGATATGCCCCACTGAGGATGAGAGGCAAAGGGGCAGAAGAGTGCTATTAACCAGGAAGTAGTCAATCCTGCTGTAGGTTCTGAAACGCGGAGACATGTAAGTAAAGTCCCTCTCCTCTCCGTGGGAGTAGCGCCATATATCGTGTAAATGGTGGTCAAAAAGTAGATCACCAAGTTCACCACGGCATTGTGAAGGAGAAGAGCAATCAAGCCGTCTGTTCACTGGAAGGTTGAAATCACCCCAATAAGTGTAAGGCCATTGGTGATTGAATCCAACCTGGCGAACAGAGAGCGGAAAAATTTAACCTGCCCTTTGTTTGGCCCATAGACACAGACCAAAGAGTACAGAACTCCATTTATCAGGCCCCGAACCACCACATAGCGTCCCTGAGGGTCACTGACCTGTTCAATCAATTGGAAGGCTATGGACTTGTGAATGAAGATTGCCACTCCCGCCTTCTTGTTCTCTGCATTGGCATACAGTTGCGTCGGGAAAAGGGTGGAGGACATTCTGTGGTTGTCCTGGGCGAGGAGATGGGTCTCCTGTAAGAAAAGGACATCTGCTCGAAGCTTTTTGAGTTGTTGCCACACCAGGGAGCGTTTACCCGGCGAGTTTAACCCGTTCACATTGATTGAGGAGACAATAATGCTCATGATGACCCAGTCAGGACTCGCGATTGGAATCAAAGAGGATCAGGGACTAAGCCTGAAACAGAATGGAAATCACAGATGATTCGTTTAGAGATAATACAATCTTAGTCTCCTAGTATGATAATGCACAATCTGAATTAAGAAAATAGGAAAAGGGGAGAGGGGGAGGGTAGGAAGGGATTTGGGAAGAGGAGGGGAGGAGGAGAGGCTAGGTAAGAGAGGGTAAAAAGGAAGAAAACTTAAGAACAAAGAAATAACAAGTGTGGGATTGAAGAAACAATCAATCCAGAGGGTCTCCAATCCCACCCAAATTCAGCAATCCCCGTATGTAGTGGGGGAATATTTGGGGGGAGAGATCCCAAATACAGATTTTATGCCTAGGTCAAATAGAAAGAAAGTTTGAGATATCAAGAACTTCGGGGGGGAGAATAGAGGGTGGTGGATGGAAGAGAGTGTTCAAAGTGAGACACTCAGGGGGCCAGAAATCCAAAGAGGATAAAGGGGTAGAGAGAGTAGAGGGAAAGGAGGAGAGGAAAGTTAAGATGGACTAGGGGGGGGGGAGTGGAATAGAGGAGAGAGTGATCAGCGAGTCACAGAAGAGAAGTATAGAAAACGGTTATTGGTGTCTGAGAGGAGAGCGTATGTGTGAGAGGGGAATAAGAGAAGATGGAAGAAAAAGGTGGAGAGAAGAGATAGCTGGGGAGAGCAGAAATATAGAGAGGAAGCTGAGGAGAGAAGTAAGAGGAAGAGGAAGAGAGACCCAGGGATTCAATTTGAAAGCAAGACAAAATTATTCTCAGATACGTCACTTAGTCCGGGTCCACACGTCTCTCCGATGTAGGTTGCGGAAGAGCCAATTCTTCGGTTGGAGACTGGGAGATCCTTTCCGGAGGGATTAGGTTCCATTTCCGGAGGTGCGAGATGGCTTGTTTCGGGGTGAAGCAGATGAAAGTCTTGTCTCTGTATTTTATGATGAGCTTAAGCGGGAATCCCCATCTGTATTCGATATGCTGCTCTCGGAGGATGGTCGTAGTAGTATGGAATGCTTTGCGTCGTGCCAATGTTCCTGGGGAGAGGTCTGCATAAACTGCAATGTGTTGGAATTCTTCTGGAACCTCTTTTCCTTGTCTTAAGGCCCTGAGGAAATCATCTTTCATTTCGTAGTAATGGACTTTTGCAAGGACATCACGAGGCAGGGCTGGGTCCAGAGCTGGTGGTCTGGGGAGGCGGTGGATTCTATCCACAATTACTTCTCTGGGTTGAAGTCCCGGGAGGGTTGCTGCTATGAATCTCTGTAGCAGGGGCTTAAGCTCAGAAGTAGGGACAGCATCTGGGATACCTCTAAGTTTGAGATTGTTCCTGCGGGAACGGTCTTCCAGATCTAGTGTTTTCAAAGAAGTTTTCTCCCATTTGTCTTGCAGAATGGCATGTTCCTCAAGCAGAGCGTTTTGAGACTGTATGAGCTTCCCCATCTCCAGCTCAAGCTGAGTGGTGCGAGCGTCTATGTCCCTCACCTCCCCCCTCAGCCCCGCCATCATGGCCCTCATATCTTCCTGGAGGGATGCCCTCAGTGTGGCTAGAAGGTCCCTCATTGCAGAATGCGTTATGGGGGCCTCAGGAAGAAGTCCTATGTTGAGGGCTGCAGAGGGGTGAGCAGACACCGAGTTTCTCCTGGAAGCCCGGGTAGAGCGGGACGGAGATGAAGGCGGAGGCGCCATGTTAGGTGCTAGAGGCGGGAAGGAGCGCGCCGGGACAAAGAAGTCCGTGATGCTTCTAACAAGTGGGTTCCTACCGCTTTGGGAGCTTTCCATCCGCAGCGGGGGGGTCCCGGACAGCTGTAGGCGTGTGGACCGGAGGGTCAGCGGCGCAGAGAAGGCTGGGAGTCAGTAAGCAAGGTCCCTGGGTCTCGGAGCTCCCTGTTCAAGCGGCCATTCGCACCACGCGCTAGGCCACGCCCCCCCTGAAATCACCTTTCTTCATCGTATATGGACAGCATCCTCGAGTTCCTACTCCTGTCACACTCCCTTCGGACAACCCAGTGGCTGAATCTCTTGCCAGAGACTTTTCTTGGATATGGGCTGAGACTGAAACTTCCTTGAACCAAGCAGTGAGTAGGATGAAGAGGCATGTGGATAAGAGACGTCTAAATTCTCCAACAAGCCTTTTAATTTTAAAATTAAGCATTGTAGCCCAATCCTAACAGCATGTAATGTACTAACTGTCAGGATTCAGCTCTTGCTGGCTCCAGCAATAATCATTTGGCCACTCCACTCATGCGATTTTCATACTTACGGTTATCTATCGGCTTTTCTTCCTGCTTCTCTGTTTCTCATTGAACATTGGGAGAATTAGAAAGAGCAAGTCGCAAACACATGACTAAGTATGAAAATCACATATGAATGATTGTTCACATGATGATTACTCAGACCACTTTGGGAGTGTGTGGAGTGCCGAAGTAGAGTTTTTCCAGAGTGGGCAGTGGGACTGTGGAAGGTTTGAGGGCTGGAGGCAGAGCTGGGATAGAGGCAGGGTGGATTCTCAAGGGAGCTCAAACATGTTGCCAATATGGGGCCATGAAATTCCTAGTGGCAGCCCTGGCTGAAGTAAATAGACAGAAAGTACAACATGAGCAGACATAAAATATATTCTACCTGTCATAGGTCAAAAAGGGTCTCTGAAAGATCATCCTCCATGTTTTTTTTTCAATATGATTGATTTGTTATTTCTGTTGATTTGTTTTAATAAAGGCTGCTGTGGCCAATTTAATCCATGTTGGTATCTGTAATGGCCCCTTTACACGCCGCTACCGAAAGGTAGAAACCGGCAGGTATCAGAGACAATTGTACCTGATACCTTGTAAACACCGTGCAGTAGCGGCATGTAATTCAGGTTGTTGCTCCCTGTCTCTTTGGATACCTGTCTTTCAACCTGAATTACACGCCGCTACTGCGCGGTGTTTACAAGGTATCAGGTACAATTGTCTCTGATACCTGCTGGTTTCTACCTTTCTGTAGCGGCGTGTAAATGGACCAGTATGGTTATTTTGGAGGAGAGATAAGTTAAGGGAACATTGACGCACCAATACCCTTTATCATGTGTTATGACAAAAGTAAAGCATTATAAGACCATCATTTTTATTTATCATGAAATATGTTTACCTTGAGAATTCTGGGTTAATAAAACTATGGAAAACAAGAGTTATCAAGGAAAATGCAGGTCCTCATCAGCTAGATGATAATATTCATCTTCCTATCCTTCAAACAAGTCCTGACTGCCAGATTACTCCCAGTCTTTTCTTGTCTGTGTCTACTGAGTCACTCCTATTCAAAGTGACACCTGTGTTAGAAAACGTCAGAAAATCCCGACATCTGTGCATGCAGCAATGCTCTAGTGTAATCCTTGGGGCTCTATAGATTATGTTAGGTTTAACCATTTGATTACAAGATATACAAAGCTTCATTTGGTTTTCCAAACCTTAGTGAGGATATTTTACTATTATTAGTAGTTGTAGTACTATTATTAATACTAATACATCATATTATTATAAAAAAAAGTAATTTTATAGTATCAGTATATTCCAGTATTGTAAAGCAGAGAAACAAAGCAGATATACCAATAGTACAGCTTACATTACAGGGATCCTGTTACCTCAGAAAACACTATTTACCTGCAGATATAGGGTTAATTTGTAGGTAGTATTCCAGTGATGTCTTAGGCTAGCTTCACACCACGCTTTGTGTCTGTCAGGGTGGATCCTGTTTTTTACAGGACCCCCTGACAGAACCTGATAGCACAGGATGTGTAGAAAAGTGTGGCCACATATGGTCCCAGATCTTGTTTTTTGCAGGATTCATTTTTTGGCGCTGTTCTTGGTGCTGAAGTCCACCTGTGTCTGCTCTGCCACTGCCTTGGTCCGGAATTCACAGCCTGTGCTAGAAGTAGTGCTGTCCATGGTGCAAAAAAATCGGATCCAGAAACGATCCAATTTTCTCACAGATTCGGCACCCATAGACTCCCATGTTATAGGCACCGGATAGCCCCGGATCCGGGACTGTCCGATTTTGTCCGATTTTTCACCTAAGCTCCAAACCGCCTCCGGACATCGGACACGAGCCCCAGGCACCAGAGAGTGTTTGTCAAGTTTCAGACATCTGACACGGGCTCCAGGCACCAGACAGAGGTCATCAGACTCCGGACATCGGACATGAGCTCCAGGCACAAAACAGCAGTTGTGAGGGTCTGGACATTGGACACACGCTCCAGGCACAAGACAGCAGTCATCAAACTCCAAACAGCCGACACAGGCTCCAGGAATCAGGCAGCTCTCAACAGGCTCCAGACATCAGACACCGGCTCCAGGCACCAGATAGCGGTTATCAGGATCCGGACATCAGACACGGGCTGGAACGGAAGCCAAACAAGATGGTGCAATCACCGCAGGAGTGGACCGGAGCTGCATGACATGTGCACTACAGGAGCAAGGAAGTGCAAGCACAGAAGAACAGTGTGAACACAACAAGCAGAGCTGAGTGACACATGCACTGCAGGAGTGGACCAGAGCTGGATGGAGCTATCACAGCATAGTATCATGGGCACAGTGTAGTACACGCACACGCTCAGCAGGAACACCGGACTCCATCTTCAAAAGACGAACAGAAGTTTACTCAGGAGACACAGGTTACAGGAAACTCACAGTCACTGGTTACAAGGTTCAAGATACAGAAGGACTTCATGAATATCACACAGCAGGAATCACATTCAAGGAAGGGAATTTGGTACCAACAATATACAGGACAGGTCCAGGGACAAACAAAGGGAGACATCAGCTATCTCAGAACTGGTAGCAGCATGACAGGAGCTGAAGACAAGGCTAGACCAAGTGCAGGTAGCTGGACAAACACATATCGCTAGGTTCTACAACCTAATGAGAAGCTCTGGCCACACCCAACAGGTAAGAGAAGCTTTAAATAGGAGCTGCCCCTCAGCAATAGGCTGGGACAGCAATTCAGGTGCACACACACTGCTCTTAATAAAAGGGGGAAGATGTGGCCATGCGCACCCTAGGCACAGACAGGTACTAGTATACATAACACAGAATCTGAGACCTAGGGCACCTGGCAGTGGCTGCAAGCCTGGATGGACACACGTGGAAAGTCATGCACCTACAGCAGAGGACCTCGCGACCCGCGGATAGCTTCTCAACACAACCTAGCAAAAAGTTAGGGACCACTCATCGTTAGTGGTCATGCAACTCAGCAGAGGACCTCACAGCACGCTTACGGCTATGTAGTGGAGCAGGGAACTGTGCAGCATACTTACAGGTAACAGACAATAGTATCCCAGTTAGTTAAGGGTGAAGGAGAATTCGGTAAAAGCACAGACATGCACAGTAATGCTGGGGAAACATTGTAAAAACAGACCAGCGTTACTCTACCTCTCTTTGGATTTAAAAACCTCCTTTTGTATGGGAGAGTATGAACCTGCTAAAAGGGAACAATAGTGCCTAAGGCTATGGAGGAGGGGCGCAAAATAGAGGGCATGACCTATGATCCAAACATAAGAAAAACTGCAGCACTCTCTAGCATGTAATATGTACAGGTGCAAAGCCAAACATGACAAGAGTAACAGAAAATACAGCTGCACTCTAAGTACTAAGCTTTGCAATAATGAATATACTGGAAAATGGGCTAGCATTATAGCTAAGAATATATAGATAAAAATTGAGACGCTTAGCATATAAATATGGATAGATCCATCCCCACCCAGTAGCCACGATAAAGAGTGTATCTTTACTGGGAACCTACACTCTGAGTCACTGCCTCTCTGTGGACTTAAAAACCTCCTTTTGAATGGGTGAGTAGGAACTTACTAAGGGTACCTTCACATTTGGGTTCCCCTCCGCAGCGTTCTGCGAGGGGAGCTGCAATGTGAGCGCAGCACCGCAAGCCCCTATCTTTATAACAGATCACATATGGCAGTGAATGGGTGCGCACGGTCATACACAGCACCGTGTGCTCCCATTATAAAGATAGGGGCTTGCGGTGCTGCGCTCACATTGCGTCGGACTGCGGGGGGAACGCAAATGTGAAGGTAGCCTAAGGCTGGCTTCACACTGCAGTTTTTTTCACTGATCAGTGTCCATCCAGTTTGTGTGCCAAAACCAGGAGAGGAACTTGCAGAGAAAAAGTATAATTGAAAGATTGACATCTGTTCTGGGTTTTGGAGACATCCTGGTTTTGGCACACAAACTGGATGGACACTGATCAGTGAAAAAACTGCAGTGTGAAGCCAGCCTAACAGAGAACAATAGCGCCTAAGGCTACTGGGGATCCTGGACAAGCAGAGGGCATGAACCCATAATCCAAACAAGAGAAAAAAAGTGGCACTTCCCAGCATGCATTCATAACCAACCAGTAGCCACGATGAGGCGTGTCTCTTTACTGGAACCTACACTCTGAGTCACTATCTCTCTTTGGATTTAAAAATATTGTGTTAAGCTAAATATATATATTTCCTTAGCTATAATGCTAGTTATTTTACTGAATATTCATTATTGCATAGCTCAATATTGAGACACACACAACAGTCCTGCAAATGCAATCCTGCAGCACATTCAACTGAATTCACAACAACTAATGCTGTGAACTCAGTTGAACTTGCCAGTAGATTGCAGGACTGCTGTGCCTGCATGTCCCGCAATTCAGCAGTGGGGGTCACTTGAGTTCACGGACTTCTGCGGGGAGACCTTAATGACTTAATCACTGTTCATGGTAGTTTGATCCAAGAGACTGCAACGAGAGGACGCTTGTTTCATCTCTGCAGTCTTTGGATGCCAGGATTGTGTGCCTTGTGGGACATTGCGGTGGTTTACTGTCGGAGGGTATGTTTGGGGTCAATAAATGGGAAAATGAGGGGTTTTCTCTGTGTGTGTTTTTTAACTATTTCCTCAGAGGCTGGATAACATTATCAGTCTGGGCTTCATAACAAGCAGTCAATACTCAGCTGCCATTAACCCCTTTTATCACCCCAATGCTACCGCATTGAGAAGAGCTGGGTAAAGCACCAGAAATTGACACTTCTAATGAATGCGCCAATTTCTGAAGTGGCTGTGGGCTGATATTCTGTAGCCTGGGAGGGCCCAATAACCTATGGGCCTCACCATGCTGAGAATACCAGCTGCCTGGTTTTTACCTTGGCTGGCAAGTAAAATAGGGCA
This sequence comes from Allobates femoralis, assembly GCA_033576535.1. Taxonomy (NCBI): domain Eukaryota; kingdom Metazoa; phylum Chordata; class Amphibia; order Anura; family Aromobatidae; genus Allobates; species Allobates femoralis. The sequence goes on from JARQOC010000004.1 coordinate 156,774,840, forward strand.
AAACCGACAATTTTTTAAAATTATTTGTTTAAATAATTTAGAACAAATAATGGTCACCACTGTATTTTTGATTACTAGCCAAGGTAAAGCAGCTGGGAGTGGCATCTCATAGGTGTCCGCTTTATCTGTGCTGAGCATCAAAAATACAACAAAGCCCTAAGTCATTTATTTTTTATTATTTATTTGTTTTTACACTACTATAATGGTAGGTTCATTACCTATGGCAACCAATCACAGACACAGGCAACATGAGTGAAGGGTACAACAGCCAATCACAGACGCTGTCTCAGAGAGGGTGCATCTGTGATTGGCTGTTGGAGCCAGTGCAGTAAATAAATCAGGAAGTTAGAGAGCGGTCTGGAAGTACAAGCGCGCAATACTCGGTAAGTATGAACTGATGTTTAATCAATGTTTTGCTTATTTTTGCAGTCCCCCTAACCACCACTTCATAACTTTAAAGTCTGGACTCAGGGTTCGGGTCACATAAAGTCCCGAACCTGGACTTTAAAACAGGTCTGGCCAGATCCGCTGAACCCGAACATTGGCGGATTCACATGTTCATTGTGTTTCACCTGCTGTAGATATATAAACTGCACAGTACTACTTCTCTTGTCCTGTTGAACTTGGGGAGGGTCAGACAGTATTAGAGGATTTATTATTTTATATGTGTGTTATTTTATTGACAAAAAAATGTATCTGGAGAAACCTATTCACATGGGGCTTTTGAAACAACAAATACAATCTATTAAATAAGTATATGGTAACACTTTATCAGACTCATAATTCAATATACGGTAACTGAAATATGACAAGCGTGTGTTTCCTATTTCACCAGCAGGTGTCTCTATTTCACACTAAACAATTTATTCCATGAAAGAAACAGATGAGAAATTCCTGTAATTTAGTTACAACTGTTACACTATGAAAAGAAACAGCACAATCAGTCATTAACTCATTAAAAACTTTTGGTTTGGGCAAAACATTATCTTTCGCAATAAACACAATGAATACCAAATTATGCCAAAAAGGCTTCTTCAAAATAGTGCAATGACACATATAACATTGCTACATCGCTCTACAAGCAAATTTTGCCGTCACACACCTGTCTGCTTGATTTCAGATTCATTTTGTCCATAAGACACTACATGTTTGGTGGATAAGATCCTAGTATGTGTGTAATTATGTTGCCTATGATGTTCCATGTAGTTATACTCAGAGAGCTGCCATCCGGCTTCTATCCGGCCCCATAGGCTGCTATGGGGCCAAAATCCGGTCTGGGGCTGTCCGGTTTACACGGACAGCCTCGGATCGGAACCATCCCGCAATGTGAAACTGGCCTAACAAATTTACTTAATAGCTACGCAAAACAAAGACCTCCAATTAGCTGAATATGACTTAGGTGTAAATCAGGTGAGAGTGTTCTATGGGAACCCCTGGAATGGCACACTTGAAATAGATCACTCTGTATGTAATGATGCTATATAATATATGCATTTCACTTTATATATTGAATTACTGAAATAAATTAACTTTTTGATGATATTCATTGAGATGCACCTGTAGTAATGTGTGTACCGTACATACTCGTGTATAAGCCGAGCTTTTCAGCCCAAAAGTTGGGCTGAAAAGTCCCCCCCTCGGCTTATACACGGGTCAATACGGTAACTCAGGCTGGAGGAGGCGGGGGGAGGCTGCTGTATGAGCGGCCCCGTCACGTGGGGCCGCTCATTATATATGCACTGCTTCCCCCTGTCAATCAGCGGCAGGGGGAAGCAGTGCATGTATGCCCCCAAATGCTAGCACTCGTCCACCTCCGTTATAAGCCCCCCCCCCCCCCCCGGCTGCTTAAGTTACCAATCCATCCCGGTATGCTCCATCCTCGGCAGCATCCGGGGTCATGTGACCGGCCGGTCGCATGACGTCATCGCTACTGGCCGGGGACCCCGGATGCACCCGGATGCAGCAGAGGACGGGAGCGTGGAGGACCGGCGCGGACGCCGCGGATCAGAAGACCAGGGATGGTAACTTAAGCAGCCGGGGGGGGGGGATGCTTATAACAGAGGGGACGAGTTCCAGCGTTTGGGAGCATATATAACTCACTGCTGGGGCCTGTATATACCTGTGGGGCTGCTGTATACCACTGGGGCTGCTATATACCTCTGGGGCTGCTGTATACCTCTGGGGCTGCTGTATACCTCTGGGGCTGCTGTATACACCACTGGGGCTGCTGTATACCTCTGGGGCTGCTGTATACCTCTGGGGCTGCTGTATACCTCTGGGACTGCTGTATACACCTCTGGGGCTGCTGTATACCTCTTGGGTTGCTGTATACCTCTTGGGCTGCTGTATACCTCTGGGGCTGCTGTATACCTCTAGGGCTGCTGTATACACCTCTGGGGCTGCTGTATACCTCTGGGGCTGCTGTATACCTCTGGGGCTGCTATATACCTCGGGGCTGCTATATACCTCTGGGGCTGCTGTATATACCTCTGGGGCTGCTGTATACCTCTGGGGCTGCTGTATACCTCTGGGGCTGCTATATACCTCTGGGGCTGCTGTATACACCTCTGGGGCTGCTGTATACACCTCTGGGGCTGCTGTATACCTCTGGGGCTGCTGTATACCTCTGGGGCTGCTGTATACACCACTGGGGCTGCTGTATACACCTCTGGGGCTGCTGTATACCTCTGGGGCTGCTGTATACCTCTGGGGCTGCTGTATACCTCTGAGGCTGCTGTATACCTCTGGGCTGCTATATACCTCTGGGGCTGCTGTATACCTCTGGGGCTGCTATATACCTCTGGGGCTGCTGTATACACCTCTGGGCTGCTGTATACACATCTGGGGCTGCTGTAAACACCTCTGGGGCTGCTGTATACCTCTGGGGCTGCTATATACCTCTGGGGCTGCTGTATACACCTCTGGGGCTGCTGTATACACCTCTGGGGCTGCTAAAAAAGCCAAGAAGCCAGCGCTGCCTAAGGTTAGCACGCAATACAAAAAATGCATGTGCACATAATTTCTAACTGTACTTTAAACTGAGACATTTGGCAAACAATTGATCAATTCTTTGAGCTACCCCGCCATGTCACGGCATTCTCAGATGGGGCAGTCCTACTCTACATTTTTTAATTTGCTGTGCCATTACAGCCTCCTGAATGCATTAAAAGCAGAACCATATCAAATGCACACGTACCTGAAGCATTCTGAACTACTCCCATGGCGCCAGAAAAGCAGCGCAGATAAAGGCAGACCAGGTCCGGACATGACATCCGGACATTATCAGATCTGACCCCACACTGCCAACCAACAACATGGATGAGGGTAGAACAGGCCAAAACACATGTGCAAACAATCAAGCAGAGCCTATGGGCAGGGTATGGCCACTGTATGTATGTACAACAGCCTAGATCAATCACATTAAAGACAGATAGAATGCATGCACAACCAAGCTGCGCACGGCAAAAAGTGTGGTCAGCACAAACATAACAATAAAAGCAAAAGCAGTGCTAAGTTAGAGCAATACAAAAGCATGTGCACTAATTTCTAACTGTACTTTAAACTGAGACATTTGGCAAACAATTGATCAATTCTTTGAGCTACCCGCCACGTCACGGCATTCTCAGATGGGGCAGTCCTACTCTACATTTTTTAATTCGCTGTGCCATTACGGCCTGCTGAATGCATTAAAAGCAGGAACCATATCAAATGCACACGTACCTGAAGCATTTCTGAAACTCCCATGGCGCCAGAAAAGCAGCGCAGATAAAGGCAGACCAGGTCTGGACATGACATCCGGACATTATCAGATCTGACACCCCACACTGCCCAACCAACAACCATGGATGAGGGTAGAACAGGCCCAAACACATGTGCAACAATCAAGCAGAGCCTATGGGCAGGGTATGGCGCTGTATGTATGTACAACAGCCTAGATCAATCACATTAAAGACAGATAGAATGGCATGCACAACCAAGCGGCACGCAAAAAGTGGTGGTCAGCCACAAACCATTAACAAATAAAAAAGCAAGAAGCCAGCGCTGCCTAAGGTTAGCACGCAATACAAAAGTGCATGGCACATAATTTCTAACTGTACTTTAAACTGAGACATTTGGCAAACAATTGATCAATTCTTTGAGCTACCCGCCACGTCACGGCATTCTCAGATGGGGCAGTCCTACTCTACATTTTTTAATTCGCTGTGCCATTACGGCCTGCTGAATGCATTAAAAGCAGAACCATATCAAATGCATACGTACTGAAGCATTTCTGAACTACTCCCATGGCGCCAGAAAAGCAGCGCAGATAAAGGCAGACCAGGTCGGACATGACATCCGGACATTATCAGATCTGACCCCCACACTGCATAAAACCTGTGGGGTAAACCCAGCTGCTAAACTCGGGCTTGGATCACTAGGCGCTGTATTTGGGTGCTAAACACCTCCAGGCGTAACCTGGCCAAAGCCAGCAGTGTTCACCCTGGCCTTAAAAATAGCAAAAAGCCAAGAAGCCAGTGCAGCATACACAATCAAATGCATGCACATAATTTCTAACTGTACTTAAACTGAGAATGCAAACAATTGTCAATCATTGACATCTTGCCTCCGCCAGTCAGATGCAGTGGCATCTACTTATTTTAATTGCTGTGCCATTAGGCCTACTGAATATAAAGAACCATATCAATGCAACGTACTGAAGCATTTCTGAACTACTCCCATGGCGCCAAAAAGCAGCAATAAAGGCAGACCAGGTCCGGACATGACATCCGGACTATTAAATCTGACCCCCACACTGCCCAACCAACAACCATGGATGAGGGTAGAACAGGCCCAAACACATGTGCAACAATCAAGCAGAGCCTATGGGCAGGGTATGGCCGCTGTATGTATGTACAACAGCCTAGATCAATCACATTAAAGACAGATAGAATGGCATGCACAACCAAGCGTGCACAGCAAAAAGTGGTGGTCAGCCACAAACCATTAACAAATAAAAAAGCCAAGAAGCCAGCGCTGCCTAAGGTTAGCACGCAATACAAAAAGTGCATGTGCTGCTGTATACTTCTGGGGCTGCTGTATACACCACTGGGGCTGCTGTATACCTCTGGGGCTGCTGTATACCTCTGGGGATGCTATATACCTCTGGGGCTGCTGTATACACCTCTGGGGCTGCTGTATACACATCTGGGGCTGCTGTAAACACTTCTGGGGCTGCTGTATACCTCTGGGGCTGCTATATACCTCTGGGGCTGCTATATACCTCTGGGGCTGCTGTATACACCTCTGGGGTTGCTGTATACACCTCTGGGGCTGCTGTATACACCTCTGGGGCTGCTGTATACCACTGGGGCTGCTGTATATACCTCTGGGGGCTGCTGTATATACCACTGGGGATGCTGCTGTATATACCACTGGGGAGGCTGCTGTATATACCACTGGGGAGACTGCTGTATATACCACTGGGGCTGCTGCTGTATACTACCACTGGGACTGCTGTATATACCTCTGGGGAGGCTGCTGTATATACTACTGGGGAGGCTGCTGTATATACCACTGGGGAGGCTGCTGTATATACCACTGGGGCTGCTGCTGTATACTACCACTGGGGCTGCTGTATATACCTTTGGGGAGGCTGCTGAATATACCTCTGGGGAGGCTGCTGTATATACCACTGGGGAGGCTGCTGTATACTACCACTGGGGCTGCTGCTGTATATACCTCTGGGGCTGCTGTATATACCACTGGGGCTGCTGCTGTAAACTACCACTGGGGAGGCTGCTGTATATACCACTGGGGCTGCTGCTGTATACTACCACTGGGGCTGCTGTATATACCTCTGGGGCTGCTGTATACTACCACTGGGGCTGCTGCTGTATATACCACTGGGGCTGCTGCTGTATACTACCACTGGGGAGGCTGCTGTATACCACACTGCTGGGGGCTGTATACTTGTGCTGGGGTCCACCCTCAGCTTATACACGAGTCAATAGGTTTTCCCAGGTTTTGGGGGCAAAAGTAGGGGGGTCGGCTTATACACGAGTATATACGGTATGTTATTTTGCAAGTAATACTCAGGTATTTTTCATGATGAATACATGTAGATATGCCTATATGAATACATCGTACTTGTATAAAGTGACAGATTTGCCTTCATCCCACTAAAGCTTTTTAGCAAAACATATAATATTTTGCTGCAAAAATAAAGATGATGACAATAAATCAACCAAATAAACAGAATAATAGGATTTCCTTTCCATTTCTTCATTGCTAGGCTGAAATGAGTTTTGCCCTGCTAAGAATCTAATAGTCACACATTAAAGCCAGCTCAGTTGGAATACAATATTTCTAAAGAAATCATATTAAAAAATAGACACCAGATTCATGATGTGTCACACCAACCCCAGTCTGAATTCAGAATAGATACACACATAGTCCAAGACCAATACAAGTAACAATTAAGGCTAAAACAATGAACTTGTGAAGGTGCACATATGTTGCATAACCACTAGACATTGTTATGAAATATGACCTACTTATACAAGACACAGCTTATTATGTACAGAAAATGAATACTGCCCTAAACCTTCAGGTCATTCTGAAAAGGTGGAATTACCTGAAATACAAAATATTGCCTGACTGCAAACAAGGTCATTAAGTACAGGGGCATTTGTATACACCTGTAAAACAAGATGGATTGCCCCACCATAAACAGCCCGCCAGTTCTCACTAACATAATCACTCATATAGAAAGTTCATCCCTCCCCAAGAAGACAACACTCATTTCAAGATTCTAGATTGGTTACAAAGAAAGGAAACACCTTGAATGAGAGGAGTGTGAATACAATTAGACATCATGAACCCATCCGAGATGCCCCAAAATAGTTATAACTTCCATAGATATAGATATAGAAGAATCATTGATATTACTTGCTTGTTATTAGCAGTTTTTCACTTTCCCTATATTATTTTATAATTTTACCCAGGGTCTGACCTGAATCTTAATAATTATAAAATTAATTGTGCATTTGTGTGGAGAAGTGCAAATATTAATTACACCTAAGGTTTTCGGGATCTGGGGCTGCCCGGTATGAACCGGACAGCCCCGGATATGATTTCGGCCCCATAGTATTGCTATGGGGCCGGATGACATTGTTTTGCCATCTGGTTTCCACCTGTCCGGGAGGATTTGAGAGAATTCGGGTTTTTGTAATGGACACAAAATCACAGCTTGCTGCGATTTTCTGTCCGGTGCAAAAATCTGAACAAGTCGGATCCTGCTGGATCCTCCCAGATCCGGCGCGATCCGGCACCCTCTAACATGGGATTCTATGGTGCCGGATCGAACCGGATCTGACAAAAAATTGGTCTGGCTCCCGGACACTGGGTGCTGAGGCTCAGCACGGTGGAGAGCTCTCCGCTGAAATTTTGAAAATTCAGCAGGGACAGCTCCTGAAAGCTGCAATCTGCCAATTCCGGCAGAAAACAGGACCGGAGGGCATATTTGCCCTACGGTTCTGTTCTGTCTGGAGCTGTCAGGTTCTGCCGATGCTTCCTGCAAAACACCGGACAGAACCTGACAGCCCAAAACAGTGGTGTGAATCCGGCCTAACAGACCTGCAGTTTTCGGAGCGGTTTAAGCATCCGCAATGCGGGAACCGGATTGCTCAGGATGTGTAATCCTGAGCAATACGGTTCCTGAATATACTTTGCTTATCCCGGCTGCTGTTTGATTAATGTCTCTAGGGGGGGGCCCAGTCCCCCTAGAGACCTTACGCCCACTCAGGTGGGCTTATCCTGCTATAATCTGTAATGTCCAAAAGCGCCGGGCTCCTCAGAGCGGCGCGCATGACTGCGGCAGCAGGGATGAGCAAACTATCCGGTAACCGGATTGCTCAGGATTACACATCCTGAGCAATCAGGTCACCGGATTGCGGCTTCAGCAAGGTATGATGGTATGATGACAATTGCGTTTACCGCATCCGGATATGGATGCGGTGAACGCAATTCATGTTTTAAGTGTGACCCTAGCCTTTGTCTGTTAAACGGTCACAGTGTGAACATGTTCTTACACGTTAGTACGTTACATGTATACCAACTTATGCTCTGGCTCATTTCTTTGGTTTTGCAGGTATGTACACATATTTAGTATTGTTTTTTTTGGAGTTGTGGAATCACAAGACTATTGCCAAAATACTTCATTCAACTCATAGGAAGACTATGTATATGTGTGTTATGTGTCTTATGTATGTGTTTGTGTGTGTATAACCAAGTACTTTATGTATTTAGGAAATGCTTAACGTATTTTCTGCATGTATACATTTAGCATATATGTTTTTATTTTGTGTGTGTAAATAATTATTTGTAGTATATACAGTGCTTACAGCATGTATATAATCAATGTACACATGTAAAAGCTTGCATAGCTATCATGGGTTTCCATAGCAAAAATTCTAATTGCCCCTTCCCCCCAAAAAAAAATGAATATTCGTCTAGGTTCCATTAATAGCATATATCACAACTTTTCAGCTGTTTCAATGTAATTCTTCCCAGTTTGAAGCCTTCAGATTCCCTTTTCATTGAACCCAAAAAGTTTGATGCCAACAAAAATACCCCCTAAAACCTTTATAAGCCCCACAGTGAATTCCTCCACAGTACCCCCCACATGTACAATATAACGACACTGCTGTATTCTCCATCAACTACCCTAGCAAAGTATGGTGACTCAAACACAATATGATCCTGAACTGTGACCTCCACACAGCCCTCCATGAAGTATAATGGCCATAAATACAATATAATGGCCCGTACACCTCTCCACACTGTAAAAAGGTCCCTACTAGCCCTCAAAACAGTACAATGGCCCCCACACAGACCTCCACACAGTATGATGGACCCACACAAAGTTTCACTCTGTATTATTGCTTGCATACAATACAATGGCCTCCACACAGCCCTCCAAACACAATAATGGCCTCCATATAGCTCTCTAAACAGTACAAGGCCTCCACATTTCCTTCCATACAGTATAATGAATCTCCCCATAGTCCTCATTCCTCAACATACTATAATGCACCTATAATATAGTATAATGCACCCACCATAGTCCTCCATATAGTATAATGCACCTCCAAATATAATGCACAGCCCATAGTCTTCCATATAGAAAAATGCATCTCCATTTATAATGCACACCTGTAGTTCTCTATACCTCCATACCATATAATTCACCTCCATATATAATGCACAGATCATAGTCCTTCATATAGTATAATGCAGCCCCATATACAGTGCCTACAAGTAGTATTCAACCCCCTGCAGATTTAGGTGGCTTGATAAGATGCAAATAAGTTAGAGCCTTCAAACTGCAAACGAGAGTAGGATTTATTAACAGAAGCATAAATCTTACAAACCAAAAAGTTATGTTGCTCAGTTGAATTTTAATAAATTTTAAACATAAAAGTGTGGGTCAATTATTCTTCAACCCCTCAAACCACCAGCATTCTGTTTGGTCCCCCTAAAGTATTAAGAAGTAGTTCAGGCACAAAGAACAATGAGCTTCACATGTGTGGATTAATTATCTCTTTTGCCATCCTTTTCTGACTATTTAAGACCCTCCCCAAACTTGTGAACAGCACTCATACATGGTCAACATGGGAAAGACAAAGGAGCATTCCAAGGCCATCAGAGACAAGATCGTGGAGGGTCACAAGGCTGGCAAAGGGTACAAAACCCTTTCCAAGGAGTTGGGCCTACCTGTCTCCACTGTTGGGAGCATCATCCGGAAGTGGAAGGCTTATGGAACTACTGTTAGCCTTTCACGGCCTGGACAGCCTTTGAAAGTTTCCTCCCGTGCCGAGGCCAGGCTTGTCCGAAGAGTGAAGGCTAACCCAAGGACAACAAGGAAGGAGCTCCGGGAAGATCTCATGGCAGTGGGGACATTGGTTTCAGTCAATACCATAAGTAACGTACTCCACCGCAATGGAGCATGCTGCCACCACCATGCTTGACTGTAGGGATGGTATTCTTGGGGTCATATGCAGTGCCATCCAGTCTCCAAACGTCACGTGTGTGGTTGGCACCAAAGATCTCGATCTTGGTCTCATCAGACCATAGAACCTTGAACCAGTCTGTCTCAGAGTCCTCCAAGTGATCATGAGCAAACTGTAGACGAGCCTTGACATGACGCTTTGAAAGTAAAGGTACCTTACGGGCTCGTCTGGAACGGAGACCATTGCGGTGGAGTACGTTACTTATGGTATTGACTGAAACCAATGTCCCCACTGCCATGAGATCTTCCCGGAGCTCCTTCCTTGTTGTCCTTGGGTTAGCCTTCACTCTTCGGACAAGCCTGGCCTCGCACGGGAGGAAACTTTCAAAGGCTGTCCAGGCCGTGAAAGGCTAACAGTAGTTCCATAAGCCTTCCACTTCCGGATGATGCTCCCAACAGTGGAGACAGGTAGGCCCAACTCCTTGGAAAGGGTTTTGTACCCTTTGCCAGCCTTGTGACCCTCCACGATCTTGTCTCTGATGGCCTTGGAATGCTCCTTTGTCTTTCCCATGTTGACCATGTATGAGTGCTGTTCACAAGTTTGGGGAGGGTCTTAAATAGTCAGAAAAGGATGGCAAAAGAGATAATTAATCCACACATGTGAAGCTCATTGTTCTTTGTGCCTGAACTACTTCTTAATACTTTAGGGGGACCAAACAGAATGCTGGTGGTTTGAGGGGTTGAAGAATAATTGACCCACACTTTTATGTTTAAAATTTATTAAAATTCAACTGAGCAACATACGGTAACTTTTTGGTTTGTAAGATTTATGCTTCTGTTAATAAATCCTACTCTCGTTTGCAGTTTGAAGGCTCTAACTTATTAGCATTTTATCAAACCACCTAAATCTGCAGGGGGTTGAATACTACTTGTAGGCACTGTATAACACGCAGCCCATAGTCTCCATATAGTATAATGCACTTCCATATATAATTCACAGCTTGTATTCCTCCATATAGTATAATGAACAGCCATTAGTCATCCAGGTAGAATTATGGCCACTGTGTACTCACTGATTAAAAAATAAATACCGTATATACTCGTGTATAAGCTGACCCGTGTATAAGCCGACCCCCCTACTTTTGCCCCCCAAACCTGGGAAAACCTGTTGACTCGTGTATAAGCCGAGGGTGGACCCCAGCACAGGTATACAGCCCCCAGCAGTGTGGTATACAGCAGCCCCAGAGGTATATACAGCAGCCCCAGTGGTAGTATATAGCAGCAGCCCCAGTGGTATATACAGCAGCAGCCCCAGTGGTTAGTATACAGCAGCCCCAGAGGTGTATACAGCAGCCCCAGTGGTAGTATACAGCAGCCCCAGAGGTATATACAGCCCCAGTGGTAGTATACAGCAGCCCCAGTGGTAGTATACAGCAGCCCCAGTGGTAGTATACAGCAGCCCCAGAGGTATATACAGCCCTAGTGGTACTATACAGCAGCCCCAGTGGTAGTATACAGCAGCCCCAGTGGTAGTATACAGCAGCCCCAGAGGTAGTATACAGCAGCCCCAGAGGTATATACAGCCCCAGAGGTATATACAGCAGCCCTAGTGGTGTATACAGCAGCCCCAGAGGTATATACATCAGCCCTTAGGTAGTATACAGCAGCCCCAGTGGTGTATACAGCAGCAGCAGCCCCAGGGGTGTATACAGCAGCAGCCCCAAAGCTGTATACAGCAGCAGCCCCAGGGCTGTATACAGCAGCAGCCCCAGGGCTGTATACAGCAGCAGCCCCAAAGCTGTATACAGCAGCAGCCCCAGGGCTGTATACAGCAGCAGCCCCAGGGCTGTATACAGCAGCAGCCCCAAAGCTGTATACAGCAGCAGCCCCAGGGCTGTATACAGCAGCAGCCCCAGGGCTGTATACAGCAGCAGCCCCGGAGGTATACAGGCCCCCCCATCAAGCTCCAGGGCCCCCCCCCTTGCGCGGCAGCCTGTAAAGTAAAATCATACTTATCAGTGTCCTGTCGCGCCGTCCCGCCGCTTGCCGACACACGATCCAGGGCTTCAATCCGCGTCTTCCGGCTTCCGGCTTCCTGTGGTCGCGGGCAATGACGTCATTGCCCGCGACCACAGGAAGGCGGAAGACGCGGAATGAAGCCCGGGATCGTGATGTCGGCAAGCGGCGGGACGGCGCAACAGGACACTGATAAGTATCCTCTTCTGTCCGACGCAGTCCAAAACGCGATGTCCTCTCTGCTACATCCCCTGTGCATAGATATAGATGTCTATGCACAGGGAATGAGCAGACTGAGAACAATCTCAGCACTGCTACATCATCTCTGTGAGCAGGCGGGCTCTAGGACCCTGAAGCTGCGGCAGCCTGCACAGAGAAGACAGCTGGACTCGGCTCGGGGGGGGGGGGGGCCTGGAGCTTGATGGGGGGCCTGTATACCTCCGGGGCTGCTGCTGCATATACTGTATACTCGCGTATAAGCCGAGGGGGGACTTTTCAGCCCAAATTTTGGGCTGAAAAACTCGGCTTATACGCGAGTATATACGGTACCTCTTTTTGGGCCCCCACTGTTCTTCTTTAGGCTGGTAGCATTCTGAAGCTGTGTCTTCACCATTGCTCTGCACAGTGGGCACGATAAACTGCCATCTGCCCACTGAGCTGATCTGTCAGATGACAAACACAACAGGAGAACACTGGAGGAGGGAGCGGAGAACTCCCTCTTTCATCATTGCTTTCAACCGTAGTGAAGAAAAAGCTTCAGCATCAGTCTCGTCCATAAAACAAAGACGTTTATTGCAAAACTTCAAAAATAATGCTCACAATAGAGCCATGGTAGCAGGGGGAGAGTGAAAAAGCAGGATGCACTAAGTTCAGGAAAAACAGGCGACGGCCATTTCGCACTGCATGCGCTTCTATGGGCTATCATTGTACCCACTGAGATGAATTGTCAGAACTCACACCATTATTTTTACTGTATTGGCATTGCAGATACCGACACAATTATGATAATATATACGATATTTATTCACTTATATAGCGCAATTATTTCCACAGTGCTTCACATACATCAGCAACATTGTCCCCATTGGGGCTCAAACTCTAAATTCCTTACCAGTATGTCTTTGGAGTGTGGTAGGTAACCAGAGAACCCGGATGAAACATATGCAATCACGGGCAGAACATACAACCCAGCACCCCAATGCTGCAAGACTATGCTAACCACTGAACCAATGTTGAAAATAAAGTAAGATGTGGATCAGGGGAGACACAGTGTCGACACTGGCAAAGGGCCCCTCATCTCACAGGCCCCGTTGGCTGTATGCCACTGTACATATATTTGTTTGCATATACACATAATTCCCTACTACTTGGATCCAATGGATATTGCCAAATTTGGGAACATATACCAAAAGATCGAGCCAGAACTGCCATATTGTTCCTGTTCTGCAGATCCACACACAGTCCAGAGGCAGCATGCACATCAAGAACAGTAGATGAGTGGTTGATTTTTTTGGTTGTTTAGCCAGTGCACTTGTCACGGGTGGCTATAGCGGATGAGGGGAATGGTAGCATGATAGCATTGATGGGCAAAGGCAATCTGAGTAGCTAGTTTGACCCTGCAGATTAGGGGTCCCTAGCTGACCCTTTTCCCAGAATTCATTCTAAAGGTGAAGATGTCTGGGCCACCACCCTTGCCCTGCTTCTGACCAGCCCTGGGCTAACACACCCTCAACTCCACCCAGGAATTGGGCTAGAAGCAGCAACTTCCCACAAGATGACGCTCTCAAAGGCTTCTGAAAGGTTTCAGCTGAACTGCACAGCATCCTAACAGCTCACGATCAGAACTCTTTCAACAACACCAGGTAATGGGTCATGGGATTACTTTTCGGCTTGAGGAGTGACAAACCATATCACCTGATACACAGCAGCAGCAACTAACTAGTACTGGAGAGCCACAGCCAGCTAATACGATGGACAGCTACAGCTGATGACATTAACTCTTATGGTACCTTTACACGCCGCGACGGCAGGCTGGATACAGCCCGCTACAGGCTACAAATGTAGCTTGTAGCGTCAATGTAGCCCGTCGTAGCGGCGTCTGAAGACGCGACGCTACAGCCGGCGACAGATACATCTGTTTATGGGCTCTGCTCGAAAACTGATGGCTACATCGCCGATGGTAGCGAGCTGTATCGGCGTGTAAAGAAGCAACGGAAGGGAACTCCGGACACCCTGCGATGTAGCTGCAATGTAGCTAAGGCGTGACCCAGGCTCCGGGATACCGCGCCCCATCACCGATCATTGGAGGAAGCTCCTGCATGACGATTGGTAGTCGCTGCCTAGGGCGGCATATTTAAGGAGCTGACCAGTCACACTACACAATCGCTCGAGCGTGCTGGATGTCTCAGCCTCCTGCGATGCCTGGCCAATCATGATGATATTGCGCTGTCCTATCATCGTACGGACGGCTCGTAATCCAAGATTGTGGCACGCCTATGTGCTGTCCCTGCTGTACCAGGTCCGCCCATATTAGCTTATTGTAGCGCTGTGTAAACGTGGTACGCTAAGCTACAGCTGGCTACTTGACACACCAGGCGATGTAGCTAGCTATAGATGTAGCGTGGCGTAGCGCACCTTGTCGCGGCGTGTAAAGGAGATGCGTTCACCGTTTGTAGCCGTTTGAGCGTGCTCGTGCACGTGAAGTAGCGCGATGTATCCAGCCTGCCGTCGCAGCGTGTAAAGGTACCATCAGGGTACCTTTACACACGGCTACATTTGTAGCTTGTCACCAGGTAACTTACTGGTTGCAGTGAAATCATGGATACATGGTTCTATCTTGTTGCTGTGTACAAATGGAATCATGTCTCCATGATTTCACTACAGCCAGTAAGTTACCTGGTGACAAGCTACAAATGTAGCTGTGTGTAAAGGTACCCTTATGGCCCCTTTACACGCAGCTACAGGTGACAGGTTATCCACAGGTAACTTACTTACTGCAGTGAAATCATGGAGACATGGTTCCATTTGTACACAGCAACAAGATAGAACTATGTCTCCATGATTTCACTGCAACCAGTAAGTTACCTGTGGAGAACCTGTTACCTGTAGCTGCGTGTAAAGGGGCCAATAAAGTACCAACAAACATAAACCAATATAAACTACTGCAGTGCAGTTTACAGAGACTGCAGAGCAGTCTATATGTGGCAGCGCTATTCTGAGTCAATTTGGGGATAATGCTGTATGGGAGCACACTTTGGGGCCATCATACTGTTTGTTTTGGAGCCCTGTAGGGGCATCACACTGTGTCAGAGAAAAGCACTATAAAGCATTATACTATTTGTATGTGGATCACTGTAGGGCATCAAAGAATATGTGTCAGGGGGCACTCTGAGGGCATATTGTGCGTAGGTATGCTCTGTAGGAGGATCATACTGTATTGGGGAAATTCACTGTAAGGAATCCATACTGTTTGTATGTGGAGCACTGTAGGGCATCATTCTGTGTGTAGGGGAATACACTGGAGGGGATTATACTGTACAGTAATACCTCTGTTTTCGTCAATAATCTGTCCAAAAACAATAGGCGAAAACTGATTAAAATCAAGGCAATGATTTCCATTGGCATTAATGTAAATTCAAATTATTTTTTTCGACACTCCAAAATACACACCAACACCACATTTTATAGAGAATAAAGTTAATGGTTAATAATAATACTTCTGCTGGTAGTGTCAGTGTTATGTCCCGACTCATGTTTTTAGTATGGCTGTAGTTGCAGCTTTTCTTGTTCAATGTTGTCTCTCTCCTCATGTCTTCAGTATGGCTGTAGATTGCAGTACTTCTGCTCAGTGTTGTGTCTCTCCTCATTATTATTATTATTTATAGAGCACCATTGATTCCATGGCTGGACGCAGGCGCCACAGCCGTCCCCATGCTTGGGTTGCAGGGGAGTGAGCACCGGTGTTCTTACACTTGTGTTGCCTACCAGTGGAGCTGGCAGCCCTCTGCTAGGTGCAACGGATATTTTACCTGGCTAAATTTCGTTGAGTTTTTTTCTTTATAGTGTTATGTCCTTTCAGTTTAGAAAAAGAGCAGGGCTGCACACAGGATAAAAGTGCTCATTCCATTTAATGCATCACAGGGGTGTTACAGGTGGGGGTGCAAAGGAAGGAGGACCGGGTAGCCCCGAAGGTACAACGAACGTTTCGCGCTCAGCTGGCGCTTCTGCGGGTACAATCCTACTTAGGTGATTTTTCTCAATGTTTGGTGGCTTGCCCACCAAACATATGGTCAGGCATATGGTTAGGACTCGTAAGCGTCAGGGCCCTTGACGTGGGTTACGAGCTTACGTATTTGGCCGAATATCCACTAACACCTCACATCTTTATCTTTAGTGTTTATTGCACCTTTTTATCATTTGCAGTATGTGGCTGAGCCCTCTGGGTGGCGTCGGTCATTTGTGATGCATATACAAGGTGCGGTGCAGCTCGCCTGATCTAATAGTTGGGCATGACCAACAGGCTGAGCTCTGACACTTTGCTTCACTTAGACCTGTGTAGCTGACATCCTGTTGGTAACCTTGTGTCCATGAATGCCACCAGTCTCCTCCTTGTTAGCATGGCTGGACACAGGCGCCACAGCCTCCCCCATGCTTGGTTTGCAGGGGATTGAGCATCGGTGTTTTTACACTTGTGTTGCCTACCAGTGGAGCTGGCAGCCCTCTGCTAGGTGCAACGGATATTTTACCTGGCTAAATTTCGGTGAGTTTTTTTCTTTATAGTGTTATGTCCTACTTCGGTGATTTTTCACACTTGGGAGGTTGCATCCATTTACAGGATGCAGTAAAGGCTGCGTTTTGAACAATTGCCATTTTCATGGCATTGAGCAGAGTTTTTGCCTCAGTTAACATTCATGTACCTTGCGTTAACGCATGCATTAACGCATGGTACATATACAGTATGTACCATGCATTAACGCATGTGTTTCCCATAGGGACCCATGTTTAAAAAAGGGAAAAGCACCCAAAAATGTTGCAGACCATGTTTTTAGCGCTAGTAGCAAAAACGCATTGCGTTAAAGGCAATGCACTTTTGCAATGCATTTTTTGCATTGAAGTCTATGGGTACGTTAACGCATGCATTTTTATACATTTCTGCATGTGACCCTGGCCTTAAGGATAGATTGCAGAGGTGCACGAGTGTTGGCAGGGAGGCCACAGGGAAGGAGGTTGCAGTAGTTGAAACGGGAGATGATGAGGGCATGCACCAGTAGTTTAGCATATTGTGGAAGGGACGGATTATGGAAATATTTTTGAGTTAGAGGCAGGACAAGGTGACAAGGGCTTGGATATGCGGTTTGAAGGACAGGGCAGAGTCAAGGGTTACTCCAGGCAGCGGACTTCAGTTACAGGGCAAAGCGTGATGTCATTTATTGTGATAGATAGATCAGCTAAGGAAGGTGTGTGAGATGGAGGAAAGATGATGAGTTCGGTTTTGTCTACATTCTGGACAGCAGAGAGGTGACGTCTGGGCCAGAGAGGTAGATCTCAGTGTTGTCAGTGTACAGGTGGTACTGGAAGACATGGGACTTTATGAGTTGTCCCAGACCAATGATATAGATGGCAAAAAGGAGGGGCCTAAGGATAGAGCCTTGACGGACCCCAACAGAGAGGGGATGGGGCGAGGAGTTTGTGTGGGACTGGGAGACACTAAATGTGTGGCTGGAAAAGGTAGGAGGAGATCCAGGAGAGGGCAAGGTCAGGGTTACCAATGGAAGAGAGGATCTGTAATAGGAGGCAGTGGTCGACTGTGTCAAATGCAGAGGACAGGTCAAGAAGGAGGAGGATGGAGAACTGTCAGTTAGCTTTGGCCATAAGTCTTTAGCAATTTTGGTCATGGCAGTTTCAGTTTGATGGTGGGGCGGAAGCCGGATTGAAGGTTGTCAAAGAGGGAGTTAGGTGAGAAGTGGGATGAGATTACAGTGTGGACATGCTTTTCGAGATGTTTGAAGGCAAACGGGAGCAGGAATATGGGCCGGTAGCTGGATGTAGAGGTGGGGTCGAGGGATGGCTTCTTTAAAATAGGTGTAATTGTTGCATTTAAAAGCAGAAGGAAAGGTACCAGCAGTGATGGTACCTTTACACGCCGCGACGGCAGGCTGGATACATCGCGCTACTTCACGTGCACGAGCACGCTCAAACGGCTACAAACGGTGAACGCATCTCCTTTACACGCCGCGACAAGGTGCGCTACGCCACGCTACATCTATAGCTAGCTACATCGCCGGGTGTGTCAAGTAGCCAGCTGTAGCTTAGCGTACCACGTTTACACAGCGCTACAATAAGCTAATATGGGCGGACCTGGTACAGCAGGGACAGCATATAGGCGTGCCACAATCTTGGATTACGAGCCGTCCGTACGATGATAGGACAGCGCAATATCATGATTGGCCAGGCATCGCAGGAGGCTGAGACATCCAGCACGCTCGAGCGATTGTGTAGTGTGACTGGTCAGCTCCTTAAATATGCCGCCCTAGGCAGCGACTACCAATCGTCATGCAGGAGCTTCCTCCAATGATCGGTGATGGGGCGCGGTATCCCGGAGCCTGGGTCACGCCTTAGCTACATTGCAGCTACATCGCAGGGTGTCCGGAGTTCCCTTCCGTTGCTTCTTTACACGCCAATACAGCTCGCTACCATCGGCGATGTAGCCATCAGTTTTCGAGCAGAGCCCATAAACAGATGTATCTGTCGCCGGCTGTAGCGTCGCGTCTTCAGACGCCGCTACGACGGGCTACATTTACGCTACAAGCTACATTTGTAGCCTGTAGCGGGCTGTATCCAGCCTGCCGTCGCGGCGTGTAAAGGTACCATTAGTGATAGGTTGAAGAGGTGGGTTAAGGCTGGCATGGGTGTGGTGGTGAGGTTGGGGAGGAAGTGAGATGGGATGGGGTCCAGTGCACAGATGGTGAGGTGTGATCTGGTGAGGAGGTGTGCGAGTTCTCATTCACTGATGGAGAGGTGGAGGTTTAGTGGGGGAGTGATCTGGTATACATAGGGTTTGTGATGGTTGGGTAACAAAGACTTGTCTGATCTGATCAATCGTGTGTTGCAAAGTCTTCTGCAAATATACAAGAAGTAGAGGGGGGCAATGGGGGGCGAGGGAGGGAGTTAAACGTGTTGAATAACTGCCTGGGGTTGTGAGACAAAGAGGATATAAGGGTAAGGAAGTAATTCTGTTTAGTGGTGGTGAGTGCTGAAGTGCTTGTTTGAAAGCAGTGTAGTCTTCTTGTGAATGAGTGTTCTTCCATCACTGATCAGCAACCCTAGACGCCCTATGGCTGTAGTTAGCATTTCTTCTGCTGGTGTTGCGTCCCTCATGATTTTGTATCGCTTTACTTTTAAGTTCTTCTGCTAATAATGCCAATGCAGTGTCCTTCCTCATGTCTTTAGTATGGCTGTATTTTGTAGCTCTTCTGCTTTTAGTGTCAGTGTTGTGTCCCTCCTTATATCTTTAGTATGGCTGTAGTTGCAGCTCTTCTTGTTCAGTGCTGTGTCTCTTCTCATGTCTTAAGTATAGCTGTAGTTTGTATTTCTTTTGATGGTAATGTCAGTGTTGTGTCCCTCTTCATGTCTTTAATATGGGTGTAGTTCACAATTCTCCTGCTGGTAACGACAGTGGTGGTCCCTCCTAATGTCTTTAGTATGGCTGTGGTTAGCATTTTTTTTGCTGATGTTGTGTCCCTCCTCATGTCTTCAGTATGGCTGTAGTTTGCAGTTCTTCTGATCAGTGTTGTGTCCCACCTCATGGCTGTAGTTTCCAGTTCTCTGTTCAGTGTTGTGTCCCCTCCTCATGTCTTCAGTATGGCTGTAGTTGAGTTCTCCCTTCAGTGTTGTGTCCCTCCTCATGGCTGTAGTTTCCAGTTCTTCTGTTCAGTGTTGTGTCCCTCCTCATGTCTTCAGTATGTGTAGTTGTAGTTCTCTCCTTCAGTGTTGTGTCCCTCCTCATGGCTGTAGTTTCCAGTTCTTCTGTTCAGTGTTGTGTCCCTCCTCATGTCTTCAGTATGCTGTAGTTGTATTCTCCCTTCAGTGTTGTGTCCCTCCTCATGGCTGTAGTTTCCAGTTCTCTGTTCAGTGTTGTGTCCCCTCCTCATGTCTTCAGTATGCTGTAGTTGTAGTTCTCCCTTCAGTGTTGTGTCTCTCCTCTGTCTTCAGTTGGCTGTAGTTTGCGTAGTTCTTCTTCAGTGTTGTGTCCCCTCATGTCTTCAGTAGGCTGTAGTTGTAGTTTCTTCTCCTTCAGTGTTGTGTCCCCTCCTCATGTCTTCAGTATAGCTGTAGTTGTAGTTCTCCCTTCAGTGTTGTATCCCTCCTCATGGCTGTAGTTGCAGTTCTTCTGTTCAGTGTTGTGTCCCTCCTCATAGCTGTAGTTGCAGTTCTTCTGTTCAGTGTTGTGTCCCTTCTCATGGCTGTAGTTGCAGTTCTTCCCTTCAGTGTTGTGTCTCTACTCATGTCTTCAGTATGGCTGTAGTTGTAGTTCTCCCTTCAGTGTTGTATCCCTCCTCATGGCTGTAGTTGCAGTTCTTCTGTTCAGTGTTGTGTCCTCTCCTCATGGCTGTAGTTTCCAGTCTTCTGTTCAGTGTTGTGTCCCTCCTCATGGCTGTAGTTGTAGTTCTCTGTTCAGTGTTGTGTCCCCTCCTCATGTCTTCAGTATAGCTGTAGTTGTAGTTCTCCCTTCAGTGTTGTGTCCCTCTCATGGCTGTAGTTGTAGTTCTCTGCTCAATGTTGTGTCCCCTCCTCATGTCTTCAGTATAGCTGTAGTTGTAGTCCTCCCTTCAGTGTTGTGTCCCTCCTCATGGCTGTAGTTGCAGTTCTTCTGTTCAGTGTTGTGTCCCCTCATGTCTTCAGTATGGCTGTAGTTGTAGTTCTCCCTTCAGTGTTGTGTCCCTCCTCATGGCTGTAGTTGTAGTTCTCCCTTCAGTGTTGAGTCGTCCCTCCTCATAGCTGTAGTTTCCAGTTCTTCTGTTCAGTGTTGTGTCCCCTCCTCATGTCTTGTCTTCCCTCCCTGCTCCCCGCCTCCTCTCCCTCCCCTGGGTTGCTATCTCCAGTTCCCTTGCTCTGCAGCTGGCTGTCACTTCTTGCCATGTCTCGTCCAGGGGAAGAGCTGAGTGGGACCTTGTCTTACCGGACTGAGCCCAGGAGAAGCCCCCGGCTCAGCCTGTTCCACCTGAAGCTGACAGACTCTGCCCTCCGCTGCCTGAGGGACTTCCAGAAGGGACAGGTGAGCACAGACAGCTCTGCCATAGGAAGTGTCACTATAATGATTGTAAACTATAGTACTGTCGTTTGCAATCTGAAGTTTTCCAGCTGTTGTACAACCACAAATCCCAGCATGTCATGATGGAAGATGATAGTCAGGCAATGCTGGGAGTAGTAGTTCCACAACACCTAATGAGCTACAGTTTGACCATTACTACAATGTACAGTGCTTCCCTTCTGTTATATGGTATTACTGTGCCACCACATATGTGTCAGACTATGCCACTCATACCATATACTCTGGATATTATTCTGTTGGTTATGGCTTTATTCCTTAGCACTAGATATGGCAGCTATTACCTGGTTATTGCCTGGTCTTGTGATCATTTCCATTGATATGCCTGCAGTCCTGCAATATGGTGATTGATCGGTTATGACTGATCATTTTGGCCCTTGGTCCCATCATGTAAATGGGTCTTCAGCCTTCATAACTATTTACCTTCCATTTCCTTTATTGTCCTTTTATGTATAATTCCCCACCTGGTCTGTATGTTTTCATTATCACATTTTCTTTATGTATTTCCATTATGTACCCTGTGTACCTTTCCTCTGACATATGGGAAAAATACAATACCATCTGCTATGCCCTAGTCAAGAGCTCTTATGCCCTTGATATGTTATCTTTGATATTTACACTCTACCACCTGTTGGCATATGTTATGTGTCCTCTACCATAGAGGTGCACCTTCCAGCCTCAATAATACCCCCTCCATTGTAGGATCGCCAACCTCACTGTGGCAGTTGCCCTTTAGGATTTTTTCACTTAAACCACCTTTGGCCTGGCATTCTCACAGGTGATGGCACTGAATTGTGCCCGATCCACCTCCTGTTTTGTCCTGGGTTATAAAATTGGTTCTATGTGCTCTGATCTATGATCAGATTGTAATCGTAATACCATCATGATATCTGATCGTTATCTGACCGCCTGTAAAATCCATTATTGTCAGTCTGTTATTGTGACAGGTGCGAGTCCATATTCTCACATGGGTCATTTTCGGATATTCAGACAAAACCCAGGTTTTAGATGGCTCACACTTTAATCAGATTATACTGCTTTTTGATGTGGCTTTGACTGTGTGGTCAAAAACAACATGTGGAAATATACCCTCAGCCGCCACTATTCTACACTCCTGTGTCTCACTGACATAAAACATCTGCTCCATTGATACATTATGATCTTTCTTGTGCTTAGAAATTCAGCTTTCATTCATAGAGCTTCCTGGTATGTCATTGGCTAATTATATAGAGATATGATTTTTATGAGCTCTGCCTTACCTGACGCTCTTTATTCGATTATGTGTCTACAATGCCTCCAGTCAGCAGAATAGTGCTCTTCTAGATTACCAGCCATCAGTATGTATGACATTGTGTATTCCTTGGACTCTATTCACACCTACTGTACGTAGTGGTCTTAGTTTATAATTTGGTGCCGGATCTATCACACTATGTCGGCACATCAACAGCACCTGACGGACTCTACTGACTTATAATGATGTCCTTTAGGTTCCGTTGAGGTGTCCATTGTTTTCTCAGAAGAAAATAACAATTTATGAAAGTCGTTATGGCAGTTTTTAAAGCATTTACAGGGAATCTGTCAACAGGTTTTTACTATGGAGAGCAGAATGTTGTAGGCAAAGAGACCCTATATCCAATGATGCATCACTTAGAATACTGGGTGCAGCAATTGTGAGCTTTTAGATTTAGCAATGCAGCAGAGCTCAGAAAGTTAACCCGCCCACACTAGCTCTCTGTATACAAAGTCTATAGGCAAAGAGGGGCTAATCAGCGGGGAGGGGCATGTGCAGTTCTGGCAATGATAATCCCAGGTGATAAAACATTCACTATAAGTAAACAACAGCACACACAGGGTAATAAATGACACATCATTGAACTCTGTGTGTTGGCCTCAATCTCCTGCTGTCTTCAGATTATATAGCAAAAAACCTGCTGACAGATAACAATATTTCTACAATATCATTTTATTACATAAGTGCAATTAGTAGGCTGAAAAACCTGCCATAAAATTACAAACTACTGTATATACAATGTAATTTCCCAACCATGAATGTTGCATGGTATATCAGTAGGTATTGGTACATAAATGATTACAGGAGCCTGCAGATGCTCCATATAAGTTATAGTATTGGTAACGATACTAGAGCCCCTATATGTGCTCACAGTCTATAGGTGACTGGGAATCACAATGCGATTGGTGGATACTACGGTATGACTAATTTAGGGACTTGTATGTGCACCTGTACCCAAGCTGCAGATGTTTAGTTATAGTAAGTCTCAGTTTCTGAAATAAAATGACAGCTTTCAGTCTCACAATATGCAAAGATTGTACTTTATTAACCATTTAACTGCAATACTAGTAAATAGTAGATTATAGATATACAGTATATATATATCCTTTGACAGGGGTTAACTACAACAGGTTCAGGGGCTGCAATCGAACCCGAGTCCTGGAGCCTAGGGGGGGCCAAAAAGTTACTTTGGCCTATAGAAAAAGACTAATGCTACTAAAGTTCTAAAGATTTGCAATAATTGGGGTCCCCTGTAGGAGCTTTTCCATCTGGGCCCATGGACTTCAAGTTACGCCAACATTCCTTTGACATATCCTTGACACAGTCAAAAGAGTGCATCTGTTCAAGACCAGTATATGGGCCTTTTGCAGTCTAATAGATCATCATAATGCAGCTCTTTATGTGTTAGTGACAGAAGCACTGATTTGGAAGGGTACTTGGCCCCTTTTATCTTTTGGGCCCCTATGCGGCTGCACAGGTTGCACCTGCCCCTGATAAAAAAAAAAAACCTTCATACCAGACTCTACTGAAGTTATGATGGACCATAAATGTATCTACATGTGCCATACAGTCTATTCTTTAGAAGAGATCATTGATGCTTTGTTCACCTGTAGCGACCGGTGGTAAGGCCGCGGGTGTGTGTGTATGATCTTTCTCAACAGAATCCCCATACTCAGATTTAACCGGTAGTAACATTTCTTTACTGTAAAACATATTTATATCACAATCAACCGAACTATATGCGCACTTGTATATATTAGAGTCTCTGGATCTTCACTTCTTCCGGGTACGCAGCAAGAAAAAAACACAACAATGAAGGTATCTTTCCCTAACTTTCCCTAAAATCACGTACCAGTCTATCACAGAAGAAGATGTCGCTCCCACGTAGCAGGCCTGGGGATCTCCTCACTCTTCTTCTTTGGTCTCCTTCTGCAGGTAACAGTCTGTCTCTCCCAGTCTCAGGGCACACAGAGCAACAGCAGAAGGGAGATCACAGCAGCACAAATGGCTCCCTTATGTCGGTCACGGCCCCTGCACAAGCACTCTGGGTGCACGGCGGGCAAGGTTTTGCAGAGCGGCCAGATACACAGCACCAAAGTCCAGTGGCCCAGGATCAGTCACAGGGGCTTCTGCGGGGTGATTTTTCCGGCAAGGTGTAGCAAAGTAGTCCACTTTAAACAGACATCCACAGGCAGATGTTCTCTTGTTCAACTCTGTGTCTGTACTCATCTCCCGCCCTCTCTCCTCCTCAGCACATGGCTGTTGGGGGAGGGGAGCAGCAATCAATGCTGTTTTTTCTCTCTGCAGTCATTTCAGCAATTGTCCACAAGGGGCAGTAGCGGACTGTGCACAGTTCATTTCTATATCCATTTCTATGATACAGTCAGAATTGCACACCTCATTACACACCCACAAACTTTATATCACTTGGAGTCCAAACCGTATAGACATACTGTATGTATATCCTATTCTCAAGGATTTGAGACGAATAAAGCACTTCTAGGACAAGTATATAGTCATCAAATAGGCAGCACAGGCCAGCAGATCCAAATTTAGCCAAATTTTGCTATCGATTTGGTGGTGGCAATATTTAGTTATAATTATATACAAGTATTTGGAAAGTTTCAGCATGTCCTTAAAATGTGTATGTGTTCATCTTTAAGGCTGCCTTCAGACTTGCAGATGCATCTGCAGCGTTTTGCAGATGCATCTGCAAGTATCTGCATGCAGACCGCGGCCCCTATGTTTATAATGGAGCGCACGGCGGTCTGCAGATGCTTGCAGACCGCCGTGCGCACCCATTCACTCCTATATGTGATCTGTGCGCAGGCGGATGCCTGCGTACAGATCACACACTCTCGCCCGCACCATGGACGCGAGATGTTGCGTCCCTGGTGCGGACGAGAGTGTGTGATCTGTATGCAGGCATCCGCCTGCGCACAGATCACATATAGGAGTGAATGGGTGCGCACGGCGGTCTGCAAGCATCTGCAGACCGCCGTGCGCTCCATTATAAACATAGGGGCCGCGGTCTGCATGCAGATGCTTGCAGATGCATCTGCAAAACGCTGCAGATGCATCTGCAAGTCTGAAGCCAGCCTAAGAGCTGCATGGCTGTTAGTTGTGAAGGTCTTGCTTCCTGTGTTGTGCTCCAGAACTGCATTCACTATGAGGTTCAACTGCTGGTTGATGGGTTAATGTGTGACTCACCTGAACTCCCCTCCCCCTAGCCTTTAAGTAGACTCTCGTTCCACCAGGTGGTGCTGCTGATAGAGTTTCACTCTATGCCTGGAAGCTGTGCTGTGCTGACCTGTGTGTTTTTGTGGCTGATGTCCTTTCCTTTGGAGTTGCTGTATCCCAGTTCTGTGGAGGGAGGCGAGGGTGGAATAGCACAGGGCTGGTGGAGGAGTTTAGGGAGAAGCTGGAGGCCCGAACCTTCTCACCTTCAGATATACCTTCGGGATCAGGGCCATTCAGGGTTCCTAGACTAGGGTCAGACTAGTCTTCCCTGGTCACCCTGCCCATACCTGCCATTCCATCATCAGCATTCTCACTACACCGTGACACAATCATACTCAATATGGGCATCACACTGCAGGATTCTCAATGACTGCTGGCATCAGGATTCCCTTCAGGTTTTTTGTGACAAAACTGCACTTAAAATGCATAAAAAAGCAACAAGAACCCAACATGTGTACACAGCCTTACATATTAGCATAAAATTCAGCTAAATGTCTATCTGATGACAGCCGCTGCATTTGAGCTGTATACAATATACCGTAACTTGCATCGTATTTGGAGGATATGGCATCATCGGTGCACAGGTCAACTGTAGTCTAGGACTTCTGCATTTTCTAAGTGATATTTGCTAAGTTTTTTTTATAGTTTTCTAGCAACTCTGTATGTAAATGGTGTTACAGGGATTGATGGAAATTAAATTTAAACTATGTCTAGAGACTTTTGTGAATATTTTCCTATATGTAGGTGTTGAGACAGTTTGGTAAATAACCTAGAAAAAAGTTGCAGTCTGAAGTATTACATACATTTAAAATATTTATGTCACGTCAGGGTCGGCGTTAGGGGGGGCAGACTGGGCAGTTGCCTAGGGCCCCCACTCTCTTAGGGGCCCCCAAAGGAGCTGAACTGAAAATAGCAATTAAAACAGTGAAAACAATGTAAAAATATACATATTTGGTATCGCTGCGTTCGTAAGAATCTAAGCTATCAATATATGAAGTAAATTAATCCAATTGGTAAATGGCGTAATGGGGAAAAAATAAAAACCCCAGAATTATGTTTTTTAGGCCACCACGTTGTTACAATAAAATGCAATAAAAGGCGATCAAAATGTTGTATCTGACTCAAAATGGTATCAGTAAAAATGTCAGCTCAGGGCACATAAAGTAAGCCCTCACATATCTATGTATCTTCAAAAATTAAAACATCATGGGTCTCGGAAAATAAAAAAAAAATATTTTTTTTTTTTACAAATTTCTGTTTTGTTTTTTTCTATGATTGAAATAAAAATGATGTTCAGTATGTTCTTATTCTGACCTAGATAATCAACTTATGAAGTCACTCTTACCATATAACTACGGCCTGTTCCACATCTAAGGTTGGTGTG
Source organism: Allobates femoralis (assembly GCA_033576535.1). NCBI lineage: Eukaryota > Metazoa > Chordata > Amphibia > Anura > Aromobatidae > Allobates > Allobates femoralis. The sequence continues at coordinate 156,802,087 of JARQOC010000004.1, forward strand.
CGTTTTGCTACATTTGCCTTTCTAGCCGTTTTTACCGCTAAAAACGCATTAAAAACGCTAGCGTTTTTTCCCCCATTGATTTCAATGGGAACGCATGTAAAAACGCATGCAAAACGCATGTGCGTTTTCAAAAACGCAAAACGCATGCATTTTTGCGAACGCAGCACAAAACGTATTCCCCGATGTTTTGGGCAGCGTTGGCAAAAACGCATGCGTTTTCTGTTTTTGAAAACGCACATGCGTTTTTACATGCGTTTTTGCATGTGTTTCCATTAAAATCAATGGGAACAAAAACGCATGCGTTTTGATGCGTTTTTGCGGAAATAACGCATGGTAATGCAAATTGAGCAAAATGCAGCAAAGCGTTAGATGTGAAAGGGGATGGAGCATTTAGGGCCCACTTTAACCTTTTGCCTAGGGCCCCACTTTGCCTAAAACCGGCCCTGTGTCACGTACAAATGAAATAAAGTGTTTACACAAGCACCAAGCAGTGTCCCTACGACACAACAACACACTGACATATCCAGTTTCAAATATAAGGCAGGAGTCACACTGGCGTGTGACTCTCCTGGGTGCAAGAATCTCGCATTGCATTGGATCTACTGTAATATTAATCAATCATGCAGCTCAGATCAGAAAGAATTGCAGCAGGCTGCAATTGTCAGCAAGTCTTGGATCACGCGCACAAATACAAGTCTATGGATGTGAGTGACACATTAAGCCCCGGTCTCACATAACGATGTGTCAGCGATGCCGACAACGATCAGCATCGTTGATGCATCGTTGACACATCGTTATCAGGTCGCTGGTGAGCTGTCACACTGACATACTTCACCAGCGACCTCTGGGCAGCCAGATCGTTGGTACCCAGCGTCCGCTCGTTCCCTGCATCCTGGGAGCGGACGGACGCTGGTAACCATGGTAACAGCGGGTCTCTCCTGCACTTAGAGACCCGCTTGTTTACCATGGTTACCGGCACCCGCCCGCTTCCGAGTTGCGGGGAGCGAGCGGGTGCCGACCTCTCCTATCCTGTCCCTCACTATTCTCATCTCTCCCTGCTATTTCCCTGTTCCCTACTCTATCCCCTATCCTAAACCCTAATCCTATCCCTCTCCTTGTTCTAAATAAAGAAATCCCCCCCCGAGGCTCACCGGCATCAGAGGCTCCCATACCGGCATCTCTGTAATGGAGATCTCAGGGGTAAAGGACCTGTGATGAGGTCAGTATCATGTGACCGGCCTATACTGTACGGTCCTTTACCCCCGAGATCTCCATTACAGAGATGCCGGTATGGGAGCCTCTGATGCCGGTGAGCCTCGGGGGGGGATTTCTTTATTTAGAACAAGGAGAGGGATAGGATTAGGGTTTAGGATAGGGGATAGAGTAGGGAACAGGGAAATAGCAGGGAGAGATGAGAATAGTGAGGGACAGGATAGGAGAGGATGCACCCGCTCGCTCCCCGCAACCCGGAAGTGGGCGGGTGCCGGTATCCATGGTAAACAAGCGGGTCTCTAAGCCCGCTTGTCACCCTGGATGTCATGTTACAGCGCTGCTGTGCGGCGCTGTGACATGGCGGGGGATCCTGACAGGTCGCTGATCGCTGCCCCCGCCGGTCACACACACCGATGTGTGGTGACCAGCGGGGGGGCCAACGACCAAAAAATGGTCAGGAGCCCTGTGCAACGATCAGCGACCTCACAGCAGGGGCCTGATCGCTGCTATCAGTCACACGCAACGATATCGGTAAGGATATCGTTCCTACGTCACAAATAGGACGATATCGTTACCGATATCGTTATGTGAGACCTAGGCTTTACACTGCGCTCAGATGACATCTGTGCAGTGCTTCTGGGGCCGTCAATTAAAGGGAACCTGTCACTCCCCCCCCCCAGGGGTCTATGAAGGTAAAAGAGCCACCTTCAGCAGCACTAAGGCTGCATTCTGAAAAGGTGGCTCTTATGTGTACTATCCCCAGGGACTCTGAAATAATCACTTTTATAAATTTGCCTCCATACCTCCACTGAGACTGGTGGGTGTGTTCTTTACCGATGTCTCAACTGCCTTGCTTCTGTCCATCATCCCTCCTCTGGGCTCCGGGCGCCGCCTCCTCTCTGCTCCTTATGGCCCCGGCACCTGCGATGTGCAATCATGTCGCAGACAACGTAGGTCACATTATCTCCTCACATCGCGCCTGCGTATAGCGGAGGCCCCAGATCCCCGCCCCACAGTGTGTTATGATGTATTCACACTGCGGCGCTGGGGCCTGCACTATACGCAGGCGTGATGTGAGGAAATCATGTGATCTCAGTTGTCAGGCAACGCACACTGCGCATGTCTGAGACATGATTTCACAGTGCAAGCGCCGGGGACGTGAGGAGCAGAGAGGAGGCGGTGCCCGGGGCCAGCGTGATGATGATGGACAGCAGTAAGGCAGTTGAGACATCGGTAAAGAACACACCTACCTGTCTCAGTGGAGGTATGGAGGCAAATTTATAAAAGTGATTATTTCATAGTCCCTGGGGACTCTTATACATAAGAGCCATTTTCTCAGAATGCAGCCTCAGTGCTGCTGGCTCTTTTACTTTCAAAGGCCCTGGAGGGGGGTGACAGGTTCCCTTTAAGCTTCATGCATATTTACTGCATTCACTGGCAACAGCCAATCACAGATGCTCACACTCTGTGAGAGCATTTGCAATCGGCTGTTGCAATCAGACTGCATTTCCTCAATGTGGACGGTGATTGTACTCGGTTGCCATACACTTTAGTGTATGGCAACCAACCTGCCGTCATAGTGTGTTACATAAATAAATAATTTAAAAACGCATAGGGCTTCACAGTATTTTTCAGTCTAGCCCAGATAAAACAGACATCTGCGAGCTGCCACCCTCAGCTGCCTAGTTTTACCTTGTCTGGCAAAAAAAATGCATATATTTTTAATTGCCAGTCAAGGTAAACCTAGGCAGCTAAGGGCTGGCATTCTTAGCGGGGTGAGGGCCCATTGTTTAAGGGTGGAAACACACTATGTGAGATGCATGCGAGTATCTCACATGCATCAGCATGACTCACCCGGAATGGTCCCTGCCTTTCTGGACAGGAACGTGGAGCTGCAGAGAACTTAAATCAGCTGAGATGCTCCCATTCAGAGCGGCAGGGGCCCAGTTGGGTGGGTCATGCGAGATACATGCGAGATACTTGCATGCATCTTGCATAGTGTGTTTCCACCCTAAAGAGGGTTGATCTTGCTGATAGGTTCTGTTTAAAAGGAATCAATAGGAACCTTTAGGCATACCAAACTACCTACATTGATATGTACGGTTGTAAAAGTCAAATTAAAAAATATCCTCCCAGCTGCAAATGAACTTTTCATTACTGAGAAAAGTAATTTTTTATCTTTATATAATAAAGGCAAGTACACAATCAGCAGGCTGGTTCTTGACTAGAGCACTAATTTTCTGCATGACTAATTGCTTAGTGCAACCCCATATGCCCGCTTGACATCTCTTCTGAGGTGGCACAAAGTGCTGAATAATTTGGAGGGTTGATGCACTCGTCCTCACCTCACCCTCATGAGTGCACTTGCAGCCTTATTTAGGAGAAGATTCAAAATGGAATATCCAACATCATCACGATACATGTACAGATATGTATACTTACTGAACGTTGTGAAACTATAGAGCCCTTCTAATGAGTCTCCACCCATAGACTGAAATATGGTTTTGGCTGAAGATCTGAGCCTTTTAATCTATGTATTTAAGCAGGGTGTCATTTTAAACTAGAGATTTGCCAATTAATTTAATTAATTTTTCTTGCTCATAAATTATAAGTATCTATGTATATAAGTATAAGATTCCAACATAAACAATCAGGATGCCACAATGTCATCCTGTTTAAAATTTGTATACATCTAATGAAATGATTAATGTGGAGCAAATAGTAAAATATTCGTGTTCAGATTACTGGTGTACAGTACCTCGTACTATTCAAATGCTCATCATTAGTAACGAACCTAATGCAAGTCAATTAGTGATAGGCTCAGCCCACACACAGCCAGCCATTGAACGAGCATTTCCGGGGAAGGAAGGGTGGGCTTTTTATTTTGTTTGTTCACGGCATGTTGCTCTATCCCCCAGTGAGAGCATTCTAATCAGGAGGCTCTCACTAGGGTGTCAGCTCCAAATGTTCATTGAAGGGAGTTGGAAATTTGTGTTAGGTCATTTACGAGCATCATATCACTCTTGAGTTCCCACTATACTCGCTGAGTACCGAGTATCTTGGCTACCATACTATTCGTATGAGTATTGAATAGTAAAAACTTTATTGGCTCATCACTAGAAATTACACAATAGGAACCTCAAAGGACTGGGCCTTCTCCCTCTGTGCCGGTCTGCTGCTCAGTAAGCCTATCTTTATTGTATTGTCTTTGTTTACAGTGTCCTATGTTATGTATTTTATGCCCTCATTTCATATATTTCTTTTATCTTTTGTCCTAATAGTACGATACAGACGTAATTATAATAGTTTTCATTTTTATAAACATTAGTCTAAACCAGCAAACTGAAATATTTTCCTAGCTAGCATACACCAATCAACTGAGTTATTTTATATCTGTTCTCCTACAGTCCTACATGTCTTCCACCCCAATATCTTGTTTTTGCTTGACTACCATTAGAGGAAAGTACAATGATAAGGAATAGATAAGAGTAGTGAAGCCATTGTAAATGTTCTATTTAAATGTTTGCACTGATAATGTAGCAAATATAATTTGAACAATTATATTTTTATGCTTAAAGGGACACTTTTGTCAGAAGCGGGTATTTATTAAAGATTTTTTTTTAAAGTACATCATTATAATTGAATTAAAGATTAAATCCAAAATATTGTTATTCTCTAGGAGTCAGTATGAAGCTTTAAGCTGGCCATACACTTTCGATAGGTGTTGGCTGAACGATGCTTTGACCAAATCATTCAGCCGACAAATAACTCAATCGTCTTTCGTTTGTATATACCGTATATACTCGTGTATAAGCCGAGTTTTTCAGCCCAAAATTTGGGCTGAAAAGTCCCCCCCTCGGCTTATACACGGGTCAATACGGTACCTCTGGGCTGTGGAGGCTGGAGGAGGCGGGGGGAGGCTGCTGTATGAGCGGCCCCGTCACGTGGGGCCGCTCATTATATATATATATATATATGCCGCTGATTGACAGGGGGAAGCAGTTCATATATGCCCCCCAAAAGCTGGCACTGTCCCCCCTTGTAAGGGCCCCCCCCCCGCTGCTTATACATTACCATCCCGGTGTTCTGATCGGCGCCGCTCCTCGGTGCTTCTTCTTCATCCTCCCGTCCTCGCTGGCTGCATCCAGGATCTCCGGCCGTCGCAGCGATATGACGTCATCGCGCGACGGCCGGAGATCCCTGATGCAGCCAGCGAGGACGGGAGGATGAAGAAGAAGCACCGAGGAGCCGCGCTGATCAGAACACCGGGATGGTAATGTATAAGCAGCGGGGGGGGGCCCTTACAAGGGGGGACAGTGCCAGCTTTTGGGGCTGTTGGTACCCCCAGGGGGCTGCTGGGTACCCCCTGGGGGCTGTTGGTACCCCCAGGGGGCTGTTGGTACCCCCAGGGGGCTGTTGGGTACCCCCAGGGGGCTGTTGGTACCCCCAGGGGGCTGCTGGGTACCCCCTGAGGGCTGCTGGGTACCCCCAGGGAGCCGCTGGGTACCCCCTGGGGGGCGCTGTATAACCCCTGGGGGGTGCTGTATAACCCCTGGGGGCTGCTGTATATACTGCTGAGGCCTGTATACCACTGGGGCTGCTGTATATACCACTGGGGCTGCTGTATAACCCCTGGGGGGTGCTGTATATACCACTGGGGCTGCTGTATAACCCCTGGGGGCTGCTGTATACTTCCACTGGGGCTGTATATACCACTGGGGCTGCTGTATATACCACTGGGGCTGCTGTATATACTGGTGGGGTCTGTATATACCACTGGGGAGGCTGCTGTATACCACTGGGGTTGCTGTATTTGCCACTGGGGAGGCTGCTGTATACTACCATTGGGGGGCCTGTATACCACACTGCTGGGGGCTGTACACCTGTGCTGGGGTCCACCCTCAGCTTATACACGAGTCAATAGGTTTTCCCAGGTTTTGGGGGCAAAAGTAGGGGGGTCGGCTTATACACGGGTCGGCTTATACACGAGTATATACGGTAAGTGATTAGCAGTTCTGCTATGAGAAAGCTGCAGACAGGGATCTCTTGGAGGACAATTCTATCGACATTCAGAAATTGGACATGTGTGATCATCATTTCCTCTAACAATCAGTTGGCTGGCAAATCCATACACATCAGATTGTCTGCAAAACCCATAATATCGGTGGGTTTGGCAGACATAAAGGTACCGTTACACGCTTCAATGTCGTTTAGATATCACCAATGATCTCATGTCTTTTTGACATCATTGAAGAGTTGTCACACGTCTAGATATCGTGGACGACGCACCAACGATGTAGCGAGCAGCTATCGTTCGCACAACCCAGCGAACGATACTTGTTCACTGTTGTGAATAGGCGAACTCGTTAAAGACATAGTTATCGCGGTGTCACCCACAACAATGCAGTTGGTTGGCTGATCGAGGATCGTTTGATTTGAGAACATGTTCTCAAATCTGCGACCAGCGATCCAACGATTTATCGTAGTCATATCACTGTGTTACACGCAACAACTTCCTAACGATATCGTTTCAACGACTCCAAACCCGTGACGTTTGAGTGATATCGTTCACGATATCGTACCATGTAACGGGGCCTTTAGTCTAATGTGCATGGGAGCCTTAAAACTATTGAATAGTAAAGGAGACTAATATCAGTTTAATCCTGCTTTAAAGGGAATAGCATAGTAATTGTGGAGCCCACTGGGACGGGGTACTCGGTACCAGACCGGGGTATCACGGTAGTCTTGGTCCGGACCGTGTCCCGAGCCCACAAGTAATGGGGGGCATTTACAGAGGAGAAAGTCGTGACGCCATCCACGGGTTGTGGTCAGGGTGACCACCGCTGCTGCAGAACCTCCGGGGATGATGTAACGGCTCTCAGTAGATATTGTCCACGGAGTCTGTTCCGGGCCGGGTTGCTCCCACCCTGACTGGGTCCTTGGTTCCTTCTCCTGCACTTTGTGTTTGGCCCTGCGGGCGCTTTAGCTAAGCTGCTGGCCCTGTCTCCCCTCACAGGTACCCACTTGCTAGGCAACTTGAGTCTTAATTTTGTGTTTCCGACCCCGCCGTGTTGCTTCGCTGTGGTACAGTAAAGATATGTAATCCTCACTCATCCGGTGTTTACTGTGCTGCTTGTATCAGGCACAATGTCAGATCCGGTATCCGGTCTTTGCGCTTCACTGGGGTGAGTTATAGGGTAACTCTGTGTCCCGGGTGTGTTCCTCTGCTTCTCCTACTCCTTTCCTCAGACCTTGGCTGGCTTGGAAGTGGATAGTGGACCGTGGGTTGGGCCTAACGCAGCCCTTTTACACCCAGGTCCTTTCCTCAATGCTGCCCTTGCACTGAACGCTTCACAGTACTGCTACTTACTGAACTAACTGCCACTTTCTCTCCACCCAGAATATATAGGGAAGCAGCTTTAGCTCCCCCTTCTGGCCTGGAGGCGCTAGTGTAGTGTTGTGGGTTGTATGGGGAATTAACCCTTGGTGATGTTACTGTGGCACATTAACCCCTGGGCTGCCACATAATCTCATTATAATACATGGAGTCTGGAATGACAGACAGCTACCTTGATTTTTTGATAGTGCTACTTAAAATGTGGGATAAACAGCTGCACTAATGAGCCAACTATGAAAGTGATCGCTAGAGATTCAAGTACTGGGACCCCCACTGATAATGGGGCTCTAAAAGGCCTGATTAGAAAGGACTAACTAATTGTCTCTGGTATTGCTGAAGATAGCTAACTACTATCCACAGCTATGTGAGCCTGACCACTGCTCCATTCTAGTCAGACATTTTAGAGACTTGTTCATGAGAAAGGTGCGGTATTTGTGGTTAGAACTACAGCAATCAACAGGTTATTACCTATCCTGAGGTGGTGATTGGTAAATTGGATATAACCCTGTAACCTTGAATTTCATTTTTTTTATATAGATTGCACCTGATTCAGCTGTGGGCCAAGAAAGTAATTATTGGTTAACCATAAAGGCAATATACAATAGTTGGGGTGACCAAGATACTATGGAAACTTCAATAGTGAATGCAAACCAAGACATTAGCAATAGGGTAAATCCTAAGAACCAAGGGACAATGGCAAGGAAGTATTCCAGATGATGGACCTAGGAAACAATGACAGTTCAACATAAACCACATTACTCAACTTGGAACTAGACAAGCTGCTATTACACCGAAAAATTTGCTTTAGGTAGCGTTCTTTTTAATACAGTCTGTCAATCAGATTATGCTCATTCATCAGGTGAAATAATCTTTTGTGCAGTGCAAAAGATCATCAGTTTCGGTGACTGGTGGTGAAAACCATGGCTCTCTATGTGCACTGAGTGATCTATTGTAGATTGCTCAGTGCACATCTTTTACTGTGATCTGCCGATCTAAACAGGCTATTTAATGATCGCTGATCAATAAATATTTACTGAGCGACGGTCATTAAGTGCTATTTACATTTACCCTTATGGTACCTTTACACGCCGCGACGGCAGGCTGGATTCATCGCGCTACAAGCTACAATTGTAGCTTGTAGCGTCCATATCGCCTGTAGTAGCGGCGTCTGAAGAGGCGACGCTACAGCCGGCGACAGATACATCTGTTTATGGTCTCTGCTCATAAACTTAAGGCAACATCGCCGATTGTAGCGAGCTGTATCGGCGTGTAAAGAAGCAACGGAAGGCAACTCTGGACACCCGGCGATGTGGCTGCCATGTATCTAAGGCGTGACACAGTCGCCATGTTACCGCGCCCCATCTGCGATCATTGGAGATCGCTCCTGCTTTATGATTGGTAGTCGCAGCATAGGGCGGGATATTTAAGGAGCTGACCAGTCACACTACACAATTACTCGAGCGTGCTGTATTAACCAGCCTCCTGCGATGCCTGGCCAATCCTGATGATATTGCGCTGTCCTATCATCGTACGGACGGCTCGTAATCCAAGATTGTTGCACGCCTATGTGCTATCCCTGCTGCACCGGGTCCGCCCATAGTAGCTTGTTGGAGCGGTGTGTAAACATGGTACGCTACGCTACAGCTGGCTACTTGAGACACCCGGCGATGTAGCTAGCTATAGATGTAGCGTGGCGTAGCGCACCTTGTCGCGGCGTGTAAAGAGGGTGCGTTGACCGTTTGTAGCCGTTTGAGCGTGCTCGTGCACGCGAAGTAGCGCGATGTATCCAGCCTGCCGTCGCGGCGTGTAAAGGTACCATTAGAGTTGGAAAAGTAACAGAATCAATATGGAGGTGGAGAAGAAACTGGGACAATTCATATAGTTTGAGAGACTACAATGTACCCAGTGTGTAGGCTTTATGATGGGATTGAAAGTGGGTAACGAGTGAGAAACACCAGGAAACCAAGAGAGGAAACCCTAAGGCTGTGTTATCACGATCAGTGTTTGCGATGGTATGGAAGCAGAGTGCGCTGCGTCCATAAGACTGCGTTGTACAGTACAAGCACAGTGGAAGGATTTATAGATATACAGTGCCAACTGTTCTTTTTTTCTCCGCAGCGTTAACTGACATGAGGGATGGCTTTATGCCCTTGTCCCCAGCATATTAGTCATAGGTGATCTGCAAAGTCAGAGGTGATCGTGGTGGGTGAATGCCTGGAAGAACCACCGTGTCCAGAATGCTGACCGTGGTCATGGTCTGCTGTGTTCACCCGCTTAGTTTCCCGACGTCCCCACAGAAGAGAAGACACTGCATCCAGGGTTCAGTGTCTCCAAACCGTGTACTGTACACATACCCTAACACAGCCTTCAACAGAGCAGCAAGACTTCCAATGAATAGATTGTGTTCTTTTCACCTAGTTGTATATTACAGTAAGTAATTGCTGCTAGTGTCATGCTCGTCTTCTGCGCCAGACTAACCACGGTTTAACTCTGCAGTGTTTTTCACAATTAAGAGTAATCAAGCATTTACAGGGTAAAGAGGTTTTCTTAGGTCCTTATATGTTTCCTGATAAGTCATTAACATTAAGGGCAGCCAATGAGGAAACCGGTAAAACTAGAAGTTTCAAAGCATATATTGAGATTACGAAATGTACATTTGTTCTTACTTATGTCTATTAAAACAGCTTCACTTGTGAACACTAATAAAACCATCCAGACACATAGCCTTAGAGAGATCTGATAAGAGATTCTGAAGGTTATTTACCCCTGTGAAGAGTCTGGCTCATAAAGAACATTTCTCATATTTATCATGATAATATCGGTTGTGTTACTACATGACAGCCGACAGCTCGCCTCTTTTTTTCTTTTGTGTAATATACGAAGCTCAACATAGTGATGAATTGGTGTTAAAATGAGTGAAGTACAATGCTGCACCTAGTTGTACCCATAGGCCCTGTGCATTTTTCGACGCATTTTTGAGCGCAGTTTTGTTAAAACTGCATGCAAATCCTTATACCACCAAAGTCAATGAGAATTCTGAAGTTTTGTGTACATGTTGATTATTTTTTTATCTTGCAGATTTGGTGCAGAAATAAATCTGCAGCATGTCGATTCTTGCAGCAATTTTCCACCCAAAATGCATGAAAAATGCATGCAAAAAAACCTGCAAAAAAAATCAGGCATTTAACCTGACCAAAACTCTACGGGCACGTGTCCACGATCAAGAGACGCTGCGTTCTAGATGAGGCGTCATTCTTCTTGGGGAGACGCTAGTGTCCTGTTTGGGAAAACACGCTGTCAGTGCCCATGATCAGGATTCTGGGGGCAGTGGATTTTCTCTCTGTTCTCCTACTCAGAACACACGCGTCTTCGCAAGAGTAAAATTACATGCTGCAAACTCGGGAAGCCTCGGCGCAGGTCAATTAACGCTATGGAGGAAAGAAGCACTGTGGGCAGTACATTTCTATAAATTCATCCACTGTGCTTGTACTGTACAAAGCAGCATTTTGGACACAGCAAAAATGCGCTGCACCCAAAATGCTGTTAATCCTGATGGTGGTCACCCAAAAAAATAAAAAAAATAACCAAAAATCAGCCAGGTCAAGTATCCATTGCACCCAGCTCCACTTGGAGGTAACACAGATGTCTGAATACCGGTGCTCAGTCCCCTGCAACCCAAGCAATGGGGGCGGTTGTAGCACCTGAGTCCAGCCATGCTAACAAGGAGGAGACTGGTGGTATCTATAGACACCAGGTCACCAAAAGATCGTCAGTCACACACGTACATGTGAAGCATAGTGTCAGAGCCAAGCCTGTTGGTCACACCCATGCTATAAGGCGAGATGGGCAGCTCCGCACCAATACATGCATCACAAATGACAGACGACCCCCAGAGGGCTCAACCTAAAACTGCAAAAGGGTAAAAAGATGCAACAAACACTATAGATAAAAATGTGAGGTGTTAGTAGATACTTTGGCTAAAATAACGTAAGCTCGCAACCCACCGTCAAGGGCCCTCACGCTTACGAGTCCTATCCATATATTAACCATGTGCTTGTTTAGTGGAAAACCACCAAACATTAAAAAATCACCGAAATAGGACATTAAACTGAGAAAAAAAAACTCGCCAAAAATCAGCCAGGTTAAGTATCCATTGCACCCAGCAGCTGGCTGCCAGCTCCACTGGGAGGTAACACAGATGTCTGAATACCGGTGCTCAGTCCCCTGCAACCCAAGCAATGGGGGCGGTTGTGGCACCTGCGTCCACCCTAATCTTCTACCAAACATTGATGTAGGGTTGTATTTGCACACATGAAGATCTATAGTTATACTGTCCCACTAACAGTCTAATTCTTTGTATAACTGTACTTCCGAAATATATATATTTACTTTTGAGTCAAAACTATTAATGCTATGGCATAACTAGCAATAACTGATAAATGCTTATAATATTTTTATTGGAATCCACCCTTATTATTTCTCTTTTCCATATGCGCTGACATTCTGCTGTACCATATCCTATAGGTGTATATGGTCACAGATAGCATTACAGAGCCTGTTACATCGATCTCCCTTTATTGTAATCTAACATGTTCCCAGCTGCTGTTTGTGTGAATCATCCTTATGACGAAGTTACTTGATAATAGAAACCACACTGCAGCCGGCTGAGATAATAAAATTGCTTGTGCAGTTCTTATTTTGACATGTCAGGAAGGGATATTTGTGAAATTGATTTACCTCATAAAATGAACACTGGGCAATATATATGTTTTTTATTCTTAATAGGTTAATATGATTTTATTGGTTATTTACCCTGTTTCCCCGAAAATAAGAGACCGTCTTATATCAATTTTTGCTCCCAAAGATGTGCCATGTCTTATTTTCAGGGGATATCTTATTTGTCCATGAAGAAGAATTCATATTTATTGTTGAACAAAAAAAATCAACGTTTATCATACCCTTGCAGCCCCCAATATGATATCCCCATCATCCCGCAATACTGTATCCCCGTCATCCCCCAATAAGGTATCCCTATCATCTCCTTGCAGCCCCAATATGGTATCCCCATCATACTGCAATACAGTATTTCCTTCATCCCCCAATACAGTATCCCCATCATCCCCTTGCAGCCCTTGCAGGAACACACACACTCAGGGACACACACAGGGGACAAATACACACAGGGACACATACCACTGGATACACACACACACTCAGGGACACACACAGGGACACATACACACATTCAGTGACACATACACACACAAAGGGATACACACAGGGACACTCCTTACCAGTCAATCGCTGCATTTTGGTGCCGCTCTCAGTTGCCTGCAGATGTCCAGGTGCTGCCGATGCATGTAGAATGGCACCGCTCTGATATCCCTGCCTCAGATGCCGCAAGTGTACGGTGCTGATGTCCCAGCCAATCACAGGCGAGGAGCTGACGTCATGCACCGACTGGCCTGTAATTGGCCGCTGGGCAGCTCCTGACTTGTGATTGGCTGGGCCAGCAGCGAGGGTAAGGGAGAATACAGCAGTGACGGACTGTATTCATCTGCGGCACCCGGGACAGCGGTGAGAGCCAGGCATCTGCGGCACCTGGGACAGCGCTGGGCACTGGGCATGTGCAGCACCCGGGACAGCGCTGGGCACCAGGCATCTGCGGCATCGGGACAGCGGTGGAGGGAAGGCTGGAGGAGTCACAGCTGCATGCTCTGGTCTTCTGATTGGTGGAATGCTGTTCTTTAAAATAAAAAACAGCTGAGTTTCTTCAGAGCCACAATTCATGGGATCGCTGGGGCCACAGTATTTGGCCCCCCATTTATCAAAAAATAATGGATAGAGATAGTAAATAAATTTTAAAATTGAGAACACCCGTTTAAGGCCTCGTTCAAATGACCATTAGTCATTCACATGTTCTATCTACTTTTCACAGATAGAACATGTACCCAACAAGTCTATGGTGCTATTCACATATTATTATTATTATTTATTTATAGAGCACTATTGATTCTATAGTGCTGTACATGAGAAAGGGTTACATAGAAACAAGTTAAAAATACAACGAACAAACTAACAGTGACAGACTGATACAGAGGGGAGAGAGGACCCTGCACTTGCGGGCTTACATTCTACAAGGCAATGGGGAGGGAGACAGTAGGTTGGGTCTGCTTGGGTGGTGGTGGAGCGCCAGGGCCAGTGGTGGTGAGGCGGCACTGAGGTCATTGCAGGTTGTAGGCTGTTCTGAATAGATGGGTTTTCAGGTTCCGGTTGAAGGTTCTGAGTGTAGGGGACAGATGGATGTTTTGGGGTGCTGAATTCTAGAGAATAGGGGATGCTCGGGCGAAGTCTTGTAGGCGGTTATATGAGGAACGTACAAGTGTGGAGGAAAGGAGGAGGTCTTGGAAGGATCGAAGATTACGTGTTGGATGATATTGGGATATCCATTTCCTTTTGGAAAAGCCATAGGGACATGTTGGTTTTTGATCAAAGCTATGGATCAAAATTACCCATAGAAGTCAATGAGTCTGTAAAAAAAATCACGGATGGTATCTGTGTTCAGTCCATATGCTGACCATGATTAACATTGAAAAGGATAGGAGAAAATTTGCAATTCAATTATTTTTCTGTACGTGAAAATCACTGATGAGAAACGGATGGAAAAACAAATATTTAAAGTGGTTTTTAATGCGGAGTGAAAATTCTTATCAAAAAACCTTCTGGGACTTTATCCATAGAGTATATTCACACAGAGTTTTTTGACATGTTTACAAATCTGCTTCAAACTCCACGCCACCAAAACTCTGTGAACCTATAGCCCTTTGCTTTGCTCACATTGCCTTTTAGTTATTTTCATATTGCTTTTAGGTACAGTTTTTTCTGAGGATATTATAGCCTATTTGCTTCATAATTCAAATCAAAGAGTAGTTGAATCAGTGTTCGATGAGGATTTTGAAGCAGATTTTGAAATTCACATCTTCCTACCCCAGGGACTCATATAGCCCCCCCCCCAAAAGAACAACCCAGGATATTCACCCTCTCTTTACAACATTGTGTGATGATGACTATCATTTCCTCATATGAATTTGGCCTATGACTCTATGATCACTATCCCTTGAATAAATAAGCCCTGGAATTTGATATGACCGATCAATGAATGAGACCCCTAGGAAAAGGAAAAGTGTATGTATGTATTTTTTCTGCTTGCACCTAGAGGTTAGATGCCAGTCATCCATACTATTAATTATGTATTCATTTTGACTGAGCTCCCTCCCCCCTCCCCTTTCCCCGCCCGGAGGCCAGCTTGGGTCTCCATCTTGTTGGAGTCCAGCACATACATTTCCTTTTTCAATTAAAAATAAGGGCATATAAACCAATTCACATTGCCCAACTCTGTTAGTCATAGTGGTAGGACCCAGTGAGATGGAAGCACCTTGTCGTTGGTCACCGGGCACTCCGCAGTGGCCACTGCTGAGGCTAAGTCTTTCAATTTGCAATATATTCTAGGGCAGTGTTTGCCATAATACATTTTATCATGTTTCTTATATTAACTGTGCAGCTCGGCCGCTCATTGCACTCATGAATTGTACACATTTAGTGTCAGGGCCACTTTACACACACCAACTTATCTGTCCAACTTCTGACCAACTTACTGGTTGCAGTGAAATCATGGACACATTGCTCCATTTTGTGGCTGTGTACAAATGGAACAATGTGTCCATGATTTCACTGCAACCAGTAAGTTGTTCAGAAGTTGGACAGATAAGTTGGTGTGTGTAAAGTGGCCATTAGTGTTGCAGCAGATATCTCCTATTTTTAAATACTCAACGTGGGCACGTGGCCTTACAAACACTGTGGTAATAAGTCACCAAATACTCAATGTGTGCATGAGGCCTATATTAGGGTCCCAAAAGTGAAAACTCTTGATTGGTTATGTTGTTAGTGAAAATGCTAATTTAAAGTAGCTCTGTGTATCAATGTATAATATTGTGCTGGAGTTGAGGGTAGAAATATTATCAATCCAAGTAAGGAACAAAAGATGGCACTCACCAGTATATTGCAGCTTTGTTTTATTCTACCCAGCCGGGTAACATCAGTGCAGAGAGATGGAGTGTGGAGGTGGCGGTCAATTGCACGCCATTTTGCGGGATCTCCACGAAAAGGGGTCGTTGAAGTTTGTTCACTCGCTGATGTGCAACACTGTTTAAAGGGTGACCCCTGGAGGTGTACAGGCAGGACCTGCCTGGTCCGAAGTTTTAGATATCAGGATTTGGTGCCCGGCTAGTTAACCCTTGCTTTGCCGGAGTAGAAATATTATCACTGCTGTAATGATCAGCCCTAGTGAGTATTTGTAGATTAAGTGCTAAATTCTTCCAAATCTGAAATGTGAGATAATGCGTAATAGTGTCTTATCTTTCGGACAGGTAATGGCAATAAAACTTATTGAAAACTGCTCACCTGATATGGTTGTGCAACCCACAGCCATGATCGCTTAAAAACACAGCTGCTGCATGGGCCGAACCTCCACGGGTAGCCGTGGTGGAGACAATCTGGATGAAGGACGAAGTGCCGCTCGACCTGCGCTGCTGTAGAAGACCACCAGAAACTCGAAATATCTGGGATAAGATGTTGGTTTCTTATCCCAGATATTCTGAGTTTCTGGTGGTCTTTTACAGCAGCGCAGGTCGAGCGGCACTTCGTCCTTCATCCAGATTCTTCCAAATGACACACGCAGTTAATAAATTTTACACAAAATAAAAACTGCTTTTTATTTTTGTTGTTAACCCTTTTTTGCATTTTTTGTACAAAAAAAAGTTGCATATTTTGCTAATATTTACACAATAGTTTGTGCTTTAGGGTGGAAACACACTATACAACTTAAATGCGAGTATCTCGGAGGAGACTTGGATGAGAGTGGATCAGTGACCCTGAACGGCCTCTCCCTCTCTGGACGGGAAGTGTGATGCTGCACAAAAGCACAAGCAGCTGACAGTCCCGTCCAGAGAGGGAGAGAGGTCGTTCAGGGTCACTGATCCAGTCTCATCCTAGTTTCCTCCGAGAGACTTGCATGTACCGTATATACTCGTGTATAAGCCGACCCGTGTATAAGCCGACCCCCCTACTTTTGCCCCCAAAAACTGGGAAAACTTATTGACTCGCGTATAAGCCGAGGGTGGACTCCAGCACAGGTATACAACCCCCAGCAGTGAGGTATACAGCAGCCTCCCCAGTGGTAGTATACAGCAGCAGCCCCAGTGGTAGTATACAGCAGCCCCAGAGGTATATACAGCCCCAGAGGTATATGCAGCCCCATAAAGCAGCCCCAGAGGTATATGCAGCCCTATATGCAGCCCCAGAGGTATATGCAGCCCTATATGCAGCCCCAGAGGTATATACAGCCCCAGAGGTATATGCAGCCCCATATGCAGCCCCAGAGGTATATGCAGCCCTATATGCAGCCCCAGAGGTATATGCAGCCCTATATGCAGCCCCAGAGGTATATACAGCCCCAGAGGTATATGCAGCCCTATATGCAGCCCCAGAGGTATATGCAGCCCCATATTGTAGCCCCAGAGGTATATGCAGCCCTATATGCAGCCCCAGAGGTATATGCAGCCCTATATGCAGCCCCAGAGGTATATACAGCCCCAGAGGTATATGCAGCCCTATATGCAGCCCCAGAGGTATATGCAGCCCCATATTGTAGCCCCAGAGGTATATGCAGCCCTATATGCAGCCCCAGAGGTATATGCAGCCCTATATGCAGCCCCAGAGGTATATACAGCCCCAGAGGTATATGCAGCCCTATATGCAGCCCCAGAGGTATATGCAGCCCCACATTGCAGCCCCAGAGGTATATGCAGCCCTATATGCAGCCCCAGAGGTATATACAGCCCCAGAGGTATATGCAGCCCCATATGCAGCCCCAGAGGTATATGCAGACCTATATGCAGCCCCAGAGGTATATGCAGCCCTATATGCAGCCCCAGAGGTAAATGCAGCCCCAGAGGTATATGCAGCCCCAGAGGTATATGCAGCCCTAGAGGTATATGCAGCCCTATATGCAGCCCCAGAGGTATATACAGCCCCAGAGGTATATGCAGCCCTATATGCAGCCCCAGAGGTATATGCAGCCCCATATTGTAGCCCCAGAGGTATATGCAGCCCTATATGCAGCCCCAGAGGTATATGCAGCCCTATATGCAGCCCCAGAGGTATATACAGCCCCAGAGGTATATGCAGCCCCATATGCAGCCCCAGAGGTATATGCAGCCCTATATGCAGCCCCAGAGGTATATGCAGCCCTATATGCAGCCCCAGAGGTATATGCAGCCCCAGAGGTATATGCAGCCCCAGAGGTATATGCAGCCCTAGAGGTATATGCAGCCCTATATGCAGCCCCAGAGGTATATACAGCTCCAGAGGTATATGCAGCCCTATATGCAGCCCCAGAGGTATATGCAGCCCCATATTGTAGCCCCAGAGGTATATGCAGCCCTATATGCAGCCCCAGAGGTATATGCAGCCCTATATGCAGCCCCAGAGGTATATACAGCCCCAGAGGCATATGCAGCCCTATATGCAGCCCCAGAGGTATATGCAGCCCCACATTGCAGCCCCAGAGGTATATGCAGCCCCACATTGCAGCCCCAGAGGTATATGCAGCCCTATATGCAGCCCCAGAGGTATATGCAGCCCCACATTGCAGCCCCAGAGGTATATGCAGCCCTATATGCAGCCCCAGAGGTATATGCAGCCCCACATTGCAGCCCCAGAGGTATATGCAGCCCTATATGCAGCCCCAGAGGTATATGCAGCCCCATATTGCAGCCCCAGAGGTATATACAGCCCCAGAGGTATATGCAGCCCCATATGCAGCCCCATATGCAGCCCCATATGCAGCCCCATATGCATATACAGCAGCCGCAGCCCCAGGGCTGTATACAGCCGCAGCCCCAGGGCTGTATACAGCCGCAGCCCCGGGGCTGTATACAGCCGCAGCCCCGGGGCTGTATACAGCCGCAGCCCCGGAGGTATACAGGCCCCCCATCAAGTTCCAGGGCTCCCCCCCCTTGCGCGCCAGCCTGTAAAGGAAAATCATACTTACCGGTGTCCAGTCGCGCCGTCCGCAGCTGCCGACATGACGATCCCCGGCTTCATTCAGCGTCTTCCCGCGACTTCCTGTGGTCGCGGGCAATGACGTCATTGGCCGCGACTACAGGAAATGCGGAAGACGCTGAATGGAGCCGGGGATCGTCATGTCGGCAGCTGCGGACGGCGCGACTGGACACCGGTAAGTATGATTTTCCTTTACAGGCTGGCGCGCAAGGGGGGGGGGGCCCTGGAACTTGATGGGGGGGCCTGTATACCTCCGGGGCTGCGGCCGTATTTTTTTTATTTTTTATATACCCGCGTATAAGCCGAGGGGGGACTTTTCAGCCCAAATTTTGGGCTGAAAAACTCGGCTTATACGCGAGTATATACGGTAAGTTGTATAGTGTGTTTCCTCCCTTACAACGTAAAAGTACCTGGTTGCCATGTTGCAGTCAGTGTCTGATTCTGGATCTCAAGGGTCTGGGCAGCATGATCAGGTTTCCTTAAAGGGCTCGTTTGCACACTGAGTTGGTCATGCAGATCTTCGATTTCCCAAATATGCACCTAGTGTCAGAAATCCTCACCAAACACAAGGCTGTCCACACTGTGTGTTTTTATCTGCTGTGGATATGGTGCTTTTTGCCATTGACTTTTCTATGACACAGCATTTTTAGGTCAAATCTGCAGCGTATCTGCATGAAGAATTGACATGCTGCAGATTTTTCTGCACTAAAATATGCAGCGAATCTTCAACAGAAAAACAAAGCACCATGCAGACAGGACTTCTCAAATCCCATAGACTTTGCTGGGAAAACATGCCGCTGCACAATTATCGTGGGTCTGCATCAAATAAGAAACCAAATACACAATGAAATACACATTGTGCGAACCGACCCTTAAGGGTGAGTATCCATGGTCAGGATTAACTTGTGTTTTTGACGCAGCATATTTTTCTGTGTCCAAAATGTTGTGTTGTACAGTATAAGCACAGTGGATGGATTTATAGAAATCTCATGCCCACTGTGCTTCTTTCTGTTACGCAGCATAAACAGATATGTGGTGTGCCTTCCTGCACAGCATGTCAATTTATTCTTGTGGAGACACTAGTGTTCTCAGTCAAAGAGTACAGTGAAAATACACCGTTCCCAGAATCCTGATCATGGGCATGTAGGCTGCGTTCTCCTGCATTGGCGTCTCTATAAGGGTACCGTCACACGGGGAGATATCGCCGGCGATGTTGCCGGGAACACAGGGGCGTGGCCTAATTGTGGCGACATCGCCGGCGAATTTCCGCGTGTGACAGGACGATAATCAGGCGATGAATCGCCTGAGCAACATCGCCAGGTCTCCCAACAATGTTGGGAAACCTGGCGATGTTGCTGAGGCGATCATGCCTGATCGCCCTGTGTAACGCGGCAACCTGCAGTGTTGCGGGCGACACCGCCTATCTCCAACATTGCGAGTTACCGCTCGCTGGGTTGCTGGGCAACCCAGCGAGCGATAGCCGCGGCAACTAGCCGGCGACATCGCCGGTAAGTTGCTCCGTGTAACATCTCCCCGGCGATGTTGCCAGGGATGCGCGCTCCCGCGCATCGCCGGCAACATCGCCGCAACCGTCGCCCCGTGTGACGGTACCCTAAGAGGAATGATGCTGAGTCTAGAGTGCAGGCAATACTGATCCTGGCACTTACCCTAAGGGTACCGTCACACGGGGCGACGGTTGCGTCGATGGTGCCGGCGATGCGCGGGAGCGCGCATCCCTGGCAACATCGCCGGGGAGATGTCACACGGAGCAACTTACCAGCGATGTCGCCGGCTAGTTGCCACGGCTATCGCTCGCTGGGTTGCCCAGCAACCCAGCAAGCGGTAACTCGCAATGTTGGAGATAGGCGGTGTCGCCCGCAACATTGCAGGTTGTCGCGTTACACAGGGCGATCAGGCATGATCGCCTCAGCAACATCGCCAGGTTTCCCAACATTGTTGGGAAACCTGGCGATGTTGCTCAGGCGATTCATCACCTGATTATCGTCCTGTCACAAGCGGCAATTCGCCGGCGATGTCGCCACAATTAGGCCACGCCCCTGTGTTCCCGGCAACATCGCCGGCGATATCTCCCCATGTGACGGTACCCTAACACCTTGTGAAAAAGACACATCCAAAACCTATCGGATTTCTGGCACCATTTTTGCTGTCACTTATTTTATAATGAAGTCAATGACTGTAGGGCTAAAAAATGCTATAAAAAAACGGATCATTAATTGACACACTGCACATTTTTCTGCATCCGTAGTCTGCACCAAATAAGCAAGGTAAAAAAAAAATCTCATCACTTCTGAAATCTCATAGACTTTGCTGGCTTCAGGATAGACATGCGTATTTGATGCAAAATGTTCTGCACCAAATACGTACCAAATACGCAGCGTGGGCACAGGGCTTATACTTCCTTCTCCACTAGTTCACAGACCCCATATTGGTGCAGTGACCATCCTCTCTAGCAGAAGTGCTCATACCTTTATTATACAATGCCAGGCAAGAAGCTATTGCTATATGATTCACCAGTTATGAGGTTGGATATGGTTCTGTGAGACATATTTATATTTAGGTGCAATAAAACATCAAATCAGTGATAATTAAAAATCAGGGCTGACTGGCTGAATCACCTTTATGTGCAAGACGTTACCTTTCTACCTGCCAATCAAACATCAGACTGAGGATGGGATTGCACAATTGCTTTAGGTGCCTTGTCATTGGGTATCAACTCAGTATGTCTTCCTATGCTTCATTCACTTATTTTGTACCTCCTGTTGTCACAAAGTACTGCTATACTGTAAATATATGCTCTATAAGTAAATTTAATGCTCTTTATTTAGGGGGCGTTGCTCACAAGGTAATTATGAAGAGCAGTTTAAAGGCACAACCCATGGGGAATCCTGTGTACCACGCCCACTTTGTAAAGACGATAAAAATTATCAGTAAACAGAAAGGACCATATCTCTGCAACCGTATTGTGAACTTTAAAAAAAAGAGATTACTCAGGGAAACAGCAGGAATAAAGAAAGAGCAAAAATAGCAAACACCGGCCACTTTTGACAAGGACCTCTACTGAAGAGTACTTATTGGTGCTGAGCGGAGGAGCACTATACAATAAGCTCAATAAGGGACCAAGTTAGATCTCAGCTTCTCAACATACAGTGCAAGATTTTGCAATCTATTCCTGAATCCGACTCCCTTATACATGGCTCTTGTTAAAGTGATAAATTTATCGTAGTACAATGTGAACATCGCACTTTTAATCATTATTATGATAAAACAATCAAGATGCTTAGAACATAATAATAATTCATAATAATAATAATATCCAGCATATCTGGCATTGAACTACTGTACAATTCATTATATATTTTAGGAGTTGGGAGTCGGTCCCTTTTATACCGACTCCACCAAAATGGACTTCAACTAAAAAAAAATGAGCTCCGACTCCTCGACTCCAACTCCACAGCTGTGGTTCTTAGGCTGTGTTCACACACAGCGTTATTGCTGCGTTTTGTGAGAATCTGTTTTTGGTGCAAAACTGCATCAAGAACGGATCCTCAGAGAACGCAGCGTTCTGTGTGTAAACGCCACTGCGCTTTTCACATGTGCTTTTACTTACCTTGCCGCACTCTGTTGGTGACCGCCGGTGATCTCCTGTTATCCACGCCGGCCCACAGCGAACACGGCGTGTAGGACTCTGAGCACGTCAGTCGGTCACATGGTACAGTCTCAGGTCCTCCAAAGGTCCTGTGCTGTGGCGATGAGGTGAGATCTTGGTGGGACCGTGGCGAGGTGCGTAAAAGTGCAGGCGAATAGCGCAAAAAGAATTGACATGCTCATTCTTTTTATGCATCCGCTTTTCAGCCCAAAAGCGGATGCATAAAAAGCGCAGTGTGTGAATGGGAAACAGTGAAATGCATTGACTTGGCTGGGTCAGCTAACGTCAACGCGTTTCACTGCATTCCACTGTGTTAGCAGATCCATACAAAGCACAGCAATTGCGCAGCCTGTGAACCCAGCCTTAGTTTGACTTTTATTAATTCAGGTTCTTATTTCCCAGGTTCAGTTGAATAAAGATTAAAAAAAAAGTGGCAACTGGGTTAACATAACTGGCTCCCGCTGCACTAAAATGTTTTACACTCTGTAATAATCAAAATATTAGTTATTCTAAGTAGCACAGACGATCATTTATGATACAGACAGGCAAGTAACATGAGGGTGCCTGATCATTGCACTAAAATTAGCTGAGAGGAAAATCTGAAAAGGTAAGAATAGAAAGTGATATGATATCATAATGCAGTCATGTAACATAGGGCTTGGGATTTTTTTAGTCTGTTGTCAAAAACTAGACTCCTCTTGTTGGAATGAAACCAAGTTTGTGCTAAAATAAAACGTACAATGCATAATGTGTAATGAACATATATGTTGCCCTTTAAAAATAATTTTTACAGTTTACACAATGCATTAATAATGATCTTTATCATTTACTGATTCCACGTTACAACCTGTATGATGGTCTCTCAGTAGTCCCCACACAGTGATGTTGTCTCCACAGTATGATAGCCTCTCAGTAGTCCCCACACAGTATGAAAGCCCCACAGTTTCCTTCACACACTACAATGATCCTACAATAGAATCCACTATAATGGCTACATCGTTCCCCCAACATAGTATGATGGCCCCCAAAGCAGTCCCATGAGTAGTCCCCACTAAGTATGATAGCCTTTAAGTAATCATTTAAAGACCGACTTGAACTTTCCCCAAACGCCCACACTAATTACAGTGTGGCCACCCCCCAAGCCCCTCAGCCATTTCTATCTTGCCGACTGGATACCCATGTCAAATAGATCCGATATGTCAGACTCCAGTTGCACCCCATCTTTCTGATGTATACTCGGTAAAAAAAAAACCTCCATATCAATGTGTCAATATGAAAATTCGTCAGCTACTGGCAAACACTTCCCCATGGCCTTATTAAATCTTTGCCAGATTGTTTCCAAAAACCTAGATTCTTAGTAGACCAAATCAAGCATGGAACTACCATGGAAAAGGCTATGGTCTTGTTAGGAAACATAACTTGATAACCTCCAAGTCGTGGCGAAATCGCCACAACACATCCAGTGTACACACCTTTCCAAGATCGTTCCAGGCGAGATGGATAACTTTAAGATCTAGAGGAGGAAAGTGTTCAGCAAGATTTTGAAAAGTAAAGCATAATGTCTTGGAATTTCTTCACCTGAGGCCATAGCACCTAAGACCAATTTTAGAATGGTCAAAATGATAGATTGTCCGTATAATCCGCCCCTGGGTCCTCTTCTCTGACCAGTGGACAAATGAATGTCCAAAACTCCATACTGTCCTTCTACCTGTGAAAGAGACATAGAGATTAAACAAGGGCATCTGGTTGAACCAACTACTTGGCTTTCCCAGGTGCCCACCTCCTAATGGTTCCTAATTTTATCCTCCTGGAAACTCAGCCTAACTGCCTCAGACGCTGCCCCAATACGGGAGTAATGAGACAAATTTGTCAATCTCCCAAGCCCAATTTGGATAAGCAGTGCTGTAATACCAAATTAAATTGAAACCTAGTTAATGGATCACCGTTCCCATGATTGAAAAATAGACCATAGAAAGCCTGGCGAACCACCAAACAATTGATGTAAATTAAAAAGTGGAACACCACATATCCTGGGAAGGCACAAAGGTTAACCGTCATACTCTTCCCAATCTTGTCTGTCTGGGACCTGCGAACCAAAAGAGCAAATCCGTTCCTAGGTTGGAATGATGGCTCCACAGTAGTTCTTACATGATATGATAGTCCCTATAGTTGTCCCTACACAGTATTATAGCCTCCATATAAGCTCCTAAGTAGTTTACACACAGTATGATGGTTACCTCAGTAATCCCTACAAAGTATGGTGGTTCCTCAGTGTCCCTACATACGGTAGTATGATGGCCCCCATAGTAGTTCCCACACAGTATTATGGCACCCACAGTAGTCCATGCAGTTGCCCATAGACAGTATTATGGCTGCTCAGTAATCCCAACCCATTATTACAGCCCCACAAATTGTATGGTCCCCACACAGTATGATTGCCCCTCACTAGTTTCCACACAGGACAATGTCCCCCACTTTGGTCCCCTCAGTACTCCCCACATTGTAAGGTGGCCCCCAATGTAGTCTCCCCACAGTATGATATCCCTCAGTAGTCTCTACACAGCATGATTGCTGCTCTCTAGTTCCCCCACAATAGTTGTCTCAGTAGACATCCACGGTAGTACTCATACAATATAATAGCACCCCACGTAGTGCCATCAATAATCCTCATACAGCATGATGACCCCTCAGTAATCCTCCGCAAAACATGATGGCCCCTCTGCAGATCCCACACAGTATGGTTGCCCTTAAGTAGTTCCCACATAGTATGATAACCACTCAGTAATTCCAACAAAGTATGATGGTTGCTCATTAACCCTCACACAAGATGATGGCCCCACAGTAGTCCCTATATGATATGATGGCCAGCATAGTAGCCCCTAAGTAGTCTACACACAGTATGATGGTCCTCTCAGTATTCCAAAGAAAGTATAATGGCTCCACTATAGCACCTATACAGTATTATTGCCCATCTAGCAGTTTCATCAGTAGTCCTACATAGCATGAAGGCCACTCAGTAGTCCCCACACAGTATGATAGCTCCCACTAGTGCCCACACAATATGATTGCCCCCCAGTAGTTCTCACACATGATGGCTCCCAAAGTAACCCCTAATAGTCCACACATGGTATGATGGTCCCCACAGTAGTCCCTACAGTTGTTTCCACACAGTACAAGTGCCACTCAGTAGTCCCCACACAGTATGATGGCACCAATAGTAGCCACTAAATAGTCTACACAAAGTATGATGGTTGCCTCAGTAGTCTCTACACAGTATGATGGCTGCTTGGGTGTCTGTACACAATATGATGGACCCCCATAGTAGTCTCCACACTGTATTGTGAGCCCCACTTTAGTCCCTACAGTTGTCTCCACACAGTATTGTGCCCCCTCAGTAGTCTCCACACAGTATGATGGCCCCCATAGTAACCCCTAAGTAGTCTACACACAGAATGATGGTTCCCTCAGTGGTCTCTACATAGTATGATGGCTCCTCAGTAGTTCCTACACAATATGTTGGATGCCATAGTAGTCCTTTCAATTGTCTTAACATAGTTTTATGGCCTCTCAGTAGTTCCAACACAGTATGATTGTCCTTCAGTAGTCACCACACAGTATGATGGCCCCTCAAATTGTATAATCCCCACATAGTATGATTCACCTCTGTAGTCCCAACACAGTGTAATGACCCCTCAGTATTCCCCACACAGTGTGATGGCCCCTTAGTAGTCTCATTGTAGGATAATTAATGTCCTACCAGTAGTCCATACATAGTATGGCCCCCACAGTAGTTTCACACAGTATGATGGTTTCTAAGTAGTCTCCACATAGTATGATGGCTGCTCAGTAGCCCCTACACAGTAGTTGTTTCAGTAGACATCCACAGTAGTCCTCACAAAGTATGATGGACCCCACAGTAGTTTCATCAGTAGTCTTCACTCGGTGTGAAGACCCTTCAGTAGTTCCCACCCAGCATGATGGCCCCCCCAGTAGTTCCGCACGGTATGATGCCCCCAAGCATTGTATGATCCCCAGACAATATGATACCCCCATATTCCCCCACAAGAATTGACCATTAAAGTAAAAAAAAACATCTCAGTCCCAGCTAAGCCTGGACCCTGGCAAATCCGCCAGCAAAAAGTGTCATAGCACTAGTGGACACATATGGCGATGTTTTTGCACTGGAGTGCGCATAAAATGTAAGCTTTTATTCATGTCACTACGTAGCTCCACCATCTCTGAAACTATGACAGGGAGTTCGCCACCATGGGCCACAGACCTAAAGTGATCTGTGAATTATAGAAAGGTGAACAGTACTGCAGGAGACTATGGCTCATTGCTTGGCTGCAGATTTTAACTTAATTGGCTTGCTGTGTACGCCACTGCATTGAAGAGTGGCGGTCATGTCATGTGGGTCCTTCTGTGTGCGTGGGCCAAGGGTGAATACAACCTCTACATCCCAGTGGCTGCGCTACTGCCTGAAAGCATAAGATTTAGTGGCATTATATTGTAGGAGGCACTTAAACATTGCTAATCTTATTTTTAAAGTTTGGTCCAATCCAAGAACGCCCATAAATAGCCACAGATTTTTATCAATGCAGAGATTGAGCCAGCTCACCCAGACAATGCAGTGTGCATGGCGTCCTGACAGCGCTCAGGAACAACAGGAAATGAGGAGTCCAGCTACTGAAATGCTTCGGTGAATTTTATGAATAAAGTCAAGATTCCCATACAACTGGCAGGGCAAAACAGGCAAATACAGGGGCCTGTGGTGCGGGCTTCTGCCAATGCCCTTTGTTTGCCTGTTTTGCCCTGCCAGTTGTATGGGAATCTTGACTTTATTCATAAAATTCACTGAAGCATTTCAGAAGCTGGACTCCTCTCATTTCCACAGATTTTTTATCATTAAACGATCTGTCAGCAGGAATTCAACCCTAAAACTATTTATATGTGCATGTAGCAAGTCCAGCAAACACATTTACATCGCCAGTTTGTTTCCACATTACTGGGAAATCAGGATTTGAATTGATATGCGAATGAGATCTGAAGTCACTGTAACAATGTATGATCTACATTGATCAATATTTGAAGGTTTTTATGTAAGGGATACACCATGCCACTAGAATGTGCTGATCATAATTAGAGATTAAAACTAAATGTTGTGAAGGTTACAATAGTCACCATTCAGTACGAAGTGTACAGGCCTTTGCTTTGTACAGGCCTTTGCATTGAATGACTTCAGCACATCTGCAGCCACAGGACATCACTAGTCTCTCACACTGCTTTGGGTCAATTTTGGCCCACTCTTCTCCCAATCTCTTGCACGGTTCTGTGACTGTTGTGAGTTTCTTGGCCATATCTTTGTCACCAAGGAATTTCCAGAGGTTTTCTATTGGGTTTAGATCAGGACTCTGGACGGCCATTTCATTGTTTCAATATTTTTTGTTTCAAGGAACTGCTTTACCTGTTTGCTCTGCAGTCCACGTGAATTGCTCTGCTGTTGTTTAATCCAGAGGTTTTTTTTCCTTTAACTCAGCCAAGGTTGATATTGAAGCTGTAGTTTCTGATTGTGTGGTGGAGCGGCTCTGCAGGTGGAGGTATGGGTTTATCAGGTGATCACGCCCCTGGCCTTTAATTAGCATCCCCTTCCTCCAGAGGGCATCGCTGATAGAGTTTCTCTGCCATTGACCAGGCAAGTTGAAGTTGTCTTTGCTCTGCTGAAGCTTTGCATTATTACTGGAAGTTGCTGTTTTCCTTTGTCCGTGGTGGGAGGTGAGAGGGAGTAGTACAGGGCTGGTTGAGGAATTGAGGGAAAGCGTCATGGCCCGAACCTCTTCACTATTTGAGGTATCTTCGGGAATAGGGCTAGTCAGGTACCCCAAGTCCAGGGCCAGACTAGCTTCCCAGTTGCCAGTGCCTGTTATACTATCCTGCTACCTTTCCCTCATCCGCTACACTCGTGACACCATTTGGCTGTGTGACAGGGGGCATTGTCCTGTATGAAAATTACTGGCTGATTGAGTACTTAACGCAAGCAAGGAACCACATGTTGTTGAAGAAGGTTCTGATACATACTTGCATTCACTCTGTAATGTAGCTGTATGAGAGATCCAACCCTTGCAGCAGAAAACATTTCCCAAACCATGACACTACCTCCACCACCTTTCACTCACTTCTTTACACACATTGGGTTCAGTCTTTCCTCAGTTTATCTATGAACATTATGTTTCCCATCAGACCCAAATAGATTAAACTTACTTTCATAAGTAAAATGAACTGAGGACCATTTCTCTGTCCACACAACATGCTCCTCACCAAAGGTGAGTCTAGCCTTTTGATTATTTCTGCTAGTTAGAGGTTTGGTCACTGCAGAGTGGGCTTTCAGTCCAAATGCTCTTAAAGGTCATGACACTGAATGATGAGACAGATCCTTACCCTGTTTAGTGCTATACTGGCGAGCTATTCCAGCTGAAGATCTGAAACATTTATCATTGGAGATTCTCCACATTTTCCTGTCCTGTCTTTTCCATTTGTCTTTTGAGGGGAACCAGCCTTTTTGGGGACTTGAAAGAGTTTGTGATGTAAAGATGCAATAGTTTGGAAATTACAGACTTGGAATGTACAGCTGTTGTTGCTATGGCTGATAGGGTGAACCGTTTGACCTTCATCTGGAAAACCTGCTGCTGGAGAGTTTCAGTCGCTTTGAAATAGCACACCATTTTTGCAAGAGTGAGTGCAAACTGGAAGGTTAGGCTGCCAGTTAAATAGGGTTTGTCAGATAATTAAGGTAATTAGCACCAGGTGCCAGATTAACACAAATAACTTGCAGGTATCAGAAAGTGTTCTCTAATTTTGATCAGTGTTCTTCTTCATTTATCTCATTCACATTCTTATTCTGTGCTTTAGTTCAGTTTATGAAATAAGCTTAAAATCCTGCTATTTTACTCATGTTAGGATATTTCTGCATTGGACAACACAATGACCTTAACATTAAGGAAATTGTGCGTTGTTCTCTAATTCTGATTGCCACTGTGTATATATATATATATTTATATATATATATTTATTTATTTATACGGTATATGTGTGTGTGTGCGTCTGAGAGGGTGAAATGACCTTTTCTAGCAGCTATATTGTCTGCCGCTTGAAACTATATGGTGTATTTGTATTCACTGAGTAAATAGTTTTCACTAGCTATTTGCCATAAATAGTATTACATTTACTATAGTGCAGTTCAATTTGCCTTCATGAGAAGTAACTAGATGCTCTTTAACATATAAAGTACAAAGAATAAATAGAGCTTATTGTGATCATGGATCATGGCGTCCATTGCTATCTATGTACTCTTAAGGTAGCTCCAATTTTACAAACATGTTTAATGCTCTGGCATGTGTTAATTAAAACCACTCTGTGTGTCCATGTTGATATGTATCTCCATAAACTACAAATACAATTCTGGTTGTAGCATATCCACCCTCCTCAGTTGTCTATATGGGCATGCGGGTTATAGAAGGTTCAATAAAATGATACTTCAATATCTGTAATCATATATCTTAGTCCAGAGAAATCTATATTTTTTAATATGTAAATGAGATGTTAAGATCTGTGGATCAATTAAAGTTCTCTATGAGAATTTGCCTCCAGAGCTTATTTTACATAAAAGTGCGAGACATGTAATGACTGACAGTCTGCTTATTTTACATAAAAGTGCGAGACATGTAATGACTGACAGTCTGCTCTCCTGATCTACATTACTCTCACTGGTAACCCCCTTTTTTTATTGAAAATAATCTCTGGAGGTAGATTCTCAGGGAGATATATATATATATATATATATATATATATATATATATATATATATATTTACTGCTCATTAACTTATTAAGAAAAATGTGGATTTCTTGGGTATCATTTTATTTATATTTCTATGACGTGCATATTCATATTGGGGGCTTTAGAGGGTTGATCCTTTTGACAGATTCCATTTATTAAGTAACTTAAAATTACATTTCAAACATCAAAAAACCTGTTTGTTCTGCCAGACCAGTCCTTTAACAATAAATGAAAGCAAAAAGTTGACAATAGGTCTTATTCTAACCCTGGGGAAACAAAGGTCTGCCTAGGTGTTATGTACACAAAACTGTAGTGACTGATCCGAATTAGTCATTAGACTATCGAGATGAATTGTTTTGACATTGGATTTATAAAATTTTGTCAAAACTGTCAATCATTCTAAATTTGGAGACCTACATTACTGACCCAAATAGAGCTGATGTTGCTTCACTTCTGACCAATGCTGCTTTACTGCTGTCATTAAGGACAAAATCAACTGAATGTCTGTTATTACCTACATGTTGACAGCTCTTTAGAGTGACATATGTCTTTCTTATTTCTGAAGGGTTCAGGAGCCTCATTGCCACAACCTGTGATCACATTCCAGGAAAACCAGGGGGTGAGTAACCTTTCTTACAATACAATGATTAACATGGATATGCTAATGATAAGATTTAGGCTGTCTCTTTTATCTATGCAGATTCCTTAAAGGCAATCAATAAATATCAATCATAGCTCAGTGCCTTATTTTATTTATTATTTATTTATCTCAAGCCTTGGCAACTTGATGGACGAATCCTATGTAGGAAGATTGATCTTGCGCAAACCCACATAGGTCCACCAGGGTCTTCTCCACTGTTATCTTGAGTATCAAGCCATTGGGTTACTGGTCTTCCTCTTTGCCTTGTTCCTTCTATTCTTTCTACCATGTCCTCCTCTTCTTCTTTTCTATTCGTATGATGTGTTCAAAGTAGTATCCTAAAATAAATAAACTCGTCAAATGCAATCAGTTTTGAAAAGTTCTTCCTGCTTCAGATATATCTCCCTGAAAATCTGTATATGGGTATGTTCACACAGGATGTTTTTGCAGCAGTCAAAAACTCAGCAAATCCTGTAAAGGTTTCGGTTCCTGCAGAGAATCTCAAACATTGGGTGCGTGCAGCTTATCCCTGAATCACATGGGTTTTGCTGGAAAGTAATAACGCAGGTTTAGTTTAGCATAGATTAGCATTAATCCATGGTACACACGCAGCACAAAAACGCTGCAAAAACGCCCTGTGTGCACATACCTTATCTCAGGCGTTCCTTCCTCAGGTTGCTCATGTGTATGTCCTGTATATTTATGAAGGGTCAAACATGTATAGGAGGTATCTACTATTATTCTAGTAGTTGCACAATGAGACAGCACTTGTATGGTGGCGCCATCATCATAGGATGGACATGAACACTGTGTGCTGCCTGCTATCAAAGGAGCAGCTATCTTTTACTCTCAGACTGCGCTGCTCATCTGGGTGTGGCGCAGCTGAGTGAGCACAGGAGTAACCAGTAGCCATTAAACCAGTAATGTTTTTTCTCATTAAATGCATGAATATATCTGTTCACATTTGTTGTTATGACACTACACACTTTGACCCTTCTTTTACTTAATTTCACTTTCGCAATGTATGTATATACATTGCAGAAGTGAAATTAGATGGTACAGAGTGGTTTTAGTATACTGAGCATGCTCAGTACACTAAAATCGGGTCTGAGAAACGATCCAATGTTTTATCGGACCTGTGCTCCATAGGCCCCCATATTAAAGGTCGCAGATCGGGTCAGATCCGATTCGGTCCGAGTTGGTCCACTGAGCAGTCTCCGATTTTGGGTACAGCAAAAAGTCGGACAGAATCTGATCCAACACAAATTGGATGCCATTAAGGGCAAATCCGATGTGATCCAATGCCCATAGGGACACATGGGGGCTAAATTGGATCCGTGGCTGTCCGTTTTACAACAGACAGCCACGGAGCCACAAAAATTGCAATGTGAAAGCAGCCTTAGGCTATGTGTGCACGTTGAGTATTTTTAGTGCAGACATTTTCTTCACCAATTCTTCATCTCCTGGCAGAAAAACAAACCAATTTCCTGTGATTTTCATAATGAAGATTTTTTCCTGCACCAAATCTGCAAGGAAAAAACAAGCAACATGTACACAACACTTAAGAATTCACATTTTTCTGGCATAAAGATATGCATGCAGATTAGTGACGAAACTGCACCATGTGCACATACCCTTACCAAAAATGAAATGGCGCTCTTTGCTTTCTGAGTTTGTACATATGCCCAATAGTTTTTGACCACATAATGGGGTATCACTGTGTCCAGGAGAGATGCATAACAAATTATTGGTCGATTTTCTCCTTCTCTCCCTTACGTAAATTATAACGTTTGAGGCTAAAACGGTATTTTAGTGGAAAAAATTTAATTTTTTGTGTTCACATTTAAATTTTTATTAAGTTTCAAGAATCACCTGTAGAATAAAAATGCTCAGGATACTTCTAGACCCTCTACCAATAAACATAATATAAATACAACTGGGCCTTTAACTGAACTGTCAGAAAGAGAAAATATATTTATAAAATGTAGCCAATAAGTATCTGAAGGCATGGCTGGGTATATGGTATCTGAAGGCATGGCTGGTTATATGGTATCTGAAGGCATTGCTGGGTATATGGTATCTGAAGGCATGGCTGGGTATATGGTATCTGAAGGCATGGCTGGTTATATGGTATCTGAAGGCATGGCTGGTATATGGTATCTGAAGGCATGGCTGGGTATATGGTATCTGAAGGCATGGCTGGGTATATGGTATCTGAAGGCATGGCTGGTATATGGTATCTGAAGGCATGGCTGGGTATATGGTATCTGAAGGCATGGCTGGTTATATGGTATCTGAAGGCATGGCTGGGTATATGGTATCTGAAGGCAAGGCTGGCTACATGGGTAGCAGAAGGCATGGCTGTGTATATAGGTACATGGGTATCTGAAGACGTGTCTGGGTACATGATATCTGAAGGCATGGCTAGGCACATGGGTATCTGAAGACATGGCTGGTTACATGGGTATCTGAAGGCATGGCTGGGTATATGGTATCTGAAGGCATGGCTGGTTATATGGTATCTGAAGACATGGCTGGGTATATGATATGTGAAGGCAAGGCTGGCTACATGGGTAGCAGAAGGCATGGCTGTGTATATAGGTACATGGGTATCTGAAGATGTGTCTGGGTACATGATATCTGAAGGCATGGCTAGGCACATGGGTATCTGAAGACATGGCTGGGTACATGGTATCTGAAGGCATGGCTGGATACATGGGTTTCTGAGGGCATGGTTGGGTACTTTAGAAAGATTATTTGAGAACAGAGAGTTTGAAAAAAGAAAAATATATGCTGGGAGAACACCTGATAAAGACTCGTAGGACTAAAAATTGGACTATAACAATTAGAAACCCAATGGAATTTATAGAAACAAAGTGACATTACATAGCAACATTTATTTTCTCACTGTAAATGTAATAATGCGGCAAGTGCGGTTTGCTGGATCCGGCAGATTCAGCAATTGCGGCGCGGGAAAAAAAAGCGCTGCCAGCTGCGCTTTTTTGACCCACTGCAACTGATGGATTTGCCGGACCCCGGCAAAAAACGCATTTGCCGCACCTGCCACAAGCCCCATGGAGAATGAATGGGGACTTGCTACAGGATTATCGCAAGTCGGCCGTTAGGCAGCAGATGCAGTAAAATCTGCTGAATCTGCTGCATGGTATCCCATATGGCTGTGTTAGGCTGCCTTCACATTTGCGGACCCTTCCGCAGCATTCTGCGGAGGGGATCCGCAATGTGACCGCAGCACCGCAAGCCCCTATCTTTATAATGGGAGCGCACGGTGCTGCGCTTGACTGCGCATGACCGTGCGCACCCATTCACTGCCATATGTGATCTGTGCGCAGGCGGATGCCTGCGTATAAATCACACAGTCTCGTCCGCACCAGAAATCCAACATGTCGCGTTCATGGTGTGGATGAGACTGGGTGATCTGTGCGCAGGCATCCGCCTGCGAACAGATCACATATGGCAGTGAATGGGTGCGCACAGTCAAGCGCAGCACCGTGCGCTCCCATTATAAAGATAGGGGCTTGCGGTGCTGCGGTCACATTGCGGATCCCCTCCGCAGAACGCTGTGGAGGGGTCTGCAAAGGTGAAAGCAGCCTAAGTCGCATGATTTTTTATGATGCCTTGTGTGCATTGCTTCTGAAGGTAAAAACCTGTAACAAAGCATGCTCCGGCAGAGTAAGGCTAGAGTCACATTAGCGTCAGCTTTTTGGCTGATGGATCCATGAAAATACTTAGAATTCTGCAGGCTGAATGCAGCCTTAGTGCAGCGTTAATGTTCTGTAACGCTGCGCTAATGCTGGCAATTGATTCCTATGGGTGCCGAATTTACAGCGCAGGCTGCCACTTGACACAGAAGTCAGGGAGTTTCAAATCTTGCACGGTTTTCAGCGTTTACCTGTTCGCTCCGAAATAGCGCGAGATTTGAAACTCCGGGACTGCATTGGCTTAATTGGACTGAGATGGGACTGTATTATATTTTAACACTCTCAAATAATGCACCATAATGTGGCTGCAGTACGCTGGCCTTCATCCTATGATTCAGGCCATTATGAAGGTTAGACAGTGCTTACTAATAGAGTTCTGAGAAATTGAGCGTTGGTTGAGTTTGCTACATATTAACTACATTCACCCTGCTCACACAACCAAATCACTATGATAACAGATGGAGGCAATGATCCATGTAATGTCTTCATTCTACACTTCCTTTTCTTGTTTGCTGTATACACTAAAGCATTTTTTAAATCGTACAAGTTGTGCATTTTTGAGTTTACCAATATTAATGCACATCTGGTAAATTTTTGAATTCAGATTCCTGCTGAGACAATCTGCATGCATACCGTTGTGGCCAAAAGTATTGACACCCTGCAATTCTGTCGGATAATACTCAGTTTCTTCCTGAAAATGATTGCAATCATAAATTCTTCGGTATTATTATCTTCATTTAATTTGTCTTCAATGAAAAAACACAAAAGAGAATGAAGCAAAAACCAAAACATTGATCAGTTCACACAAAACTCCAAAAATGGGCCAGACAAAAGTATTGGCACCCTCAGCCTAATACTTGGTTGCACAACCTTTAGCCAAAATAACTGCAATCAACCGCTTCCGGTAACCATCAATGAGTTTCTTACAATGCTCTGCTGGAATTT
This sequence comes from Allobates femoralis, assembly GCA_033576535.1. Classification (NCBI taxonomy): domain Eukaryota; kingdom Metazoa; phylum Chordata; class Amphibia; order Anura; family Aromobatidae; genus Allobates; species Allobates femoralis. Next base: position 156,837,621 of record JARQOC010000004.1, read on the forward strand.
TAGACCATTCTTCTTTGGCAAACTGCTCCAGGTCCCTGATATTTGAAGGGTGCCTTCTCCAAACTGCCATTTTTAGATCTCTTCACAGGTGTTCTATGGGATTCAGGTCTGGACTCATTACTGGCCACCTTAGAAGTCTCCAGTGCTTTCTCTCAAACTATTTTCTAGTGCTTTTTGAAGTGTGTTTTGGGTCATTGTCCTCCTGGAAGACCCATGACCTCTGAGGGAGACCCAGCTTTCTCGCACTGGGCCCTACATTATGCTGCAAAATTTGTTGGTAGTCTTCAGACTTCATAATGCCATGCACATGGTCAAGCAGTCCAGTGCCAGAGGCAGCAAAGCAACCCCAAAACATCAGGGAACCTCCGCCATGTTTGACTGTAGGGACCACGTTCTTTTCTTTCAATGCCTCTTTTTTTTCTCCTGTAAACTCAATGTTGATGCCTTTGCCCAAAAAGCTCTACTTTTGTCTCATCTGACCAGAGAACATTCTTCCAAAACGTTTTAGGCTTTCTGAGGTAAGTTTTGGCAAACTCCAGCCTGGCTTTTTTATGTCTCGGGGTAAGAAGTGGGGTCTTCCTGGGTATCCTACCATACAGTCCCTTTTCATTTAGATGTCGACGTATAGTATGGGTTGACACTGTTGTACCCTCGGCTTGCAGGGCAGCTTGAACTTGTTTGGATGTTAGTCGAGGTTCTTCATCCACCATCCGCACAATCTTGCGTTGAAATCTCTCGTCAATTTTTCTTTTCCGTCCACATCTAGGGAGGTTAGCCACAGTGCCATGGGCTTTAAACTTCTTGATGACACTGCGCACGATAGACACAGGAACATTCAGGTCTTTGGAGATGGACTCTTAGCCTTGAGATTGCTCATGCTTCCTCACAATTTGGTTTCTCAAGTCCTCAGACAGTTCTTTGGTCTTCTTTCTTTTCTCCATGCTCAATGTGGTACACACAAGGACACAGGACAGAGGTTGAGTCAACTTTAATCCATGTCAACTGGCTGCAAGTGTGATTTAGTTATTGCCAACACCTGTTAGGTGCCACAGGTAAGTTACAGGTGCTGTTAATTACACAAATTAGAGAAGCATCACATGATTTTTCTAACAGTGGCAATACTTTTGTCCACCCCCTTTTTTATGTTTGGTGTGGAATTATATCCAATTTGGTTTTAGGACAATTCTTTTTGTGTTTTTTTCATTGAAGACAAATTAAATGAAGATAATAATACCAAATAATTTGTGATTGCAATCATTTTCAGGAAGAAACTGAGTATTATCTGACAGAATTGCAGGGGTGTCAATACTTTTGGCCACAACTGTATAGAAACCAATACTTGTACATCCTGCAGTTCCCCCGACTCGCACTTTGGCACCATAAAACCCAAACTATGTTGATCTAAGGAACATGCAGGCTGCACTGTGACAGGTTATTACTGTCTTTACAAACATTTTTTAGGAATGAAGGAGCAAAGGAGGACTTTTTTTGTCAAATCAATTCATTTTAGTGTTGGCTTCAATACTATCTTCCATGGTAAGCTTCCAGAGGTAGTTTTCTATCTATTCCTGGAACATTGCTGCCACTTTGGAATATTAAAATCTGATTGGAAAGGACAGCAATATAATGTCAACACCACAGTCTTGTCCTTTCTAACAGGATTTATTGAGAGTCTGTTAGTAGGATCAACCCTCCTAAGCCATCTATATAGTCAAACAGGTCATCAGAAACTAAATAACTTGATACCTTCATATCTGAGATCTGATATGTTATTTCAGGGAAATCCATGTTCTTCTTGATATGTAATTGAGCTGTTAAGATCTATGGGCTGGACAGAGCTCTACAGAGCTTATTTTAAATTAAAGGGGGTGTTAGCGGTGTGAAACATGTAGGCCCCTTTCACATCTGAGCTTCGGTGCGTTTGGCAGCAATGGCAGCGCAGGTGGTAGTGCAGTGCATGCGATGCCAAGCGCATCGGAGCGCAAATGAAGCACCTTGCGCTAGCGCCACCATTACCTTCTATGGCCGAGCGCACCGCATCCCGGAAGCGCAAGTGTGACAGGGCTAGCTATTTGGAGCAGATTGTTTGAACGATTTTACAAAGTGGCAGGAATAGGAGAAATATGAATGACATCGTTCAAAGAGGTGTTACACTAACCGATTTTGCTGCTTCACAGATCCTTAATTGGACGACGAACGATAGATTTGAGGTCCGGATCTCAAATTTGAGATGCCCGATCCAACGATTTCTCGTTCAGACATCCTGCGTTTACACGCAACGATGCACAAACGAGATCGTAAGAACCATCTCAAAAGCATGACGTTTCAACAATATTGTTTCAGATATCGTAGCGTGTGAAGTGGCCTTTAGAGGCGTGGAAGATTGCTATTTTATTGGGAGGGGAGGGTTGGTCATATAATTTATCTAAAGCGGGTTAACGACTTACATGTCTTCAAAGACATATCTCTCATGAATTAAATTCTGGGAAGCATAGACGATACTGTATTACTGTACAATCATTTATAGTAAATCTCTCTTCACTTTGTTGGCTCTAGGCAATGTCTATAAACAAGCTCGTCCACTATTTCTAATGCAGTTGTGGAAAATAGCATTCTTGAGCTGGGCAGTGGCTGTTCTTTGTCTATGTGACATCAAAGTTGATGCATAATAGATAGAGTTGAAAAAGATTCTTAGGATCCTTGTCCAGTATCCACTTCGGCACCCCATAATAGCTAGACCAGGATCTTATGAACTTCATAGGTCGACACTTAAAAGCCGGCAGTGACGCCAGTCACTACAGAAATAACTAGTCCCAGAAGTGGAGAGATAAGACTGCAATTACAAATAGTAATTATATTATAGTACCACTTACTGGATAAGTAAAGGGAGGTCAAACAATCCGATTTCAGGTCCAGGAAATGGCGCAGTACAACAAAAAAAGAGTAAAAACACCTGCCCTACACTGTGCCCCTGACTAAATAATTACTCCTCCTCACTGTTCCCTGCACAAAATATGATTTATACCCTGTCCCTCTTTTGGTACATGCCCTCCACACTGCCCTCACATCACACTGCCCTCTCCTTTCCATACTGGGCCACTTCTTCACATTGTCCTCTACACTGTGTCCCCCTATACTGCTCACTGTTTATACTGTTCTCTCTCATCACATTCCCCCTCTTGATATACTGTCCTCTCCTGGCTGTGGCCTCGCACTGTCCCCTCTCTATACTCCCCCACACGACTCACTCTCTATTTTGTTCCTCCTTAGATATCTCTCATCCCCAGCTGTATCCTCACTACCTCACTGCCCCCTTCACTCCACATACTGTGTTCACACCCAATTCTCCCCTCACTCCACATACTGTGCTACAGCCATCCCTCACTTGCCACATACTGTGCTGCAGCCATCCCTCCTCATTCCACATACTGTGCCACAGCCATCCTCCCCTCACTCCACATACTGTGACGTAGCCATCTCCCCCCCACTCCACATACTGTGACGTAGCCATCCCCCCACACTCCTCATACTGTGTCCACATCGATCTCCTCCTCCCTCCACACACTGTGTCAGCAGCCATCCCCCTCACTCCAAAGACACTGACCGCACTGTTCTCCACTCACTCCATATACTGTGCCGCAGCCATCCCCCCTCACTCCACATACTGAGTCCACAATGCTCTCATCTTCACTCCACATACTGCGTCGGCAGCCATCTCCCTCACTCCTCATACTGTGTGTCCATTGTTTCTCCTCTCTCTCCACATACCGTACCGCAGCCATCCCCCTCTCTCTGCAAATACTGTACTGCAGCCATCCCCCCCACTCCATATACTGTGCTGCAGCCATTCCCCTCACTCTTCATACAGTGTTACCCCTTCTCTTCATATACTGTGCCACAGCCATCCCCCCTCTCTCCACATACTGTGCTGCAACCATCCCCACTCACTCCTCATACTGTGATGCAGACACCCCTTCACTCCTCATACTGTGTCCACACTAATCCCCCTCACTCTTTAATACTGGATCCTCAAATATACCCCTTCAGCTCACATATACTCCCCCTGCTCTTTCCCCCCAGTTTGGCTCACATATACTGCCCCCACTCTCTCTCCACCAGTTTGACTCACATATACTGCCCCACCCTCTTCCTCCCCCAGTTTGGTTCACATATACTGATAGACGACCCTACAGTGGATTGTTGGAGCCGGCGTGCAACACTTTCTCTGCTCCCGCTGTCAGCTGACTATGGAAGAAGAGGATAACCGGCTCCCACTGTAGGGTGGGGGCGTATAGGCAGCCGGCAGGGGGACACCTCGGGTGCTGCATTAGGAGCCCCAACAGCGCCCCCTGCCTGCTGCACCCAGGGTAGATGCACTGCCAGCTTCCCCTAGATATCCAACTGAGAGTACCTATGAAAAAAATGACAGATCTCTCTATTCTTTGTAGGTGGGAAAACCAGCAAACTCGGCAGTGTATCAAATACTTATTTTCTCCACTATATAAGATCTAAACATATGGAAAAAATAGCATTTGTTATTTCTTGAGTATACCGGCTATAAATCTCCACTTGTTCAACTACCAGATCATCATGGTAACACTTCCTCCTTGTGCTTGGCCTTGTTCAGTCTTGTCATAGAGACATTGGGGCAGATTTATGTCTGTGTCAAAGCTGTAAAACCCTGAGTAAATGTGTTTTCCAAACTCTTTTTACAATTTACAAAGTCTCAGGAGACTCCATGTTAGTCAAATGCTTAGAAATCTTTATGTGGGTGGGACTTTTTTTTTTTTATTTTAGTTGCACAACATATTACATATGTCCACAGGCAGAATTAGTCTTATAATTAAGAAGGGCAGGTAAAGGGTTTTTACATTTGGAGCAAGAGATGAGATAGCCATCAAATATGCCATCTCTTGCTTAACAATGCAAGAATGAAAGAGAAGCTGTGACATGAGGGGACGTTGCGTGATTCAGGTCTGCAAAGAACACCAAGGAAATAATGCATCTCGCTATAAAGCTATAACGCTCTGCACTACCATGTATTTATCTTGTCTGACATAATTATTTTACTGCAATCATTTGAACTTTAACTAGGTAACGGGCATCTCAGCATTATAGTCTAGGAGTGTAGGCACCATACTAAATTTTTTTTTATCTCCCCTGAAGTTCCCCTTTAATTCTCCCAGAGCGTTCAGATTTTGCCATTGGGGAGACGCCTGCGCAGGTTCAGTCACCACTCTTGCAAATCAGAAGAAAAAATGGGCACTTGCGACCATAATAGTGAATTAACAATTTTTACCTTATTAATAAGACTTAAAATTACACACTAGGAAAAGGCATAAAGAATGACGACAACAGTAATGGGGACAGGAGCAACCATGTGAGGCAAAGTTATAGTAAATACAATAAACATAAGCAGGTTAGGCTAAAAAGTATTGCACAACATGAGTAAAGCAAGAGCAGCACAATGGGGCAACCTAATAAGGTATCCTGAAATAAGTTACACACAATCTATTACAGTAACGCCCACTAATATGTTAACTACACCAAAAACGGCACCAACCTAAGGTAACCCCATGAGAATTGTTTACCTTACTTAGTGCTCCTGAATTCCCAACACATATTTCGGTACGCTGACCTTCTTCATGGGGAATGTCAGTCACCAATCTGTGTATCAAGAGCTGCAACTGCAACTGCCCCCCCCGCACTGACTGCCAGCCGTCCCTAATGCTGAGCGAGACATCAGTCAGTGCAGGGGGCGTAGTTACAGGTCCCACTCTCCATACACAGAGTGGTGACTGAAACTGCGCAGGCGCCTCCTCGATGACTGAAATCTGAACTCTGCTGGGAGGCAGCGGGGTCTGATGTGCAGGTGCCGAGCAGGTTCCAAATGTTATTAACCAGTATTAAACCCATATCTGTAGGTTAATAGCATTTTTTTTTTACGTGACAGGTTCCCTTTAACCCCTTTATCTTCAAGTTAGTAGTATTTTTTGCCTGACAGGTTCCCTTTAATTGTTGTGGTTTTAAGGATGCTTATTAATTAAGACATAAATTATACTTTTTCTTTGAACATATATTCAGCATACATGGTTCAAGTAAATTACACTTTGGGATCCGATCAAGTCTTAACAGCAGTTCTCCTATTAGCAGCGTTGCCCCAGGGATTTTCTTTTATTGTCAGTTTTACTTTATACTTTAATTCTAGCATCATATCAACCTCTATTTATTATACTGATGGCTGGACCATAAATGACAAGCACTTTCTACCTATTATGTCCCCTTCATTTCTTTATCTTGTGAGCAGAGCCCTCAGTTCTCCTGTAAGGCTGGCTTCACACTTGCATTTGTGTCTGCATGCTGATGGCAGTGTAAAGCAGGGTCATTTTTCTGTATCCGCAGCGGAGAATGTCCACCTGCGGACACAACACTATGGGGCCCGGGCAGCCAATCGGCGGTGTCCGGTGGCAGGCCGGAGGTGGAGATCAGCGGCGGAGATCTCCTCCTCCCGGCCGCCGGTAAGCTCCGGGATGTGTCAGCGGGGCTAAACAGCTGTCACATCAGCTGTTTCTCCCCGCCGACACCGCTAGGAGATTACCGGCGGCGGGGAGGAGGAGATCATCAGAGGCTCCAGCTGATCTCCCGGTGGCCGTCGGTGATCTCCTGTGACATCACCGGCGGCCACCGGGAGAGATTTCAATAAGATCCGCAGCGTTCTCCTGCGGTGTCATGCAGAGGACACTGCGGATCCATTGAGATCAATGCATTTTTTGTGCGCTTGCCGATAGAACAAAGCCGCAAACGCACAAAAAAATGCTGCATGCTGCGTCTGGAGTGCGGTCGGAGGGCGCATTATGCGCATCCAAACGCATATGCGGCCAAACGCAGCCATACACAGGCACATGCGTTCCCATGTTAAACATAGGAACGCATGTGCGCAAGCGTTTGGCTGCGTTTGGTACACTGCGCTCCATACACAAATGTGAAGGCAGCCTAACTATTGAATTGTTACCCTGTAATGTCTTTATTGTCTGTACATGCCCCCTGTTAATTGTAAAGCGCTGCAGACTTTGTTGGCGCTATATAAATAAAATTATTATTATCATTGATTTTTTTTTTTGACCACACAGCTCTCCCGTTTGTTAATGTGGCTCACTATAGAGACTATTCATCGACTCTTATTACTTACTTGCTTCTTAGTGAAAATCTAAATTTAAAGGACATCTTTTCAAATCTTTGACTTTGCAGACGTCAGGGCAGGCGATATGATGCTTGGATAAGATTTATTGCTGCATCAGCTGTTACCTGTTCTGTCTCAGTGACCATCTGTGCTGAGTACAGTCCACACTGACCCGGCTGTCAGAACCATGTGTCTGTGGAGCGGATCACCTTCCCTGCAAGTTACTGCCGCCCTTCATCTGTGTGTTCTGTGCACTGCAATGGAGACTCAATCCTCAATGTATCAGTCATTGTGTTACTTTGGCAGCGGCTCATCTTGGTGTTTTTAATGTGTTTACACAAGTGCAAGAGGAAAACCATTTCAACACTCCTAATAGTGTGTACCTAGGACTGACGTTATATTCCCTGCCACTCACGGCACTTTCATATGTTTTTTTCCAGGGAAATATTGCTGTTGCAATTCTTTAAATTGAGTATTAACAATTCTTTATATTATATTGGTGCTTCAAGAAAGGAGTCCTTGGATTGAGTATTTTGTTTGGTGCTTTTGAGACCCCGACCTTAAGACTTTATTGTATGACATCATTTTTAACAGTGTGCGTTCAATACCTAGAGGCAGCCCCATGTAGTTACTATGGGCCCATAGAAAGAGGGCAAAGTGGTTGCCGGCTGTCATGTTTAAGTGACCTTCCATGTGCAGTTGCACGCTTTATGAAATGTTAGACAACACTGATTTACAATTTTCTATGTGGACTCCTATGTTTATGCATTTTGATGATTGTACACACAGGAGCACAGCTATCAAGAACATGCCGAAAACAAGTGCAAATATATGTAAATGGTTGCTAAAAAATGAAAGTGTGTGCTGTATGTTAGTTATTATTATTTATGTATAGTATTATTTTACCGGCCTTCAGCTCGATCTTGAGCCAAGCCATGGTGACTTGATGGATGAACTGTCGCCGGGTGGTATAATGGTAAAGGGGATAAGGAAGCTGGATGGTAAGTTTGGCAAAAAGCGAACATGGGAACTAGTCTGATCCTTAGACTAGGGGTCCCTGACTCACTCTGGTCCAGGAATTACTTCTGAAGGTGAGGATGTCGAGGCCGCCCCCTTGCCCTTTGTTCCTGATCAGCCCTAGGTTAAACTCCCTCACGTCCACCCATGGACCGGGAAGCACAGTAACTCCCACAAAATATGGAAAATGCCAAGAAGGCTTCAGTACAAAGGGCACACACGTCCTCTCAGCTCACAGTCTTGCAGAAAATAAATCTATCAGCAACATCTGCTGGTGGAAAAAGAAACTATTTAAAGGCCGGATGCAAGGACATCAGAGTGACCTGATACATACCCTCACCTGAAGAGCTGTAAACCCATAGACAGCAGCAGCTTCTGACATTAACACTAAATGCGCCAAAGGAAATATACTCCCATTTAAAGTACTACTGAGCTTTTCACATGGACTGCAGAACAGTTAACACATGACACTCTGTAGGAAGATCGATCTTGTGTGAGCCTAGATAGGTCCACCAGGGTCTTTGCCGTTATCTTGACAGTATTAAGCCATTGGGTTGCTGGTCTTCCTCTTCACCTTGTACCTTCTATTCTCCCTACCATGATGTCCTATTCTAGTGGTTTATGTCTATTAAGCTTATGTTTTAAAGAAATTTGATCTATTTCTCAGCCTGACCCTATGTTTGCAATTATTGATTTATTATAGCTATAAACTGTATTTCCTCCCATGCGTCTGTTATCTCTCTATCAAGGTATTTTACACATTCTTGACAGCATATGTATGTCCGCGTGCAATTTGAGAAGTGTAACTTTGAAGAGAGTATAATACGAGTTCATCTAGAGCACACGGAGACCGTGTGACAGTGAGATATAGACATTTATCTGTAGATACTTGTCCTTTCCTGTAGTGCTTTAAATCCAATGTTTATCTTCAAACGTGACTAGATGAGGTCTACTTCCTAGATGTGTAACAACTGAGGCAGAATTGTACAACTGTCTCAGTCTTGTATTCAGTAAATCACACTTCTAATTCTTGTTGGCATAATTTTCAGGCCTTGGGGAATTATTTAAAACGCCTGTGCATTGCTACAGCATGTTTAAAGCTTACATGTTCTTTCACACAAAACCTGTGGAAAAGCAGGGCCTTGCTGCTTTCATGTCCCACAAGATAAAGCTGCTTTTGGTGCACATACCAGTCTATTATGTGCCTGGACTGTTCGGCTTCTCATGCCCTACAGCTTGCCATATAGTGTTTTTGAGTGAGTGTTTCCTCTTTATCATTCTTTTCCCCACTTCTACAATGCATTTGTCCAATAACTTGATTGTCCTGAATTGAAAGCCAGCCTTCTCTGTTACTTCTATATGTTAGACAAACACAAGAACATGAGACACAATAACCCATCCTCACTTGCTGTAACCCGTCTCGGTGTCACTGCTGCTATACATGGATTACACTCCCCAACAGGCAATAATATAAACTAGACAACAACTGGTCCACACTTTGGAGTGATTTCTTGAGGGCAAGTCAGCATCAATTTTTTTCTTGTACGTCAAAGGCCCTATCCCAGCCTTTGATGTGGGCTCACATGCCAAGCCCGCGTCTTTCCCCGCACATGACTTAATCAGTCATCATCTGCATCTAGCAGTCTTGGGTGGATCTGAGTTCCACCTGCAACTGTTAACCAGTTAAATCCCGCTGTCAGTCTCTGACAGTGGGATTTAACACACCTCAGCATAAGAGCATGTCATTCCTCATGCCCATCGGTGCTCCTGTGCGCCGATAGGTTGTCATGACAGCTGGAGGTCTGTTGAAGACCCTCATGCCTGTCATTATAATCTTCCAGCGAACGTCGGTGCACAGCGTTCATAGAAGATCCTCATTTATGCTATACATAGCAATGCTAATGCATTACTATGTATAGCACAAGCGATTGGATGAACGCAGGTTCAAGTTCTCTAAGGGGATTATTAAATACAATAAAACATGAGAAAAACAATTTTAAAAAAATGTGTAAAATAGTTTAAATCTCCTCATTTTTGTTCCTTTAAGAATAAAACAAAACAAAAAAATAAAATGCACATATTTTGGTATTGCTTTGTCGGTAAAAGTTTGATCATACAAAATGTGAAATAAATTAATCAATAACTCCATAAACAGCGTATAGAAAAAGCAAAGCGCCAGAATTATATATTTTTTGGTACTGCAAGATTGGAATAAGAGGCATCAAAGCATTGTGTCTACCCAAAAATGGAATCAGTAAAAACATCAGCTCAGGGTGTGAAACACAAGCCCTTATACGGCTATGTGGATGATAAAATAGTTATGGCTATTGGAAGAAGGGGAGTATAAAACAAAGCGTAACAATGTAAAATCATAAATTCATGAACAGCTTACATAAGTTTTCTGCTATTGGACATCCCATTATTAAATCAGCTAATGTCAAAATATAATAAAAAAAAATCATACTTACTTCCCGGACCGGTGCTGCTCCTTCAATGTTGGTGCAATGTCACTCAGCATTCCATCAGAGCAGACATATACCTTTAGTGTGTGCTCACACTGACATATAGCAAGAGTATAACACGTCTGAGTGCTATTAATGTTATCCTATAGGGAAGTGCTGATCAACAATTCGGCATGTTGTGGTTGGTAACGTATCTTGACTCACGCTCATCCATTCAAGTTTTTGGATTACAAGTGAAACATCGGACTTCACTCGGATGTTTTACGCCGAGATAGACAATGGAGAAGATGGAGAAATGAATCTCTCCTCAGCTGTGCTCTTTTCTTGGAGCACAGTAGAATGACACTCGGTCATGCTCACATCAGAATTTGAGCTGAGGCGACGTGTAAGGGAACATGAGAAAAGCATAATGGCAGCTGAGAGCGTTGAGGACCTGAGTACTCTGCGCACCCTCCCTCGTCACTTCAAAAAATATCATAACTGCAACCCAGAGACACTGAGAGTCTGTGGGATAGATAAAGTGCAGCTTGGAGTGCGAGGGGGCGATGTCAAAAAAGAACTATCTAAGATGGAATGCCGGTGGATCGTGACTTTGGGCACGATGTCACCGGCAGGCCTGAACGAGAGACTCAGTTTTTCGCCCTTTTTGTGACCTGTGTCTCTTTTTCTTTGCAAATATGACGCCCTGACACCTAGGGAATAACCCGAAATGAGTACCACTTGATGGGTGTCTTTCAGACATCTCCTGCCCGGTATTGTCTCTCTACATCCCACTACTAATATAAAAGGTTTTCTAGTTGTCTTGGGAATGTGACCTATATTCCATCAGACCTGGGATATACACAGGGATTTCTGTATATATGTATTTTAACCCTGTGTGTCCAGGTGGTTGTTCCCTCCCTGACCGCTTGATTGGGGTCAGGATAACCTGTTTGAACCATGCTGCCCCCGGATAAAATAAACGCTGTTCGGCGTATCCGTAGCTTCATCGGACTGTCAGCTTTTTAATTTGTGCTTTGTTCACTTTTTAGATTCACTTATCATTTTTTCTACTATGGGATTTGAAGATGTGAGTTGGCCCATGGGATCGATGGATTGAACCCTCATGGGATGATTCAGGAGCTATGGAGGAATAAGGATGGACATTAATCAGTGGAGAAACACAGGCATCACATCGCCCTATGCGAACTGACTGCTGTCAGGATGTGTATCTATATATGATCTGTTGTATGGTTAATGTTATGCCTTCTGTCTCTCCTATTGTCTTTAACCTCCCCCCCCTCCCCCCCCCTTTTTCCTCTTTTGCTCCATACCTATTATATTTCAATCCACCACCTGCTAGTCTGTTGCCCCGTTAGTGGTAGCGCAGGAACTACATATATTTAATGCCTATAGCGATTGGGATTACTCCCATATCGCTATTGTTATGCCTTCACCTCTGCCCTCACCCAAAATGGCGCCAGACGCTGTGCGCATGCGCACTGGCAAACCGGAAGTGACCGGCGCGGGGGACTTCTATAAGGGTGCACCGGGGGGAAATGACGTCACCGGAAGTTGCGTTCCGGACCCGGTGCAACCCAGAATGCCCTCCCCGCCGTGTAGCAACCATTTTGCCAGTGCTGCAATTGCAGCAAATACCAGCGGTCTCCCATTGGTTGGAACTCCATTTAAAAACCCCTCACTAATGAGCACCTGTCACCACTAGCCCCCGAAGCAGCCGACGCGAAACACGTGTCGGGGCTACTGGACCGGTGGGCAGACTACGCAGGGAACTTTTACTGGGCTTATGGGTAAGTCATTATTGTGCACCTTATTGCAATTAGATCAGGGCTATGCTATACCTACTTAGGTAAACTGTACTTTTACCCTGCTCTAAGCACTTTAGCACATTGCACTTTTACTGCCCCTCTGAACCCTTTTATACAGTCCTTGCCTGTCTTGCCCACTTGTCACCTGTCTCCCTCCCTATGTCTTGAATCCTTGTCATTTTTACCCTGGACACGTCTATTTATTGTATCCACTGCATCTAATAAAAAACTTATTCTTTGCAATATACACTGGTGTGGACAGCAAATACGTGTTTTTAGTTACTTGGGCATTAGCACTCTCACTCTCTCCTTCTTTTTATAATGTATACTGAGTAGTCTGCCCCTAACATGGTCATTTTTGGTCCCCTCCTTCTCCCATTATTAAATCAGCTAATGTCAAAATATAATAAAAAAAAATCATACTTACTTCCCGGACCGGTGCTGCTCCTTCAATGTTGGTGCAATGTCACTCAGCATTCCATCAGAGCAGACATATACCTTTAGTGTGTGCTCACACTGACATATAGCAAGAGTATAACACGTCTGAGTGCTATTAATGTTATCCTATAGGGAAGTGCTGATCAACAATTCGGCATGTTGTGGTTGGTAACGTATCTTGACTCACGCTCATCCATTCAAGTTTTTGGATTGCAAGTGAAACATCGGACTTCACTCGGATGTTTTACGCCGAGATAGACAATGGAGAAGATGGAGAAATGAATCTCTCCTCAGCTGTGCTCTTTTTCTTGGAGCACAGTAGAATGACACTCGGTCATGCTCACATCAGAATTTGAGCCAAGTGTCATTATCATATGCTCTCACATCAAATGCTGTATACTAGTACAAGTGCACCCTAAAGGTGGGGTCACACGTGGCGATGTCGCCCGCGACATCGCCAAAAAGTGACGTCACAGCGATGTCGTGGGCGATATTGCAAGTGCGTCGCGCTGTGTGACAGCGCGACGCAACTGCAAATTATCGCTGGTCGCAGGTTGACAGGTTTATGAACATTAGGCTGGATCGCGCCGTCTGACACTGTTGGCGGCGCGATCCAGCCTATATCGCAGCGTTCCTGAGCCATTGCTCGCTGGGCTGAGCCCTTCCCAGCGAGCGATGGCTCCACCCACATCACCGCCGCGTCACCGGCAACGTCGTGCCGTGTGACAGCTGGCCTGCGATGTCGGAAGCGAGCGGGCACCCGCGCATCGCTTCCGACATCGCAGGCCAGATCGCCACGTGTGACCCCACCTTTACATAATAGCACATGCTGCAACCGATCAGCAAACACGTATTGGCTGTAGCAGTCACTTGACATAACAATATATGGACATCAGTGGAACAGCGCTGGTCTGGGATGTAAGTATATGATGTTTTATATTTTATTGTAGCCAACTTTAGCTGTTAAGAATGTAAGGTTTAGTAGTAGTCAATCTATTTAAAACAACTTGGTATAATTTGATATAGAAGGATTTTGTACAGTCTATGTAAAACTACAGTTTCCAATTGAAGATATTCTAAGAACATTTCATACAACTTTGTAAAAATCTATTGTAAAGTTAAAGTAATAAGATGTGGCATCTGTTGAGCTGTACTGCGGAGTATATTGACGAACGTTTCTTCTTTATTGCATTGTGTGAAGGATGGCTTGGTAGGCGTTCATTAGTAAGCAGTCAACTAGTTTTATTCCAGCCTGAAACCTAATGGGTTTGTGATGATTGTTTTGTTGAAATAAGACTTTCTGGTTGACAAAGGAAATGTTTAAAAAGTAATATTCCTCTAGTTAAAAAGACATTTTATGGCAAAATAAGGCCCAGCAACACAAACATTCCATCTTTTCTGTCTTTTTCTTCTTTTGAATTCCCATGAAAGATTAACAACAGGGACAAACGAGCGAGGTCTCCTGAACGTACCATAGAGGGTAGAGCAGCAGATGATGGTCAAATATCGAATTGTCACAACCACATTACAATATGTAAATTTATATGAATATTACAGACTACTTAGAAGCCTAATATCCAATTATATAATTTATACAGATTTTTGAATAGATTATTTGCCTTCATTTTGGCTAAACAAGCTGTCCTTCAAGTTAGGGAATGTCCACTCTTACCAGAAAGGCTGTGGATTTTCTATGCAGACTTGTGCACTGAAAATCCAGGGCCGATTGTTGTCATAGACATGCGGGGGAGATTGGGGCAAGTCTTGTCAACACACTGAATACATTTCCAACACAAGAGTTAACCTACATTCCGATTCTGTTTTGTATCTTATCACCTCAGATTTTACCCCATGATAGGGGTAAAATCTGCTGCAAAATCAGTTGCTCACACTTGTTACACATGGAGATTTTGTCGTTGTGGTAACAATTTCACTTGTGGACCTATCATTAGTATATTTTTGTAGTATATCTGTTTACTGCTTTAAAGCCCGGGTTACACGCTTCAATGTGTCGGCGAACCGACCAACGATCCGACTTTACCTGGATCGCTGGAACGACGTTCAATGATCGCTAGTGAGGTGTCACACGTACTGATATCGAGAATGACGCAGCAACGATTCCCCAACAAGCAAACGGTACTTGCGGTCGTTTACTTGCCTACATCCTCCAGTTCTGAATACGTGAAGTTGTTAACGACATCGTTATCAAGGTGTCACACACACCGATGCTGCAGGTTGGACGAACGATGAACGACTGATTTATGGTCCGGTTCATAAACCTCTGATCAACAATCAGCCGACTTATCATTGGTTGATGCTACGTGTCACACGCAATGACGTCGTTATGACATCGTTGCTCTGCCCCAAAACCCGTGATGTACCAACGATATCGTTAACAATATTGTAGCGTGTAACAGGCCCTTAACCCTGCTGTTCTGTTAGGTCAAAATTGACCAAATTTGAAATGTTTTATTTTATTTTTCATTTGCTTATGAACAACTATGTTCATATACAGTATAATGCACAGTTATTCAAATAAAACACTTAAATTAGCTAAAAATCAAGACTTTAATAGGTGCGGTCAAAAATGACCGGAACATTATAAGTGTATAGTAGACCCGAATAGAACAGCAGGGTTATGGGATATAAAGCTGGCCTAAATTCATTGACTTAGAGGGATCCTGTCACCCCCAAAACACCTGTAAACCTATTAAAACCTGTCCCTAGAGCATATTAACACTTTCCCTACACTGTTTTTACCTCCTAAATGCAGTAAATGACATTGCATAAAAACGTTTTATAAGTACCTGATTACTGATGATAATGAGTGACTATGCTATTCATAGTCACTCATCCAGGCTGCCCCTCTGCTTCATAGCACGCCTGAATAGGCGTGATCTTCATAGCAGATTCAAATTGCCGCCTCCCTGCTGTGCCCTGTGTCGTCCGAGGCTGCTGTGTGGCTGGGTGACGCGATCCGCGTCATTCCCCGCGCCGGGTGACGTATTTACACCGGCGCCGCGCTGTCGGCTTCAAAATGCACACTGCGCATGCCCATGCGCATGCGCAGTGCGCATTTTGAAGTTTACAGCGCGGCGCCGGTGTAAATACGTCACCCGGCGCGCGGAATGACGCGGATCGCGTCACCCAGCCACACAGCAGCCTCGGACGACACAGGGCACAGCAGGGAGGCGGCAATTTGAATCTGCTATGAAGATCACGCCTATTCAGGCGTGCTATGAAGCAGAGGGGCAGCCTGGATGAGTGACTATGAATAGCATAGTCACTCATTATCATCAGTAATCAGGTACTTATAAAACGTTTTTATGCAATGTCATTTACTGCATTTAGGAGGTAAAAGGAGTGTAGGGAAAGTGTTAATATGCTCTAGGGACAGGTTTTAATAGGTTTACATGTGTTTTGGGGGTGACAGGATCCCTTTAGGTTCATAACATATGAATTGAAGCCCCCAAATCTCCAATTGTATACTATTCAGTTCCATAAATTGTCGTCCAATGACTGTCTGTGTATGAAGGTACAGCAGGTGACACGTTCTTATGCAGTCTGAGGGCACATTCAGCTTTTGAGGAGTAAGCATTTCCTTGGGGGTATATGGAACATACACAAACTTGGTATGAACATACACTATAATACCCTTAGGTGGCAAACTCAGGTAAGCGTGAGTGTTTTCAAAATGGGGAAAGGGGTGTAAGGAAATAGAGACGACCTCAGGTGAAATAATGCAGTCTTACTGAGGCTTAAAGGGTTCCTGTGCATGATTGAAGAATTCTTCATACTAACATTACTCTCCTATACACATAGATGATAAACTTCACATTATTTGAAACCTGACTCCAAGCATCAATCAGTTGTTTTTGTGACATATGTCCCTCCCTCCTCCTCATCAAGATGTCGGTAATCAGCAGTTTGCATCTGAACATGGATGATTCTGCTCGAAAAAACATTATGGTTTCAAACCTTGCCAAAGAAATGGTTGTTTCTTCATTTTAGGCCAACTATTCTAAAATTGAGGCCAAATATATCCACAAATTAGAGACATGACTGAATCCATGTGTTCATCCGTGGATTATCGCACTACTGCTTATTATTTACATGCACTAGGCTGGACCCTGAACAGGACCAGAGGATGTTGTTTTTTTTACGTGGAATGAAAAATGACTGGTGCGCACTGACACTGGTTATTATATGAGCAGTTTGATGTCTGTTGAGCACACAGACTGCACACTGGCCGAAAATATGGCTGTCTGAAGGAGTTGTAAGTTATAAAAGCACATTACATCAGCCGTCAGTAGGATACATAATAGGATGCTTAAAGCAGTCACAGTTTAGTTTTAATGAACAATCCACTTGAATGAAATTGTTTTACTGAATTGTTCTTCTTGCTATAATCATCTCATTTATATTCCCAATTTTCTATTCACTGCTGCAGAAGAAGGAGGCCAATTATATCTATTATATAATGTTGTAGGACATTGAAACCCATCGTCTGAGCTCCTAACCCGTTGGATCCAGAATCGCAGAAATGATGCTGTTTTACATACTTCATCAGCTTTTGCAGATTACTGGTTGTTTGACTTGGGCAACAAAGAAGAATCTCAATCTGGTTAGCAGGGCTTAAGAAAGGACTACTAAAGGTCCCGTCACACTTGCCGACGCACCAGCGATCCCGACAGCGATCCGACCTGCCGGGATCACTGGTGCGTCGCTGTTGGGATCGCTGGTGAGATGTCAAACAGAGATCCCACCAGCGACGCAACAATGATCGGAATGATACGGAGGTCGTTGGGACCCTGTTTCTAGACCTGCAGTATTGAGATCGTTGGTCATTGTCCCTGTTAAAAACAGCGATGCATGCTGCCCAGCGGGACCCCAACGATCAAAAAATGGTTCAGGCGACTCTGACACGACCAGCGATCTCACAGCAGGGGCCTAGTCGCTGCTAAGTGTCAAACATAGCGAGATCGCTGTTGAGGTCGCTGTTGCATCACAAAATTCGTAACTCAGCAGCGATCTCGCTAGCGATCTTGTTTAGTGTGACGGGGGCTTAAGGAAATGTTTGCTGTTCCAATAATGGCCACTTTACACACACCAACTTATCTGTCCAACTTCTGAACAACTTACTGGTTGCAGTGAAATCATGGACACATAGTTCCATTTGTACACAGCCACAAAATGGAGCAATGTGTCCATGATTTTACTGCAACCAGTAAGTTGTTCAGAAGTTGGACAGATAAGTTGGTGTGTGTAAAGTGGCCCTAACACACTATACCGAAAGTTTACCAATACCTAAAGGTACCGTCACACAGGGACATATCGCCGGCGATGTTGCCGGCAACCGAGGGCTGTGGCCAGGTTGCGGCGACATTGCCGCGTGTGACAGGGCGATAATCAGGCGATGAATCGCCTGAGTCACATCGCCAGGTTTCCCAACCATGTTGGGAAACCTGGCGATGTTGCTCAGGCGATTCTGCCTGATCGCCCTGTGTAACGCGGCGATCCGCAATGTAACGGGCGATTCCGCCTATCTACTACATTGCGGGTTATCGCTCGCTGGGTTGCCGGGCAACCCAGCGAGCGATAGCCGCGGCAACTAGCCGGCGACATCGCCGGTAAGTTGCTTAGTGTGACAGCTCCCCGGCGATGTTGTCAGGGATGCGCGCTCCCGCGATCCCCGGCAATATCGCCGGAGATATGTCCCTGTGTGACGGTACCTTTAAGGAGATGGCAGATGACTGGGAGAGATAAGCAAGATTAGTTGTTCATGATATAAAGCTTGATTAGTAAGGTGAGCAGACATCTTTGGAAAGTGGTGGGTAAATGTTTCTATAGGGCGTGCCAGCTGTGTGTAAGTCATCAGCAGGCTCTCAGATAAGATGAGCAGAGTCAGACACTTAGTAGAAAAGCCACTTATCAAGCTGAGTGTGTTTTGTGTCAAGCAAAAGTCTGATGGATATTGATAATTCTTCAAACGCCTATATGTAGACCTGAATTTCAGGACTCACCATCTCCCTCTGTCTCCAAGAGTGCGAGTTGGAGCTTGAGTGCTCGTGATAATGCTTAGAAAAGTGTAAGAGCCCCAAGCAGGAGACTTGTAGAGGCCTGAGTACAGGGATGCTGGGATACATGGCCGCTCTTACATGTTGTATGCTCAGGCTGGGGATTAACCATCTCCTATCTTTGAGAATCAATAATACTCATTTGTTTTGCTTGTGGAAATAATGTTTTCAAGGCAAATGGGATTCAATGCCTTTAGTGCAGAATGCACATCCATGTAAAATAGTCTGAGCAACGTGTATGGAAATGAATTCTAACCCATGGTATTTGGTAGAAGTTGTTGATGCTGTCTATTATTTTTCTCTTGAACCTTTTTGCAATTATGGTTAAAAAATTAGGTAAAAAAAAATGATAAACTACAATGATGGTTTGAATCCTTTGGGAATTTTTGTAGTAAAGCAGCATGCTAGTAATTTTTTTTCCTGCTTCATATGGTTTTTGAGTACAGATATGACTGTTTTCCACGGAGTAGTGTAAAAATTTGTTTTATCAAGAGACAGTCATAAAGATTATTATTAGAATGATTGCTTATCTAGCGCTGACAAATTCCACATACATTGTCATTACTCGTTGTCCCTAACAGGACTCACAATCTAAATTCTCTATCAGTATGTCTTTGGGGTGTGGGAGGAAACCGACCTATGCAAACACAGGGAAAACATACAAACTTGAAGCAGATGTTCTCCTTGGTCAGATTTGAACTCAAGTCTGCAGCGCTGCAAGGACACATTACTATTAGTCCTCAAGGTGATTAGAGCCATGTGGAGAAAGTTGTAGGACATGTGGAGCTGTAGTAGGGCCTCAAAGAGCTGTATACATGCTCTATTATGATATTCATACTGCATCTTTTTCTGGCAGTTTTACAGCAGGTCCGCTCAAAAAATGGCCGAAAGAGTGACAACAAAACGATCAAAAGAATGGTCCTAATCACTTGTATGTGAAGACGGCTTGGTATTCATCTATTCAGGATTTTGAACATCTTCTAAACGCTTTTTACTTTCAAAGACGCCAAGCATTTAAAAGAAGCAACATTTACATTCTTCTGGCATTTTCCTATAGGAAGACGCTCAATATTACACATTACAAGGAAATAATCAAAAATGCTAAAATAAGATGCTTCAGGTGTAACACTCCAGTGAAAAGGAGCAATTCCTGAAGCATCTTCTGCTTGAAAAACAGATGTTTTTGACCAATGGAAGAATATGCGATGTGAACATAACCTAAAGGTTTTGTAACAAACCTACAATCTGTAGTAACAGTCAATCCACTATACCGCTGCACAACCAGCTCTACCCTCTCCTAGTGTGTCTTCACCCATTCCTTGTAGACTGTGAGCCCTCATTGGCAGGGTCTTTTCCCCTCACCTATGGTATCCTCACACATCCCTTGTAGACTATGAGCCTTGGGGCAGGGTCCTCTCCCTTCACCTACTGTGTCCTCACCAATCCCTTGTAGACTGTGAGCCCTCGCGGGCAGGATCTTCTCCCCTCCCCTATTGTATGCTAACTTATCCCTTGTAGACTGTGAGCCATTGTGGGCAGCGTCTTCTCTCCTCCTGTACCAGTCTGTGCCTTGTATTGTTGACAATTATTATCTGACACAGCTTGTATACAGGGGTCTATGTGGGGCCTAGCCTGTATACTGGTGGCTATGTGGGGAAAAAATCTGTGTACTAGTGACTCTGTGGGGCACACCTTGCATACAGGGGTTATTTGAGCACAGCCTGCATACAGGGGCTATGTGGGGCACAGCTTGTAGGGCCTCATGCTGTGTGCCGGGGGCTATGTGTGGCCTCCTGCTGAGGGCTATGTGTGGCCTCCTGCTGTGTGCTGGGGGCTATGTGAGGCCTCCTGTAGTCTGCTGGGGGCTATGTACAGTTTCCTGCTGTGTGCTGGGAGCTATATGTAGCCTCATGCTGTGTGCTGGGGGCTATGTGCGGCCTCCTGCTATGTGCTGTGGGCTATGTGGAGCCTTCTGCTGTAATACTTGGAGCAATGTGCAGCCTCCTGCTGTGTGCTGGGGAGTGCATTTGGCCTCCTGTGTGCTGTGGACTGCGTGAAGCCTCCTGCTGTAATACTGGGGACTTTAATAAATGAATTTCCAACTCCTGCTCTATTATGTATAGCATTATGTATAGTACTATATATAAGGGGGGAAAAACCTGTGTGGCGCGCTACACACACCACTGTCTTTCTCGTTTTTTTCTTTCATGATTTGCATGTGTATTAATCACATGGCTGATCACATGATCTACGGTATCAAAAGGATCATGTGATATGTCACATGATACTTCGAGTTGGCATGGGGGTAACCTTCTTCTAAAAAGTCTGGAGCCCTGGCTAGTCTTAATCCACCCCTGGTTGTAACATCAATTAAATCAGAGGAGGAGAGAATCTTCTAAGTATATAATGTATAGCACTTTTTTACTTTCATTGATCTAATTGTTATGAGAAAACATTTTCAATAATGAAAGGAATGAAATGCACCAACTGGTCACTACTTTTTTATTGATCACCTGTTACTGACGCTCACCGTTAGCAATCTAACTTTATATTTTTTCTTGACGGCTTATCAAAAAAATCACAGACAATATTTTTTACAGACACATTGGAAAACCACAATATATGATTATGAATAATGAGTGATACATGTCTACAGTCTATAACTCGGATATGAAGACATTAGCTGCATTCACTGCAAAATGATGATAACTGCAATCAAAATAATTTGAATAAATTTCTTCAGCATCAAAAAACTCACGGACTTCTTTACAAACAGGGAAAAAGTACCCTGTTTTTACAGACTGTCCTGGAGTTTCCGAATGATTGGCAATGCTGCTTATGCCTGCAGAGGACGGTAGGTCTTGGATGCTCCAGGAACACAAAATCTAAACTAATTTCAGTGAAGAAGTGAAAAACTTAATGCCACCCAATAAGGGTAGCAATCCTTAAAGTCATAATCAACTCTTTAACAAGCCTTTTAATATGACTTAGGATTTGTGGCAGATCAGAACCCCAAAGTGCAGACGCTGCGTTTCGGGGTGACATCTAAACTATAGTGGCAGCAGCCAAGTATTGCTGATCCAATCCTTATTCATTTGGCTGTGGATCTGCATGACCTGAGGCCACCATAGAAATGACAGAGCTACTGTGTTCTTGGAAGCATCCCACAAATAACTGCTGCCGCCGGTAACAGCTAATCGATGGGTGTGTCGGGTGTCACACTCCCACCAATCAGATATTGATGGCCTATCCAACGAATATGACTTGTGTTAAAAAGTAGGGCCAACTTCTTTAAATTATTCTGTGTCATCTTGACATGATTGAGGCATCTATAATGAGCTCTGATGTCTTCAAGACTGATAGTTCCCTGACCGTGATTACTATCATGTGGGTAGAATGTGCCTGAAGCCCACTGGCTGAAAAATGCCACAAAGCCACATTCTGTATTTGTGGTAGCAAAACTGTTTGATGCCCATTGATACATAAGTGGCTCATAGACTATATTTTTAATCCTAGATTTATTTATAAATTAATATATTACTATATATTGATAAATACACTGACAAGCAAAAGAGTAATAATATTTTGAACTTTTGACTTTTTGGCTCCATATGTCACTGTTCACTACTGCTTTGAACGTGAGACTACCTTCATTTTATAGACAATCATTTTATCTATCTCATACATAAATTTGACTTGTGTGACGCCCACCAGGGCCATTGGGTACTTGGTAAGTGGGCCGGTCGGTTCAGTGGGAGGTCATGGTGGCAGTGACCCTGCTTCGTGACCCTAGGCGTGCAGTAAAAGGGGATTATTTACGGGGAATAAATTCTTGATGCCACCTGTGATTAGTCTGGCCAGGTTGACCAACGCTGATGTGGGATCTCTGGGGCCGATGGAGTGGCAGCCTGGATGGTATCGCTCCCCTCAGGTAGAGCGTTGGCCCCAGGGTTAGCATTAAAGTTTATTAAGTGGCCGATGATGAGGACGCAGGGATCAGCAGGGATGGTGCGCTGAATGACCAAAGGAGACCAGGGTTGTAGTTCTTTACCTTTACTTGGTGATCAATCAAGTCCACCCAGCCGGGTGTTGTACTCCTCCATGGCGCAGCCAGGCCAGCTGTAAGATGATACGAGGCCGCTTCACCAAGACACCTCTCATGAGCCATCCCTGGCCATCTTCCCACGCTGGCTACACTGTTCTCCTGCCCTGCATCTTTGTACTCAGTGTCTCGAGCCAGTGGCCTTGTCCCCTGGTCCTATATGGCCACCTTTTTAGCGAATAAGCACGGTGTTGGCAGCTGTCCATGCAGGTGCAGCCACCTTCGGTTCACTAGTTAAGGCTTGCAGTCCTTCCACTAGATTGGGGCTGGTCCCCTCTGCGACCTGGTCCCTCCATGCACCTCCAGCCGGCAGTGGTTGCGGGGTGCCACGTGTGGTTTCCCCTCAGCCATGCCCCCAGGTACACTTTCGTCCTTCTCACTCTCCCTCCGTCCCGACCTGGAAGGAGCCTCTCAGCAGCTCCATCTTCCTGGTCCTACTCCTTTCTCTCCACTTCCTCTCTCTTCGATGACCCTTACTCACTTTTGTACCTACCCCCTCTACCTACTCCCTCCTCCAGCCTGCAGATGGGGCCTTTCTTGAATAGGGTCCACCCAGATCCCCAGGCCTGGAGTTGGATGGTGTTGCTTGCAAGTGAATGTGTCTTGGTTCGGTAACCCCTCTCACCTGAGAGCGGTAACACCACACCTGTGGAGGACGTGCAGTGTTACTGTGGCAACCAGTCCGCAGGGGCGCCACACTTACAACTATTTAGTATATGATTAATTATGCAGATTTTTATCATCTCACTGCATTTTTACGGTTTTGCTCATAAAAATCTAAATTTGAATTTATATTACTTTGTTAGAATTTTGTAAATCCACCTTTAGAGTTCAACACTGCCTGAATCTTTCTGGGCATGCTCTCTATGGGATTCAAGCATGTCTTGACAGAAATCTGATCCCAGGTCACTTCTACACGTTCCCAATGTTGGTTCATACTGTTCAACTCACTAAGGCTGGTTTCACATTTGAGCACGATGCGCAGCAAAATGCAGGCACTATGCACTTCTATGTTTAACAGGGGAAGAATAGTGCCTGTGTGTGGCTGCGTTAAGATGCGTTTGCGTTCGGCTGCGCATAATTTATGCACATGCTGAACGCAAAATGTTAGATTTTTTGTGCATAGCTGTGTGCTTGCTTTATACGCAAGCAGACAGCTGCGCACAAAAAATGAATGAAATTCAATCTGTGCGCATTGCCATCTGCTGGCAAGCGCACAGACGCTGCGGAAGACGACCTCCTCCGAGGTCATCTGCAGGTGAATCCTGTCCTGCCGTTGTCTTCCTCTTTCTTCTTTCTCCCTGCCGCCGCTGGTTCATTTAAAATAGCCAGCGGAATAGCTGGCGGCAAAGTCGGCGTTCTCGCTGGCTTTTTCAAATGAAGTGCTGATGCTGAAGCATCAGCTGTTCATCTGAAATAGCGGGGCGGGAAAGCCGACTTCGCCGCTGGCATTCCCGCTGGCTTTTTCAAATGAACAGCTAATGCTGAAGCATCAGCTGTTCATTTGAAATAGCGGGGCGGGAAAGCTGACTTTGTCGCCAGCTTTCCTGCCAGCTATTTTAAATGAACCAGTGGTGAAGAAGGAGATCTCAGCCTCCCGGCCACCGCCGCTGATTGGGTGGCCGGGCAGTCTCACTGACATTTTCATGTGAACGCATGCGGACAATCTCCACTGAGTTCACATGACAATGTTTGCGTTCGGCACTGCATATGCGTATGCGCTCAATACGCTGCAGTGCCGAATGCAGATGTGAAACCACCCTTAGGTATGCATGCAGCTTTTTCTTCAACTCTACTCAAAAGTGTTCGATTGGGTTAAGATCTGGGGACTGTGGGGGCCAATCCAGCACCTCTATTTTATTGTCATTGAACCATTTCTTCTCTAATATCAACATATGTTTACAGTTATTTCCCTGCTGGAACACTGTCATCTTTTTCATACCCATAGTACTCGAGCATACGAAGTAACTTTTCTTGTTGGATAGTCAAATATAGCTCATTGTCACTTCAGTGAGGAAGTGGACGAACTCTAGCGCCACCTTTAGGTAGCAGTCCTCAAAGTCATAATCGACTCTTTAAAGCCTTTTAATATGACCAAGGATTTGTGCCAGATCAGAACCCCAAATTGCAGACGCTGCATTTCAGGGTGACTGCCCCTCATTAGTGCACTGTGTAGGAATTCTGATCTGGCTGTGTGAGTGGCTGAGACGAGGTCTGGGGAACTAGCAATTTTCCTCATGAAGAGGAAGTCTGCCAGCACAAGGAGACAGATAAGACTTTTAACCACTGCTCCTCTGGGAAATATGCAAATTGTCACTTCAGTGAGGAAGTGGACAAACTCTAGCCCACCTTTAGGTAGCAATCCTCAAAGTCATAATCGACTCTTTAACAAGCCATATATAGCTCAGCATTGAGAACACAACATCACACACATCGAACCTGGTTAAGAATCGAACACCATTTGGTTATAAAAATCTCCCCATATTGTGAGGCTTCCTTCACCGAACTTGATAGTTCCTTCAATTACTCAATCTGTTAGTCCCTTTTTCCCTTCCAGATCCATGTGAACCCATCAAAGCCTAGTGTATCGACCTTCATCTTATCGCTCTAGATCACCCCTTTCAAATCTTGTATTGTCTACTTTTATACTTTTTTGCAAACTCACGCCGACGCATCTTATAATGAGGAAGTCAAGGCCTCTTCATCTTTTTTTGAACCACCATTCCATACTTGTGTAACGTACGTCTCACAATGCATTCATGGACGGCTGATATCACCACTACGAAACATATGAGCCAGAACTGATAGACCTTGTGATGAGCTGACTTGTTGACTCTGATACTTTGCCTGGGCGTCCACCTCTTGGCTTTTGAATGGATGGACAGACTTCATTTCATATTTTTCCAACGATCATGGCTACTACATGATGGCAGTTTGGCAATTTTCTTGGCAGAGAGACTGTTATCGATGAGCAGGATGATGCCGTTTCTCTTTTCTTGGTAAATCCTCTGCTTGGTTGCTCCTTGAATCAAACCTGTGACCTTTCACTTGGGAAGCAACCTGATAACACACTGAGCAATTAATGAATGTGAGAACACATTGGAATTTGAAGTATACAGGAAGAAAAATACTTTTGAAACACCATGAGCAAAACAGTAACAATGCAGTGATATGACAAGAATCTACATAACTAAATATGTGCTAGATAGTTGCAAGTTAAATTTATACTAAGATGATTGTCTATAAAATGAAGGTAGTCTAACGTCTAACACTCAAAACAGTAGTGGTTGGTGAGATAGGGAGCCTAAATGTCATAAGTTCAAAACTTTGTTATTCTTTGCTCGTCAGTGTATACATACATAAATTATACTACAACTGCTTTACTATTTGTGTATAACGGGGTCCCCAACCTGTGGCTCGAGAACCAGATGTGGCTTGCAGACCCATGATGTGTGGCTTGCTGCTTTCTGCCAGCTTATTGCATTATCATCTGGTCTAGCAAACAGCTATAAGGTGCAGATCTCCAGATGGTAAATTGGGTAAGCAGCCCTGTAGGGAAGAGAAAATCTGGAAGCCAACACACTGGCCTTGGAGGTTTAGAGATAATTTAAGTACGGTAGACTAGAGACATGATGATACTACGGCTACGGATCACACTTAGAAGGCACAATCCGGAAACCGCATCCATTACCGGATGCGGTTTTGGACTGTGCCTTCATACTTCTTAAAATTGGTGAAAATGCAATCCTCATTCCAGATATGGATGCTTTAGGGTATGTGCACACGATGGCGTGTTTGTGACGGCGGCGGCTGGGCGGACCCGACAGGAAGCTCTGCAGCCGTCCACCGGCTTTCTGCCGGGTATGTGCGGCGGGTGTAGGGCGGGTGCACAGCGGGTTAGCGCGGCGGTGTTGTGGCGGCTGGAAGCTACATGATTCTGCGCTTGCAGCCGCTGCATAACCGGCCGGTTTATTGAACATGCACACTCGTTGCTAAGCCGCTGGGAACCCAGCGGTTTAGCAACAGATGAGCATGTGTAAACCGCCGGTGTGTGCACAGTTTCCATAGGTTTTAATGTTAATCCAAACGCCGGTTTGGATTAACATAAATTTACATAAAACTTATGGAAACCGACCGGCGGTTTACACAGCTAAACCGATGCTAACCCGGCATGTGTGCACATACCCTAAATGCATCTGGTTTTGGAATGAGCATTTTTGCAATTTTCAAAAACGAATCCGGTACCGCAAGGTACATTTATGTATCTTGCGGTACCGGATTCGGTCCCATATGCGCCCATGTTACAAAAACCGGATCCGGTTTTGCAACCGCTGCGATGGACGCAGCCTGCATGATTTTTACCGCGGGGTTGAAAACTGGATCCAGTAACCAGATTGCAAATAGTGCAATCCGTTTTTTGAATTGCAGCCTATGGTCGCGGATCTGATCCGGTTTGAGCATTTTTAATGCTCAAAATCGGATCAGTATCTGCAATCCCAACCGCAGATGTGACTCTAGCCTACCACTCGGAGGAGGCGCTTGCACCTGGTTGTGATATTGTGGTGGAGTGCTTGATTTGATTTGCTGGACACAGCGCATGTAGCCACTCATCTCTGATTAATTGTAAGACATTTAAATGGAATCCTTCAGCAGGTTTTTGCAATATAATCTGAAGACAGAATGCTGTGTTTTTCAGCGAATTTAGGGATTCCTATCTTGTTTAGGTCTGTGATGATGTTTATTTGCAGTGTTTGTTTAAGCAGCCACCTCTGATTGGCATCTCACTGTCAATATACAATGTTTATAGGAGTCTGGTGTAGGTGAAATCAGCAGTACCAGCTCAGCTGCATGTCTAAATCTAAAATTTTTGAGTGTGTCAGTACTACTGCACCCAACATATTGACACTATAGATGTGTCATACAATTTTATACCATTGGACAATGACGGAAAAACAACTATATTTTTATCGCAAAAATGTTGTTTTAGCCTAAGATTTTACATTTCTGCACAGGAAAATGTTGAACATGGCAATATCTCACATGTGGCTGTACAGTACTGTTTAGTCACATGGCGAGACTCAGGATGGAAGGAGAGCTATTTGACTATTGGAGCACAGATTTTTGTACATATGTTTGCGGACTCCATATAGAGAGACAAAAGAGCAGAATCCCCCTCAGGTCACTGTATTTTGAAAGTTACACTCTCGGGGAATTTATCTACAGGTGTACTGCGGAGTTTGACTCTGTTTATGTTTTGTAGAAACAAACAGCAACCGTTGTCGTTGCGTGAACATTATGTGCCCAGTTCCTGCTTCTTGAGAAATTAAATGGGCTCTCCCATTATAGAAGTGCCAAACATGTGGACACTAAATGTGGTTTAGTCACACTGTGGGGCTTAGAATGGAGGGGGCACAGATTTTTCTGGTTTTCTGGTTTTCTTTCTGGGGAGATGGGAGCCATAGTGGTTTTCCAGAGCCTTTGTGCTACCAGTAATGTGAAATGTTCAGTGGCGTCCTTTTTTTCAAAAGAGCAGAAAACTATTGTTGACCGCACTTTTGTGCAGGAATACAAAGATGCATAAAAAGATGGACACCGCCAGACCACAGGCCAGACTCCTAGGAGTCTAAAGGCACTCCCTCTGCCGCACCGCAGTGAATTTTCCAATAAGAGATTTGTTTGAATCTCATTTTTCAGAGATTTACATGTAATCTCAAGTGAAAGGCTACTTTCACACGTAGCGTATTTCAGCATTTACGCAGCGCTATTTACTGCTGCGTAAATGCAGTGAAACAAAGCACCGTTACACATCCCAGCAAAAGCAATGACTCTTGCAAAAATGTGCTCACATGGTCCATAATTTTGCGGATATGCTTTGCGCTGCAAAGTGCATCTGGAAAAAGAATGACCATGTCAATTCTTTGCGCTTTCCTCCTGTGCTTTTACTCATCTCGCCGCATTCCCCCAGTGATCGTTCCTCACACCGACACCGTAGGGCCTTGTGCACAACCTTAAACAGCAACGTGACTGAGTGATGTTACCTGGTCACATGGTGCTGCGGGGTCCTAGAGCCCGTACTCACTCACCCCGGCAGGGATGAGGAGATCACCAGTGGTTACTGGAGGAGCACGGTGAGATAAGTAAAGCGCAGGAAGAAAAGCGCACGCCGTTTACACACAGAACGCTGTGTTCTGTCAGGATGTAGTTTTGCACCAAAAACGGATCCTCACAAAATGCAGCAATTACGCTGTGTGTGAGCGTAACCTAAGCGCTCAGCATTGTGAGCCGAGCCTGACTGCGAGCTTTGAGAGGTACAATAAACAAATCAGCAGCTGAAGAATTGGCTTTATTACTACTTATTATGCCATTCTCCTTGCAATATAAGTGATTAGATGGCTTTATACTTCAGGTAAGTACAATTACAGTGATACCAAATGAATATAGTTTTTTAAGGTTTTGCTACTATCATGCTAAAAAAAGCTTATTTATTTATTTATTTTTTTAAAGAAGGCTTTTTGCATCACCGAATTTTGAAGGCTATAGTTCTTTTTATTTTTCTGCCAACAGAGTCATGTGAGGGTTGGAGTTTTTATTAGCAATATTTTGGGCCACTTTGATATTTTTTGGTTACCTTCTATTCTGCTTTTTGTGAGGCAAAATCAAGTAGAAACAGCAGTGCAGGAATTGTTTTTTTCCGCCATTCACCATGTTGTAAAAGTGATAAAACATTCATCTGCTCACTGGGAATGCAGCAATACCACATTTATATACAGTATATATTTGTTATGTTTTGCCGCTTTTACACCATAAAAACAATTTTATAGACAAAATTATTTTTGCATTGCTGTAATTTCAGAGCTATAGCTTTTAATTTTTTTGCAGACAGAGGTATATTGTGGCTTGTTTTTTGTAGAACAAGATTGTGTTTTCAGCGATACCATTTTTATTGACATATGACTTTTTGATTGTATTTTAGTCCACTTTTTTCAGCTGTATAATGAAAAGACATACCGTATATACTCGTGTATAAGCCAACCCGTGTATAACCCGACCCCCCTACTTTTGCCCCCAAAAACTGGGAAAACTTATTGACTCGCGTATAAGCCGAGGGTGGACTCCAGCACAGGTATACAACCCCAGCAGTGAGGTATACAGCAGCCTCCCCAGTGGTAGTATACAGCAGCCCCAGAGGTATATACAGCCCCAGAGGTATATGCAGCCCCAGAGGTATATACAGCCCCAGAGGTATATGCAGCCCCAGAGGTATATGCAGCCCCATATGCAGCCCCAGAGGTATATGCAGCCCCAGAGGTATATACAGCCCCAGAGGTACCGTATATGCAGCCCCAGAGGTATATGCAGCCCCATATGCAGCCCCAGAGGTATATGCAGCCCCAGAGGTATATGCAGCCCCATATGCAGCCCCAGAGGTATATGCAGCCCCATATGCAGCCCCAGAGGTATATGCAGCCCCAGAGGTATATGCAGCCCCATATGCAGCCCCAGAGGTATATACAGCAGCCCTAGTGGTGTATACAGCAGCCCCAGAGGTATATACAGCAGCCTTTAGGTAGTATACAGCAGCCCCAGTGGTGTATACAGCAGCCCCAGGGCTGTATACAGCAGCAGCCCCAGGGCTGTATACAGCCGCAGCCCCGGAGGTATACAGGCCCCCCCATGAAGCTCCAGGGCCCCCCCCTTGCGCGGCAGCCTGTAAAGTAAAATCATACCAGTGTCCTGTCGCGCCGTCCGCAGCTTGCCGACACACGATCCCGGGCTTCAATCCGCGTCTTCCGGCTTCCGACTTCCTGTAGTCGCGGGCAATGACGGGGATCGTGTGTCGGCAAGCTGCGGACGGCGCGACAGGACACTGGTAAGTATGATTTTACTTTACAGGCTGCTGCGCAAGGGGGGGGCCCTGGAGCTTTATGGGGGGGCCTGTGTACCTCCGGGGCTGCGGCTGTAAAATTTATATACTCGCGTATAAGCCGAGGGGGGACTTTTCAGCCCAAATTTTGGGCTGAAAAACTCGGCTTATACGCGAGTATATACGGTAATTTTTGCAAAACAAAAAGTTTTTTTACTGTGTTCACTGAAGGTGTTAACTAATCTGGCAGTTTTATCAATGGGTTGTTCCAGTTGTAGAGATACTAAATGTGTGTACTTGTTTTGTGTAGTTTTGTTTTTACAGAAATACAACTATTTATTGATATAATGTATATTAATTTTTTGTTCTTTATTTTCTGACTTTAAAAAATATTTTTACAAGTTTTTACATTTTATTTTATCTTTTTTACTTAGTCCCTATATGGGACATTAACTTTTATTAGTCGTTGATCGTTGGTGTAATGTATCGCAATACACCAGCGACTAAGGCCGGCTTCACACCACGGTTTTGTGGTGTCAGGCTGTGTCCGGTGTTTTGCAGGAAGCACCGGACACAGCCTGACAGCTCCAGACAAACAAGCCCTCCGGGCCTGTTTGCTGCCGGATTCGGCAGTCCGCAGCTGAAATGTCAGGATCGTGGTTTGCGGGGAGCTAGCTGCGGTCCTGAAATTTGAGTCGGGAGCTCTCCACGGTGCTGAAGTTCAGCGCCGGCCGGCGCTGACCTTCAGCACCCAGCGTCCGGGAACCGGACAGATTGTCTGTCGGATCCGGCGCCCATATCCTCCCATGTTAGGGGGCGTCGGATCACACTGGATCCGGGAGGAGCCTGGTGGATCCAATTTTGTCAGTTTTTTTCCCCGATTTTGTGTCCAGGAAAAAAAAGTTAATTTTCTCGGATCCTCCCTGACAGCATAGGAATACTATGGAGCTATAATCAGATCTGGGGCTGTCCAGTTCACACCGGACAGCCCCGGATCTATAAAATCGTGGTGTGAAGCCAGCCTTAGACTATGCTGCTGACATGGTCTTACAGGCTTGTAATAGCAGGCTGACCCGAAGGTCGTTGTGATGATCTAGGGTAGCCATGGCAACTATCGGGCTCCTGTGATCATGTCAGATCTTCTCCCAGCCCCCTAAATGCTGTGATCACCATTGATTGCTTCATCTAGGGTGTTAAACAGCCAGAAGCTGTGCTATAGCTTATACAGAGCTTCCGGAAGCGATTGTGCATGCACAGGTCCAATACATTTATGTCATTTTGCAGGAACCCCTTCCCAACCATGACGTAATCTTACATCAAATGTTGGGAAGAGGTTAATGTGATTTTTATATACATGTTGAATTTACGAACTCCTGAATTAAAAAATATCTGTCTACATATATTGTAGGACCAAATAAAGACATTATCGCCTTCATAAAACAGTGAGGAATCAAGGGCTAAAAAATGTTAGTCTTGATTAGTTCATGAGAGGGGAAAGAAAATGGGCTTAGGTCACAGTAGCTTTAACCGAAAATGACCAGTGAAGCATTTGTAAATTATTTTTCGCAGTGACGACTCAACATATCAGCTCATACTTTTACCGTCACTCATCAGACCACAGAATTAATTTGTCTATGTTCACACCAAATGCACCTTAAGGGTACCGTCACACGGGGAGATATCGCCGGCGATGTCGCCGAGATCTTCCTGTTCAGGCGATGTTGAAGCGACATCGCCTGTGCGTCGCCGCGTGTAACAGGGCAACTGAACGGCGATAAATCTCTGTTTCTGAGTTCAGAGATTTCCCAACAGTGTCGGGAAATCAGGCGATGTAGCTTGAGCGATCCATATGGCTACTGCCGTGTGACGCGGCGATAGCAATGGCACAGGGGATGTCTGTGTTCAGGCAATCCATTCTGTATGCCACATTGACGGTGAGGTGGTGCTGTGTGACACAGCGATCTGAAAAGGCAACATCGCTTCAAGGTTGTTTCAGGCGATTCCGGAATCGCTGGTTCGCCCCTGGGTTGCCGGCGATATTGCTACGTGTGACGTCTCACAAGCGATGCTGAAGCGATGTGCGCGTTCATGAGATCGCCGGCGATATCTCCCCGTGTGACGGTACCCTTAAGTGTGTAAAGATCGGATCACTCTGGCAATGTACATAACTGGAAACACTGAAATTGCATATCATTATTGATTTACTGCACTGATCATGTAAAATATTCAGTTTTATTATGTCATCATTTTATAGTTTACTTGGAAATATTCGAGTAAAACGATCGCTTGCTCAACAGCTCTCCCAAACCATGGATTTAACAAGCTGCTTGTCACGCGCTTAGATGGCGCTGACATTGCTAGATGCTGCTGTGTGTTGTTTTTCTTTAAGAGCTGAAGAAGGTATAGCTGTGAAGGTCTTTGCCTCCTGTGTTGTGCTCCAGAGCTGCATTCACTTATATGTTCAGCTGCTGGATGAGGGGTTGATGTGTGACTCACCTGAAATCTCCTTCCCCTGGCTTTAAATAGCCTTCCCTCTCCTCTGTCAGATGCTGTTGATAGAGTTATCTGCTGGCTGGGAACTCAGCGCTGGTGTTAGTTAAGCAGGGAGTGTCTGGGCTAGTACCAGTATGGGAGGCAGGCTGCTGTTGGTGATGAACTCACACTGGCTCAGACACCGGTTCTGTTGACAGCTACGCAGGTGGTGGCTGGGCTCGTGCCAGTGTTGGTGACCGGCTGGAAAACCTGGTTCTGTTGGGTGCCGGACATTGGTGGTCTGTGCGCCACGCTCACACATGGTAGTCGGTTGTTCCCTTGCTCAAGCGTGACCCT
The DNA here is from genome assembly GCA_033576535.1 of Allobates femoralis. Taxonomy (NCBI): domain Eukaryota; kingdom Metazoa; phylum Chordata; class Amphibia; order Anura; family Aromobatidae; genus Allobates; species Allobates femoralis. Next base: position 156,871,398 of record JARQOC010000004.1, read on the forward strand.
GCTACACTGTAGAAATCATATTCAGACAGCAAGCAGATAAAGCTCAATACCTATATATGTAAAGACGAAGGAAAGCTGCAAACACTATGTGATGTTTAGCTTTTCTTTCTCCGCTGGAGTTTTTCTTTGGTGTATCTACACAGTTACAATATGTAAAAGGATTTTGTGGCAGTAAGGGTAATGTTCACACTGAACGTTTCTGATCCGTTTTTGGTGCTGTTCTTTTTTTTTTGAAAAATGCATCAAAAACAGATCAGTCACTGCATCCATCAGCAAAGTGAATGGGATTTTCAGTTTGCTGTGCAGATGTCAGCATTTTTGAATGCAGAAAATAATGTGCATGTCAATCAGTGCTCTGTTTTTCTGGGGCGCTTTCCACACCACCAACGCTCCATTACCTACCCTCTCTGGTGAAACCACGGTGAGCCCCGGCAATGTCTTTCTTCCGGCTCTGGGTATGGTATTGACTGTATCTGATCATGTGACTCAGCCTGAGAGTCACCTGAGGTCAAGTCTTGTAAATACTCATACTACTCACAGGTCCTGCCGTTGCCCGGATAGAAGACATCAGCAGGGCTCTTTGGGATCGACGGGGAGGGTAATAAAGCGTGTGTCTCTGTGTGTCTGTATGTGTCCCCTGAAAATAGAGCAAAAAATTAACACAAATGATTGATGCATTTGTGATGCTTTTTTGCAAAAAGAGGATCCGTTTTTGGTGGAGAAACTGCACATACGCTGTGTGTGAATATGGCCTAAAGTCTTGCTCCATACATTTTATGTCTGTAAGTTAATAGCTGTGATCTATATAATATAGGGAAAAAAAATGATGACATCATTTAAAAACACAGAAGACTTAAAGAATACTTTTGGCTTGCAGAATAAAATAATTTCCGTATGGCCATTTTATTTTTAAATGGCTCCTATTCAAGATTTTATATTACCGTACCTTTCCATCAACAGAATGACAAGTACAAGACTCGGCAGCCCATGATTGTCTCATCCATGTCAGTCCCTCCCAAGGCTCCTACTACTCTAATTGTGATCTCCCTTGCGCCCATCTGTTTACAGATTGAGGGCCCCAGTGATTTTCTTGCCTAATTGTTGGGTTATCCAGGGCAGCATCTGGATAAGCCCCCAAAGGAGCTTCATAGACGTTTTCAACACTTGCACAGCAGGTTCATTTGAACAAAGACTCTTTCCAATCCAACCCAGACACCCCACCCAAAGAGCGGTGACATCCTTGCCTTTCCGCTAATAGTTTTTCCCTATCATGAGTAAAGCAATATTTTAGCAAAATAAAATAAATCTAGTTTATGGTTTCTAATATCTAATGGTTTTATTTTTTTCTTGTAAATTAAATGTGTACATAATTCCTCTAAGGCCCCTTTCACATCAGCGTTTTTTTTCAAATCGCGGCAGATGCGGTGAAAAACCGCATCTGCCGCGATTAACGCATAACCGACACACTTGCGGTACAGTTGCGGCAAGCCCCATGCAATGTCTATGGGGCTTGCGGTAAGGGTGCGGCAGGTGCGGTATTGGCACTTGCGGCAGGTGCGGCCGCAAAAAAACCGCAGTCAGCAGCGTTTTTTTTCGCGGCCGCACCTGCCGCAAGTGCCGAAACCGCACCCTTACCGCAAACCCCATAGACATTGCATGGGGCTTGCCGCAAGTGTGTCGGTTATGCGTTAATCGCGGCAGATGCGTTTTTTTCACTGCATCTGCCGCAATTTGAAAAAAACGCTGATGTGAAAGGGGCCTTAAACCTGGAGTTTTAAACATTACACATCATAAATGTAACAAACTTTACATATTCATACTAATAAAAAATGTTAGAAAAAAAGAAACATTTTGTTAAATTGTATCTTGAAATTGTAAATCCTGCATAATTTGGGAATGGTAACAAATTTGTTCTCTTCACAATTATCGTATCTCCCTGGATGTTGAACCATATAGGTGGTCATACGGTCAGTACATTACTATTCCATTCCTGATGCTGATTTCATGCTATCAGTGAAGGATATCAATATAACATTTGCCACAGTAACAGCACTAAGCTATTTGGCATTATGAACAGGAACATTTTTGGCCAGTCGTATTCCTTTATCATGCAGAAATCTTTTGTATGAGACTGAAAAACTAAGGATGCTTATGTTTAGAAATGGTAAGGACCTTGTCTATGGGTTCTGTCTACAATTAATACTTCACACATATTCAATTGAATGAGGGTGAGCCACAACTCAAATTACAAGATATGAAATGAGCTAATTCTAAAAGGAGAAGCCATGTTTATCACACCTATTATTTGTTTCAGATGTTTTCAGATGATTATATAAGGACTGGAGGAAGGCTATTTATATTAATGTATAACCGAAATGCGTTGTGTATCCTACTGTTATAACATACTGTACTGTACAGAATCTTTTAACTCCATAAAAACTTTGAAAATGAATAAGGACCTGGGACTGTCTGTGGAAGCGCTGGGCAACTATTCCGGATCCATCTCCCGTGCAACAGGAATATGGGGAGAACATACAAACTCCTTGCAGATGTTGTCCCTGGTGGGATTTGAACCTGGGACTCAAGTGCTGCAATGCTAACCACTGAGCCAGCATGCCACCCATATAACATATACAATATTGCATAGCAAAGTATTGCTTCTCATTCACATTGTCGTGGCATGCTATGTACCGAAAGATGCTTGTTTGATTGAAAACCATGTACATGTCAATTTCCTCCATTTTTGTTGGTATCCTTTTCACTGTCCCTGTGTACCTGAGTGTCAATCATGGTATGTGCAGGTCCCTGGTCAATCAGGATAAAACGTTACTAGCCAACCATGTGGTCAATGTGTGTGTGTAATTAATATATAAAGCTGAGTGTATGTATGTATGTGTATGTGTCAAGCCCCTTCCACTCCACTTAGCCCCACCCATTCTACAAAGCCTCACCCACTCCACATAGCCATACTCACTCAGCATAGCCACAGGCACTCCACCTAGCCATACCTCTAAAGGACGTAGCTATCTTTATAGCATAATGCAGACTTATAGTCCTTCATATGGCACAATGCAGCCTTATAGCCTTCTATATAGCTGAAAGCAGCCTCATAGCCTTCCATATATCATAATGCAGCCTCATAGCCTTCCATATCTAATATATAAAGCTGAGTATATGTATGCATGTGTGTATATGAATGAATCAAATGCAAATCCACAAGTAGAACTTAGGAAACACAAATACAGTGAAATGACTTAGAATGTTATAAGCTAACATTTTATTGTCACTTCACTGTTTAATTCCATATCTAAGAAAAGTTAGTTATTATGCCTGGGCTGTTTTGACACCGTAAATCACCTAATAAGCGTAAAAATGGGCACTGCAGCGAACTGGAGCGTATCCGCATGTATGTTATTTCTACATCGTAAATCTAATATATAGAGCTGAGTGCATGTATCATAGCTCCACCCCCTCCCGATAGCCTCACTCTTTCATGACCCGCCCCTCCACATAGCCATACCCTTGAGACTATTTGGAGAGAGCAGGGCTATGAAGTGGCAGGACTACCGGGCGATATTACCATATATGGGCATTACAACCATATATGGCCATTACCTTATATGACCATTATGACCACATATAGAACATTATGCCCGGTAGCCCTGTCCCTTCATACCCTTGCCCTCTCCACATGTATGCATGTGTGTGTGTATGTATCAAGCCTTGCCCACTTCACATAGCTATGCCCACTCCACAGCCTGCATCTCCACATATCCCCGCCTCCTCCATATAGCCCCTTTAAGGGCTAGTGGGACAAATTAGTTCATTTAACACTATCACAAGTTACACCTGGCAGCACTGCTTATTACATATAACTAGATTAGACATTTATATAGTAACTTTTAGGATGGTAATGAGAATCAGGTATTACAGAAATGATAAAAATTCATATTCAGCAGTGTTGATAATGTATTAGTTTCCAGGTCCTAAAAGATTATTCCTACATTGTAAGTAAAATTTGCAATAAAGGAGCTGTATTACAAGGCTATCATAGCTAACTATATATCCCGTAATCTGCAACTAAGCCAGGGAACAAGATGGCTGATCATCTTCCCAGTTGTGTGCCATTGGAACTTCATATGCAGCAAATGTATGATGATTAAAATATATAGGTGCATCTCAATAAATTAGAATATCATTAAAAAGCTAATTTTTTTTCAATAGTTCAACACATAAAGTGAAAATCATATATTATATTTAGTCATTACAAACAGAAACATTTGTTTCAAGTGGTTTTTCTGTTAATGTTGATGATTATGGCTTACAGCCAATGAAAACCCAAAAGTCATTATTTCATAAAATTTGAATGATTAACACAAAACACCTTCAAAGGCTTAGTAATCGTTTAAAATTGTCCCTTAGTCTGGTTCAATAGGCTACACAATAATGGGGAAGACTGCTGACTTGACTGATTTCCAGAAGACAGTCATTGACAAACTCCACAAGGAGGGTAAGCCACAAAAGGGCATTCAAAATCAAGGTCCCAGAGTCTGGAGGAAAAGTGGAGAGGCCACAATCCAAGCTGCTTGAGGTCTAGTTGGAAGTTCCCAAAATCAAGTGATGGTTTGGGGAGCCATGTCATTTGCTGGTGTTGGACCACTGTGTTTTATAAAGACCAAATTAAATACTTCATGCTTCACTCTGCTGACAAGCTTTTTGGAGATGGAGATATCATTTTCCAGCAGGACTTGGCACCTGTCCACACTGCCAAAAGTACCAATACCTAGTTTAATAGCCACTGTATCACTGTGCTTGAATGGCAGCAAACTTGCCTCACCTAACCCCCATAGAGAAGAAGATGAGAGACACCAGACCCAACAATACAGACAAGCTGAAGGCTGCTATCAAAGTAACCTGGGCTTCCATAACACCTCAGCACTGCCACAGGCTGATCAGCTCCATGCCACACTGTATTGATGCAGTAATTCATGCAGAAGGAGCCCCGACCAAGTATTGAGTGCATTTATTGTACATACTTTTCATTATTTTTATGGACTGTCTTGGATTTTTAAACGGTTAGCAACCCAGCCATGGATACCATTGTAATAAACAGTAGGCACTCTGAAGCAGAAAACACAGATGACAGGTATCATTGACAGTAGTCAGTTCTATATATTCTGTTTCACAGTTTCAAAGATGTGAGATAGATGCCTGAACTTCCTTTATGCTGGGTGTGCGAATGGACTGTACTTACGGTCATGTGAAGGTGTCACAGATAGTTTAATTCAACCACACAGACTTCATATTAAGAATCCACAAGTGGTGATGCTTTTTACTGAAAATCTTGCATTGAGATGCAATGTAGTGAGTAAAAGAGTGATTCTTTACAGAGCAGCAGACATGTGTCTAACTAATATGACTGCAGTATGATTGCAGGGGGAAGAAGGGAGGAGTAAACTGACATCATAGAGCTACAGGGAGAGAGAAGGGAAAAAATAATAATAGAGCAATGCTTCTGCCTAGCAACAGAGAATGCAATACACAACACAAAAACACAGAATAATTCCCAATCATGGGACATGACACTATAAATGGCTCTATTTTGGTTCACAGGTAACTGTCATCAAACAACAGCAGAGACCTCATAGAAATAGAAAACCTGTCTGTGTAAATACATAGCATGTTATCAAAGGTAGATAAGGAAACAATCTCCCCAATGTCTGCAGTTGAATATGGACAAAATGTTTCAATCCTTCATGCGTGGGTTTCCTCCGGGCACTCCGGTTTCCTCCCACATTGTAAAGACATACTGATAGGATATTTAGATTGTGAGCTCCAAGAGAGACAGCATTACTGATGTATGTAAAGTGCTATGGAATTAATAGCGCTATATAAATGAATAAATATTATTATTATTATGGTTCCCATCACAAGCGTTGCCATAAAGTCTCTTACCTTCTTTTTTGCCATATTGAACTGTTAAAGCCCTGGTTCCTCAAAAACTCCTAACAAGGGCAGTCTACAGCTCTCCCTCTATAAACAAACCTATATTTTCATTAGGAGCCTTCTGATGTGTTTCTTCCTACCAAGGATTCATCAGGAATGTCTTAACCACATATCAGATAGTATCAGGGTCTAACAAATTGGAGTCTTCCCAATATCCACGGTGGGATATATGCCTCCTATATGGCATGACCTTGGAACCTGCTTAACAAGTTAATTTATATAAATTGGGATCCCCTGTTACTTTGGCAGTGGATTCTGTACCTGGTACAGGAGAGCGAGTCTGTCACCAGCAGTAATGAAACAGTGCAGAATGATATTTGGACCAATTCCAGGTTCACACATGGCATACAAGGAATCATGATTTTAGAAATTGAATCTTTGCCATCAGTGAATGTCAGCCTAGTTTTGTATCTGAAATAATATTCTTAAATAATACCTGAATTTTTTTTTTTAAAACATACAGTATACTTAACTAGAGTATATGGATGATGTTTTTTTGCATTTTCTAACAGTATTATATTATTATATATAGACAAAAAAAAGAAGTTTTAAGATACTAATTGATTTTGTTTACTAATTCTATAGAATAGTTTGTGTACGTTAATTTTTGCCCCCTTTTGCTTCTATGACTGATTTATAGCTTTCATAGTACATTGGTTACAAAATCTCATAGATCAACTTTAAAGGAAACCTGTCAGGTGGTTTAAGCCTCCCCAGCTATCACTGTCTGTCCCTATAGCTTTATAATACTAGTCTAATCATCCCTGTCTGAGGTCATAGTGTAATGTGAAAGAAAAGCATTTGTACACTTACATTTTCTTATGTAAATGAGGCAGTCAGTCTACATCTTGGAGGATGTAGACTGTTTGGCAGGTTAATAGTTAACATTTCAGCCAAATGTCAGAACATGTTGGGAGACCTGATGTGATGTCACAACCATGTGACTACAATAGGCGGAGCTAAATCCCGATAGGACATAGAGAGTTTGCTCACTTAGCTCCGCCCACTATGGTCACATGATCGGGACATCACACAGGCAGACAAGTTAAAAGTGAGTTAACTATTAATCTGCCAGACAGTCTCCGTCCTCCAAGCTGGAGACTGACTGCCTCATTACATAAGAAAATGTATGTGTATAAATGCTTTTTTTCGCCTTTACCATTTCACTATGAGCTCAGACAGGGATGATTAGAATAGTACTATGAAGCTGCAGGGACAGGTAGTGATAGCTGGGAGGGGGCGTAAACCACCTGACAGGTTCCCTTTAACTATATTTGGTCTTCTATGACTTATCTGGCATTATTGGGATTGTGTGAAATTCTAGAACAATGGGCCCCATGTATTATTCTTTTTGCACTTTTTATTGTGTAAAAAAATTGATTTTGATGTGGGGTTTTTTTTGCACCAAATTTATTGATCTCTTTATACTTAGTCATCATTTTAGAAATATTGCAAAGTTTTTTTTTTTTTTTTCCAACTTTGATTTTTATTAATTTTTTAAGCCATGTCAACAATCAGAACAATACCAAATGTGATTTCATAATAATAAGTCCACATTACATTTTCCAATATCAAAATTCAAGAACATCAACATATATCCTCCATATATTACAATTGTTGTGAGTCCATGGAGAGATCCCATATCTGCCAAGTCTGGGTAAATTTGTCCATTGTGTTATGAAGCGTGGCGGTCAGTTGTTCCATTGATCGGAGGTCCTTTATCCGTATAAGCCAGTCGGACAACGAAGGTGGAGCCCTCTTCCTCCAATTGAGAGATATCAGGCATTTTGCTGCCGTAAGAAGAAGCATTAGGAGTTTGCTCTTGGGTTTATTCAAGCTTAAAGGGAACAGATTTAAGAGGTATAGAGCCGGGTCTACTGGTAGAATATGACCCATAACCCGTGTCAACACTGTTGCTATTGACCCCCAAAAGCCTCGGATTATCGGGCAGGACCAAAATAGATGGTATAATGAGGCATTTCTCTGGTCACATCGCCAACAATTATCAGGTATTGCCGGGTTGAACTTATGAAGCATCTCGGGGGTGTTGTACCACGTCATCAAAATTTTCATCTGATTCTCTTTGTATAGAGTATTAATTGACGTTCTGAAGGTTCTCTCCCATATCACCTTCCACATCGAATCAGAGATTTCCCGTCCTAGCCATGTTTCCCATCGTGCCATATAGGCATGTTTGAGGGGACCTTGGATACTTCGAGAGTTCAAAATAGCATATATATCTGATATTAGACCCTTTGTAGAGGGTCCCCGAGAGCAAAGGGTTTCAAATTGGGTTGGTTTAGTATATTTATTAACTCCCATGATCGACGCGTGGTAGTGAATTATTTGTCGGTACGAAAAGCCAAGGGTTACCGGTAATTTATAAAGCGAGCATAGTTCGGTAAAAGAGCGTATTTTGTGGGTAAGTGGGTTTAGTATATCACGGAAACAAAAGAGGCCTGCTTCTGCCCATTTTCGCATAGTAGCAGAGTCCATGGCTCCCGAAATGTGTGGGCTATACAAGAAAGGGGTCAGAGAAGAGGTGTGTGTCGCCATCTGAAATTTAATCCTGCATCTATCCCAAATGCCTCTGGTGAAAGACATTGGTCCCAACAACATTTTGGAGGGAATCTCCGAGGGTTTGCCCCATATCAATGAAGCAGGGTGGTATGGAGCTAGCCATAATTGTTCTACCTCTGACCATCTGGTACAAGCTGACAATGTCGTCCAGTGAGACAAATGGCGTAGGTGCGTAGCGTAGTAGTATAGTAAAATATCTGGGCATGCAACACCTCCCTGTCGTCTTGGCGCACAAAGGACCGAGGCTGGTATTCGATGTCTCCCCGAATGCCAGATAAACTTCATTAAAAATGACTGGATTCTTTTTAGAATTACTACGGGTACTTTTACTGATAATGTTTCAAATAGGTATAAAAACCGGGGTATAATGGACATTTTCACAGCTGCTATTCTCCCCAAGAGCGAAATTTGTAGGGATGACCATTTTTTAAGCTGAGCTTCTACTTTCTGAATGAGGGGTGGGAAATTAGCTTGGAATATTGTTTTGTAGCTAGAGGTCATATTGATCCCCAGGTATCGGATGGATGTTGTGCGCCATGTATATTTATATAAACTTTTAAGGAGATGAAGTTTAGGTTCCGGGATATTTATGGGCAGTGCTTCAGTTTTTGTAGAGTTGATTTTATAGCCTGATAGTTTAGCATAAGATGCGATAGTGGCCTGTAGGTTAGGGAGGGAGGTTATAGGGTTTGTCAAGGAGAGTATAACATCATCTGCGAACAGGGCGATTTTGAATTGTTTACCTTTAAGCTGGATTCCCAATATATCCGGGTTCAGTCTAATTTGCGCAGCTAATGGTTCAATACTGAGGACATACAACAGAGGAGAAAGGGGGCACCCCTGTCGCGTTCCATTTTTTATGGGCAGGTCTCTGGAATGTGCGTGAGGAAGGCGCACCAGAGCAGTGGGTGATGAATATAGACCTTTCAGAGCCGTAACAAAAGGTCCCGACAGGCCAAAGTGGTGAAGAGAGTGGAACATGAATGTCCAATCTAGCCTGTCGAAGGCCTTCTCAGCATCTAAACTTAGCAAAAGGGCCTCCCCCGCTCCTCTGTTGGTCACCTCGACCAAGTCTAGGATACGTCTAGTATTATCCCCCGCCTGTCGGAAACGTATAAATCCTACCTGATCCTTGTGTATTAAATGTGGAAGCAAGGACCCCAGCCTCTCTGCCAAAAGCTTAGTGAAGATTTTCAAATCAGAGTTTAACAGACTGATGGGGCGATAGCTTGCACATTCCATCGGGTCTTTGCCCTCCTTTGGGATTACAGTAATATATGAACGAAGAAGTGAGTCGGGTATCATCCCCCCCTCCATGAAATGATTAAACAGATTTACCATATGTGGGGATAGCATATCTATGTAGGTTTTATAGTAGAGATAGGGCAACCCGTCTGGACCCGGTGCTTTACGATTCGGTAGATTTTTCACTATTGCCGCAATTTCGTCCGACGTAATTTTCTGGTTTAGTTCGTCTAAAGCAGACTGGGATAGTTTAGGTAGGTGGCATGATGAGAGGTAATCGTCCAGAGATCGGTTTTGTTCACCTGGGGGTTGATGTGATGGGGGGGGAAGAGAGTAGAGGGAAGAATAATAATCATGGAAAATTTGAGCTACTTTAACCGGGTCATAATGGATCACACCTGTCGGATCCTTAATACCGTATGCAAAGTTTTTATAGTATTTCATATTATCCTCATGTAGTACAACATTAGCCTATTTTTATATTTTTATTCAGTTGAAGACTAATGTGTGAGAACTTAAATCTTATTGAAAGGACCTTTCAACATGTCACACTAAAAAGGTGCTAAAAATTGAAACATCCACCAAGAAAAACAAAATGAGAAGGTTGAAAAATGATGCCGCATACTTTTATGTTCAAGAATTAACGCCATTTTTATACGTGGGCAGCTGTGAAAGAAAGTGATTTGTGATACCTGACACAGCCTTTGGATAAGGGTGGTGCTGTTTATGAAAAAGAAGTACCGTAGTTTGCTGTTTTTCTAACCCATTACAACACCAGTTAACCTGTAGTGATATAGATGGGTTCTGAATCTATTATAGTGACATTAGGCCAGGTGCACACGTTGAGTATTTGGTGAGTATTTTATCTCAGTTTAAGGAGATCTCCAGTGCCACTTTCAGATCCAAATTTCTTTTATTCATAGCATCATCAAAACATTACAAATATGCCCCTCAGGGGTAACGCTAGACGCGTTTCGAGTCAGCGCTCCTTAGTCGTTAGCTAACGACTAAGGGGCGCTTCCTCAAAACGTGTCTAGCGTTACCCCTGAGGGGGCACATTTGTAATGTTTTTATGATGCTATGAATAAAGGAAATTTGGATCTGAAAGTGGCGCCTGAGATCTCCTTAATCTGGCATTGTTGGATGGAAGCCAACCATCGTTCCAGCTGCCTGGGAGTCCTGGGAGTGGTGGAGCTGCAATCGCTTCCCTTTTCCAATTTGTATACTAAGACTTTTTTATCTCAGTATTTGTAGCCAAAACCAGGAGTAGAACAATCACAGGAAAAGTATGAAGGTACCGTCACACGGGGCAACAACGCCGGCAACATCGCCAGCAACTCACGGGAGCGCGAACATTTTGGGAACTTTGTCAAGATCGCAATGGAGATGCAGAGACATCGCCGACAACGCAGCAGCGATGTTGAAAGCCACTTTCGCTGCCAGGGTTAAACTCAGCCCAGGCAGCGATCATTTAACATTGCAGTGAATGGGGGGAGTTGCTTTCAACATCGCTGTTGCGGTGTAAGACTGGGCGATTCTGCCAGATCACCTGAGCAACATCACCTGGTTTCCCAACATGTTGGTAAACCTGGCAAATCCGATCAAGCAACTTATCATCGTTGAAATGACCCTGACACGTAGCAACGCACTACCGATGTTGCTGCAACTTCGCCATACCCCTGAGTTGCCGATGATGTTGCCCCGTGTGATGGTACCTTAATAGAAACACCTCACCATTTTTGTATTTTTTCCCCACTCATGATTTTCAGCTTACAAATACCGAGGTAAAAACGCAACAAAAACATTCACATGTGCATGTGGCCTTAGCGCAAAACAAGCACAATTTTGAATGAATTGGGCAATGTTAAAGCTGAAAGAAATGTCAGGTGTTTTAAATCTGCAATTTAACAAGTTTTTTTTCCGATCAACAGTACATCAAGATTCCTTCTCCCATTTCTGGTTCCGATGACCGAGTTCGGGTCTTTGCCTTCTACCTCTCTAGAGAAATTAAAGACAAGCCTCAGTCAAGTTTCGAATGCATTAGACAGGGCACCTCATGGTGAGACTTTTTTTTTCTTGTTCACCTTTTATTCAGTAAGAATCTTTAATATATGTGCAGGAGACATTGAACAGAACAAAAACTGTCATATGTTAAGCCTTGGTTAATAGATAAAGCTACCCATATGCTGCATAATTATGTCACTAGACCCAATAAATGTCATAGTAGGATTAGATAAATGAGGTCTGACTCACTGATCAACGTGACTGTCTCTGTACTTTTCACTCCTACTTATAATAGCCGTGTTGATTTTGAAAAAATCTACTTATTTTTAAGTAGGTGATCCCAGAATTGAAAGTCACCTGTCCATAAAACGAGGCGCTCTGCTATATCTAACAGTCCCGTAAATAATGAATAGCAATTTAAAACTGGAATAAAAGGTTAAAAAAACAGGGAAATAAATCGGTCCAAATAAAGTACAGGAACGTGATATTTAATGTCAACACGTTTCAGACTCCTGTTGTTACTGTTCACTACCACCAAAGGTGAGACTTTTTTGGATCCTTGTCATAGAGTTCATTTATTTACAGATAAGATACTATTCACGCTTTTTGTCTCCCTCTCTCTATATAAATAATAAATAGAGTGAAGGTCGAGCATGTTCACTTCCACTCCTTCCAAGAGGGGACTCTGATAAGCTGGAATCTAAAGGTCCTGTCACACACAACGACGCTCCAGCGATCCCGACAGCGATAACGACCTGCCGGGATCGCTGGAGCGTTGTTACCTGGTCGCTGGGGAGCTGTCAAACAAGCAGATCTCCCCAGCGATCAGGGCATGGGAGCCACCTCCCACATTGCTGGAAGCGATGTTACCAGTGTCCTCCCTGCTTAGCTCAGTCTGTAAGCGGGAGAACGCTGGTAACCATGATAAACATCGGGTAACTAAGCAGCTCGCGCTGCCTGGATACCCGGTGTTTATCATAGTTACCAGCTTCCTCCCTGCTTAGCGCTGCCTGTAAGCAGGGAGGACGCTGGTAACTATGATAAACAGCGGATATCTAAGCATAGATACCAGTGTTTACCATGGTTACCAGCCCTGTGAGGTCACTGATCGCTGGTCTCTCGCTGTCACACGCAGCGATGCGTGCTGACTAGCATGGAGACCAACAACCAAAAAATGGTCCTGAGCCCTTTGCAGCGATCAGCGACCTCACAGCAGGGGCCTGATCGCTGCTAGATGTCACACGTAGCGACATCGCTGGGGAGATCATTGTAACGTCACAGTTACAATGATCTCGCTAACGATCTCATTATGTGTGACTGGGGCTTAAGTCCTAGAGCCTGAAACATGGAATCACTAGGTCCTAGTCAACATTAAGTTATCGATAGCGGATGACTTTCAAATTCAGAAATACCTCTTTAAAGGGGCATCCCATGAAGGCCATCCTTTTCTGTTTGTCTTATTAGAACTTATATAAATGATATAAGGGTCTCAATGTGCAATGCTATATTAGAAATCCATCCAGCTTCATTAGAAAAAGGTGTTGTAGTGAAACCATTAAACTAATTTTATAAAGTATAAGCAGTAGGAAAGCACTGTATTTGATTAAAATTAAAGTATTGAGTGGAAGAGTTATTTGACATAATATTGTCAGTACATTGACTGTAAGATATGCCATGGTAATATCCAGTCATGGCCGAAAGTGTTGCCACTTTTAAATTATTCCAGAAAATGAAGCACTTTTCACAGTTTTTTTTGCAATTACATGTGTTTTGTTATACACATGTTTAATTCCTTCGTGTGTATTGAAACAACACAAAAGCAGAAGAAAAGGCAAATTGGACATACCGTAATTTCACGCAAGACTCCAAAAATGGGCCAGATCAAAATTTGGGCACCTTTCCAAAATTGTGGGTAAACAGCTTTTAACTCTGTTTCAAGCATATAATGCTCGTTCAAATTCACCTGTGGTAAGCAAAAGGTGTAGGCAATATAAAAATCACACCTGAACCTAGATGAAAAAGGGAGAAGTTGACATAATCCTTGCATTGTGTGTCTGTGTGTACCACACTAAGCAGGGAGAACAGAAAGAGAAGAGAACTGTCTGAGGACTTGAGAACCAAAGTTAATGAAAAATATCTAGGAAGAACTCCAGAGATCTTGATGTTGTTTTGCCCACTGTATGCAACAAAACCAAGCACTTTACAACCCACGGCACTGTAGCTAATCTCCCTGGATGTGGACGGCAAAGAAAATTGATGACAGGTTGCAACACATGATTGTTCGGATGGTGAATAAGCAACCCCAATAAAGTTCCAAAGAAATTAAAGCTGTCCTGCAAGCTCAGGGTGTATCAGTCTCAGCGCAAACTATTAATTGACATTTCAATGAAATGAAACAATATGGTAGGAGACCCAGGAGGACCCCACTGCTGACACAAAAAACTGAATTAGTCCTTACCGGTAATTCCTTTTCTTGGAGCCTTCCACGACAGCATTGGAGGATGTCGTCCACGCCCTATTGGGGGACAGGAACACAGAGAGGTTAAAAGCCCCTCCCCTTCCTCAGTACTCCAGTGTTTACCAAGATCACCCTTAGCCATGGATTATCTGATACAAACCGGAACCAAACACCAACAAGGGGGGGAACTGATGCTGTCGTGGAAGGCTCCAAGAAAAGGAATTACCGGTAAGGACTAATTCAGTTTTCTCCATTCGCCTTCCACGACAGCATTGGAGGAATACCACCGATACTCCTCAGGGTGGGACTATTGCCTGTAGGACTCTCCTACCAAAGGACAGATCCCGACTGAAGGACAGATCTAACCTATAGTGGTGAGAAGAAGTGTGGAGGGACGACCACGTAGCCGTTCTCCAAATCAGCTCCGATGAAGCTCCAGCCTGCTCCGTCCAGGGAGTAGCAGCAGCCCGAGTTGAAGGAGCCTTCAACCCCACCGGAGGAGCAAGGACCGGAGCGACGTAGACCTCACAGATCACCTTCTTGATCCAGGAAGTGATGGTAGCCTGGGAAGTCTTCTTCCCTGTATTATTCCCAAAAGCCGAACAAACAGGTTCTGATCTGACCTCCAGGAAGCGGTCTCTCGGATAGAGGAGGACAGTCCGACGAACATCCAAGGAGTGAAACACGGCCTCAGCCGCATTAGCAGGAGATTGACAAATTGAAGGCAGAACCACATCCTGAGACCGATGAAAAGCCGACAACTTTCAGAAGACAAGATGAATGCAACCGAAGCGTAATGCGAACAACGGACACCACGAGGCACGGAGCCCAGACAGTTCCGCCTGCAGTTCTCCAACTCTGGGAGCAGAAGTGATGGCCACCAAAAACGCCACCTTGTGAGAGAGAGACGTAAGGGATACAGCAGACAAGGGTGCAAAGGGACTTCGAGCAAGCCCTTGGAGAACAAGCATCAAATCCCAGGGAGGGACAGAAGGCCGAATCCGGGGACGCCACCCCCAAGCAGAAGTAAAAAACTGCTTGAGCCATGGATGGGAAGCAAGATCCTGGGCAAAAACCGCCCCAAGTGCCGACCTCTGGACTTAAAGAGTGCTCGGCCGAAGCCCCAAATCCAAGCTACGCTGCAAAAATCCAAGAGTTGGGCCACATTAGGATGATGCATGGTCGGGATGGAAGGAGCACACCAGGACAGGAACCGATTCTAGCCTTCCCGTAAATAGAGTTTGTCACAGGCTTCCTGCTCTGCTGAAGCGTGCGGGTCACTGCCTGGGAGAGACCCTTGGTCCTCAGGATCCCGGCCGCAACAGTCAGGCCGCCTGAATGAGCCACTGAGGGCCCGGGTGAAACAGAGGGACCTGGGACAGTAGGTTGAGACTGGGCTAACATAATCGGTCCCTCCAGGCCCAGGTCTCGGATGGCGTCGTACCACGCCAGTTTGGGCCCCAGGGGAGCCACCAGGATAGTGTCACCCCTCCGCCCGAATCCGTTGCAACGTCTTGGGAAGTGGCGGGATTGGAGGAAATGCATACACCAACCGGAAGTCCCAGGGATGGGCAAAAGCGTCCAGCCCCCGAGGATGGTCCAACCGCGTCAGGGAGAAAAAGGTTGGCACCTTTGTATTCGAGCCCGAAGATAACAGGTCGATCGAAAGGACACCCCACCTGTCTGTAAGAGAGCGAAATACTTCCGGATGGAAGCACCAGTCTCCTGGGTGGACCTCCGTGCGGCTCAAGAATCTGCCTGTACATTGGCCATTCCCTTCAGATGTACTGCAGAGGAGGAGAGAAGATGGCGTACTGCCCACAAAAAGAACAGTCTTGCCAGCCCCTGCAAGTGTAAGCCACGAGTACCGCCTTGGTACCGCAAGAAAGCAACCGAAGTCACATTGTCTGACAGGACCTTGACATGATGACCCCGGAGAACGTGAGCTGCAGCAAGAAGCGCTTCCTCCACTGCCAGAAGTTTGAAGACTGGCGACTGACCGAGCAACTCCAAATCCCCTGGAACGGTGTGCGAACTACCATCGTGCCCCAACCGGAACCGCTGGCATCAGTGGAAACGGAGGTCACAGGAAGGTGTCTGGGATTCATCCCCAGGAAAGTGATGTTACCACCCGCCCCGGGGTCCAGACCCGCGAGTTTAAGGAATCCTGACGTCTGTCCCAGGAACTCAGTATGTGTTCCTGGAGCAGTCGGGAAGGAGCCTGAGCCCATGTTACTGACTGAATGCAGGCCATCATGGCCCCTAACAGGGACATTGCTTCCCGCAAGGAGGGCGACCCCCTTGCCCGGAAGCGGGTCAGATTCACGCGGCGCAAAAGCTGATATGCCGCAGGAAGGAACGAGGTCTGTCTGGAGAAGGCCAGCAAGACTCCCAAAAATTGACGTCGGGTTGCAGGCACCTGTTCCGATTACCGAAGATTGAGTACCCATACCAGGGACTGAAGAATCTCCAATGTGTTGGAGACCTTTGTGCGCAGAAGCACTGCCGAAGGAGCGACCACCAACATGTCGTCTAAATAGGGAAGCATACATATCCCCTGGGTCTGGATGAATGTGATCGCTTCCCCCATGAGTTTGGTAACCTCTGGGGCCGATGAAATCCCAAAGGGCAGCACATTAAGCCGAGAATGGACCGTCCCGCCTGCCCCGGAGATCGTGAATCGCAGAAAGCACTTGTGGGACGGGTGAATGGGGACATGAGAATACGCGTTCTGGAGGTCCACAACAACCTGGAGTAGCGCCCCTGGCCCTCCTCTCCAGGAGGAACCG
Source organism: Allobates femoralis (assembly GCA_033576535.1). Taxonomy (NCBI): domain Eukaryota; kingdom Metazoa; phylum Chordata; class Amphibia; order Anura; family Aromobatidae; genus Allobates; species Allobates femoralis. The sequence goes on from JARQOC010000004.1 coordinate 156,888,480, forward strand.
GGGACCCCACACCCGAATCCAACAGGTGTCGCAGACCCGACAAGAAAAAACCGTGCGAGAGTTCCCCTGAGGAAGGGAGAGGACACGAAGACACGGAGGGGCTGGCTCTCGAATTCCAAGCGTAGACCCTCCCAAATGGTCGAGAGGATCCAAGGGCACAAGGAGATTGCTTGCCACTGTGGCAGGAACCGCAGGAGCCGCCCCGCAATGGGGAAGGCGGCCTTGTTTAGGGGCGGCTGGTGATGCCGCTGCTGGGGGAGCAAGATATTACAGGTCTTGTTCCCGTACTGGAATGCCCAGCGACCAGACTTACCCTTCCCTTTAGACTGGGAGGGTTGGCTGCGCTCAGGCCAAAAGGACTGCCTTCGAAAGGGCTCCTGTTCCGGGAGACACCTTTCCGGTCTGACACCTTTTCCAGGATGTCATCCAATGCCCTTTGCAAGGGGAGGCCACACAGCTGGAGCTTAGACGTGACCCCCCCATTCCACCTTGTAAGCCACACTGCCCTGCGAGCTGTGTTAGCCAACACTGCGCCCCTGGCGCCAACGCGGACGACTCAGCAGAGGCATCGGCCAGGAAGCCCGATAGCACGTCTCAGAAGTGGAATGGAGTCCAAAGCTCCTCCCTGGGAGTACCCTGCAGGATGAATTCTCCCAGCTGGGTGAGCCACTTAAAGAGAGACCTGCTCACATGTAGAGGAAAGGTACACCGTTAAAGACATAGCTTGCCGCCTCCCAGGATTTTTTGAGGACACTCCATTTTACGAACGAGGGGGTCCTTCAACCGGGAGGAATCTTCAAAAGGCAACGCGGTCTTATATGCTAAGCTTCCCAAATGGAATACTGCCATAGACCTTCATGTTAGAAGTCCCATTGACTTTATAGAGACTTCCATAGAGATTCCCATTGGGTCTCTCATGAGGTCTCCCATCCAGCCCGTGACTGAGGCTCCTGCTGCTTAGCCTCAACAGTGTGTCAAGGGCATGCACAATGGGTTTACAATAGCAGCTGATTGCTACCCTGGCCACCTGGATGTCCACCTTCGGGACCTCCCAAAGTCATCACCCTCCAATCCACTCGGATGGGGTGTGAGCCGCTTAGCCTTCAGGCCTCTGAACATTTAGTCCTGCACAGAAGAAGGGGATTCCACCACCTCTACTCCCATGGTACAATGGACAGTGTCCACCAATGCACCCATGGACTCCGTGGAAAAATAGTAGTGTCCAGATTCTCGTGTCTGGACAGAGGCAACAGCGGCAATATCCTCGCCGTCCTCTAACGCTGAGCTCTGGCCAGCCTCCATGAGATCCACAGAGTCACAATCCTGGAGCTTCCTCTCTTACGGAGGGGAAGGCCCGGAAGCTGCAGCAAAACCCTGCAGTGCCGAGATAGAAGCCTGCACCTCTTCCCTAATGGATTGGAGCTCCTCAAGCAAGGATGGGGAGTCCATCCTGACAACCCTGTCAGTCATGGCCGACACCTTGTTGTAGGAAGAGGGACATTTTGTGCCGCAGCCACATTATTGCTCCCTTTCACAGACGGCCCTCGTCTCCCTATAGACAAAAAGGGAAGAGAAGGGGTCCCAGTGTGAGTGCAGGGCTTAAATAACTACCCCTGGTGACCACCCCCAGAAACACTTACATGAGCTGGGGGAACGCTGGGCTCTGCAGAAGCAGAGGTGGAAGCCTATCACCCTCCATGCTTCAGGGATCAGCCTTACCTGGGTGTAGCTTCCGGCGGGTACTTATCCAGAAGTACCGTGCCCCCAACGAGGAACACCTGTTCCCTCCCTCCTCCTGGTCACCGGCCGCGGGCAGTAGCGCGCGAAAGTCCTGCTGGGTCCCCTGGAGCCGCGCCCAGCCTGCCACAGCCCTTACAGGAGCCGCCCCCCGAAACCGGAAGTGCCATCCCGGAACCGGAAGTGTCCATCCCCGAAACCGGAAGTGCCTCCACGGCACCTCTGATGCATGCCCCAGGGACCGCAGCTGGAGGAGGGAGACGCCGGAGAGCTGAACAGGCCTCCGGCGTTGCAATACACGGCCTGCTTTGCCCCGTAGGACGCAGGAAGGCCGGATGGTCCCACCACGGGAGCCCCGAGAAGGAGGAGGAGGCCGCCCCCGACGTCCATCCCTGGCCCGGCTGTAAGTACACCCCAATGCTGCCTCTGCCGGCCTGACAGCACTGGAACCTCTCCATGCCCCAAGGGGGACAGGAAGACACTGGAGTACTGAGGAAGGCGAGGGGCTTTTAACCTCTCTGTGTTCCTGTCCCCCAATAGGGCGTGGACGACATCCTCCAATGCTGTCGTGGAAGGCGATGGAGAAAAAAGCAAGACTGCATGCCAAAAATGTACATTGTTGGAGTAAGCGCAAAAATCCCATCTTAGGCAAAATTGTTTGACTTGAGAAAAAGATAAAAGGATAACCAAGAAACAGGTTTTTGGTAAAGCACATCAAATATACATTACTAAAAAGAGATATGAGACCTAAAACATAAAAAAGAGACACATCATACCACACCAAAATATAAATACACATGGTTCATTGAAATGTTTGTTGCATTCACCTGCCCACTGCAATTTCCTTGTGACAAATGTGCAAGAATGCTGTCAATTTGTAGAATATTACTCAAGTGTTTTGTTTGTTCGCAATGTATGTTAACCGGTGTCAAAACGCTGCATTTGCATTAAGGCATGAACAGTGCCAAAATAAAACTGAATTAGTCCTTACCGGTAATTCCTTTTCTTGGAGCCTTCCACGACAGCATTGGAGGATGTCGTCCACGCCCTATTGGGGGACAGGAACACAGAGAGGTTAAAAGCCCCTCCCCTTCCTCCGCACTCCAGTGTATTATCAAGATCACCTGAAGACATGGATTATCTGATACACCTGAATCCAAAAATCGACAATAAGGGGGGGAACTGATGCTGTCGTGGAAGGCTCCAAGAAAAGGAATTACCGGTAAGGACTAATTCAGTTTTCTCCCATCGCCTTCCACGACAGCATTGGAGGAATACCACCGATACTCCTCAGGGTGGGACAACTGCCTGTAGGACTTTCCTACCAAAGGACAGATCCCGACTAGAGGACAGATCTAACCTATAGTGGCGAGAAAAGGTGTGGAGGGACGACCACGTAGCCGCTCTGCATATCTGCTCAGATGAAGCTCCAGCCCGCTCCGCCCAGGATGTAGCAGCAGCCCGAGTGGAATGAGCCTTCAACCCCACCGGAGGAGCAAGGTCTTGAGCGACGTAGGTCGAACAGATCGCCTTCATGATCCAGGAAGCGATGGTAGCCTTGGAAGCCTTCTTCCCTTTGTTTTTCCCAAAATGCTGAACAAACAGGTTCTGATCTCTCCAGGAAGCGGTTTGGAGATAGTGGAGGACGGACCGACGGACATCCAAGGTGTGAAACACGGCCTCAGCTGCATTAGCAGGAGAATGACAAAAGGACGGGAGCACCACTTCCTGGGACCGATGAAAATCCGACACAACTTTAGGAAGGAAGGACGGATCCAACCGAAGCGTAATGCGATCATCGGAAACCACGAGGTAAGGCGCCTGGATCGAGAGCGCCTGCAGTTCCCCAACTCGCCTGGCCGAAGTAATGGCTACCAAAAACGCCATCTTGTGAGAGAGAGATGGAAGGGAAGCAGCAGACAAGGGCTCAAAGGGATCCCGAGAAAGCCCATGAAGAACAATGTTCAAATCCCAAGTAGGGACGGAAGGCCGAAGCCTGGGACGCAGTCTACAAGCAGAGGTAAAAAATTCGTTTGATCCATCGATGGCCAGTAAGATCCTGATCAAATACGGCACCGAGAGCTGAAACCTGGACCTTAAGGGTGCTCGGCTGAAGGCCCAAATCCAAGCCTCGCTGCAAAAAATCCAAATTGAGAGCCACATTAGGATGATGGATATCCGGAATGGAAGGAGCACACCAGGACAGAAAGCGTTTCCAAACCTTCCCGTAAATGGCGTTCGTCACGGGCTTCCTGCTCTGCTGAAGCGTGCGGATTAACAAGCTAGATCTCGGCCTCAACAGCCAGGCCGCCAGATTGAGCCACTGCGGGTCCGGTGAAACAGAGGACCCTGGGATAGCAGGTCGAGGTTGTGGGGCAACCGAATCGGACCCTCCAGGCATAAGTCGTGGATAGCGCCGTACCATGCCCTTTTGGGCCACAGGGGAGCCACCAGGATAGCCGTCACCCCCTCCGCCCGAATCTTCTGCAACGTCTTGGGGAGCAGCGGGATTGGAGGAAACGCATACACCAACCGGAAGTCCCAGCGATGGGGAAGGCGTCCAGCCCCAGAGGATGGCCCGACCGACTCAGGGAAAAATACGTCGGCACCTTGGCATTGGCTCCCGATGCAAACAGGTCGATTGAAGGGACTCCCCACCTGTCCGTGAGAGAGCGAAACACGTCCGGATGGAGGCTCCATTCGCCAGGGTGGACCTCCGTGCGGCTCAAGAAATCTGCCTGTACATTGGCCATTCCCTTCCGAAGTACTGCCGAGGAGGAGAGAAGATGGCGTACTGCCCACAAAAAGAACAGTCTTGCCAGCCCCTGCAAGTGTAAGCCACGAGTACCGCCTTGGTACCGCAAGAAAGCAACCGTAGTCACATTGTCCTGACAGGACCTTGACATGATGACCCCGGAGAATGTGAGCTGCAGCAAGAAGCGCTTCCTCCACTGCCAGAAGTTTGAAGACTGGCGACTGACCGAGCGACTCCAAATCCCCTGGAACGGTGTGCGAACTACCATCGTGCCCCAACCGGAACCGCTGGCATCAGTGGGAATGGAGGTCACAGGAAGGTGTCTGGGATTCATCCCCAGGAAAGCGAGATTACCACCCGCCCCGGGGTCCGGACCCGCGAGTTTAAGGAATCCTGACGTCTGTCCCAGGAACTCAGTATGTGTTCCTGGAGCAGTCGGGAAGGAGCCTGAGCCCATGTTACTGACTGAATGCAGGCCATCATGGCCCCTAACAGGGACATTGCTTCCCGCAAGGAGGGCGACCCCCCTGCCCGGAGGCGGGTCAGATTCACGCGGCGCAAAAGCTGATATTCCGCAGGAAGGAACGAGGTCTGTCTGGAGGAGGCCAGCAAGACTCCCAAAAATTGACGTCGGGTTGCAGGCACCCGTTCCGATTCCCAAAGATTGGGTACCCATCCCAGGGACTGAAGAATCTCCAATGTGTTGGAGACCTTTGTGCGCAGAAGCGCTGCCGAAGGAGCCACCACCAACATGTCGTCTAAATAGGGAAGCATGCATATCCCCTGGGTCTGGATGAATGTGATCGCTTCCCCCATGAGTTTGGTAACCTCTGGGGCCGACGAAATCCCAAAGGACAGCACATTAAGCCGAGAATGGACCGTCCCGCCTGCCCCGGAGATCGTGAATCGCAGAAAGCGCTTGTGGGACGGGTGAATGGGGACATGAGAATACGTGTTCTGGAGGTCCACAACAACCTGGAGTAGCGCCCCTGGCCCTCCTCTCCAGGAGGAACCGGGGACCCCACACCCGAATCCAACATGTGTCGCAGACCCGACTAGAAAAACCGTGCGAGAGTCCCCCTGAGGAAGGGAGAGGACTCGAAGACACGGAGGGGCTGGCTCTCGAATTCCAAGCGTAGACCCTCCCAAATGGTCGAGAGGATCCAAGGGCACAAGGAGATTGCTTGCCACTGTGGCAGAAACCGCAGGAGCCGCCCCGCAATGGGGAAGGCGATCTTGTTTAGGAGCGGCTGGTGATGCCGCTGCTGGGGGAGCAAGATATTACGGGTCTTGTTCCCATACTGGAATGCCCAGCCACCAGACTTACCCTTCCCTTTAGACTGGGAGGGTTGGCTGCGCTCAGGCCAAAAGGACTGCCTCCGAAAGGGCTCCTGTTCCGGGAGACACCTTTTCCAGGATGTCATCCAATGCCCTTTGCAAGGGGAGGCCACACAGCTGGAGCTTAGACGTGAACTCCTCATTCCACCTTGTAAGCCACACTGCCCTGCGAGCTGTGTTAGCCAACACTGCGCACCTGGCGCCAACACGGAACGACTCAGCAGAGGCACGTCTCAGAAGTGGAATGGAGTCCAAAGCTCCTTCCTGGGAGTACCCTGCAGGATGAATTCTCCCAGCTGGGTGAGCCACTTAAAGAGAGACCTGCTCACATGTAGAGGAAATGTACACCGTTAAAGACATAGCTGCCGCCTCCCAGGATCTTTTAAGGAAACTCTCCATTTTACGAACGAGGGGGTCCTTCAAACGGGAGGAATCTTCAAAAGGCAACGTGGTCTTATATGCTAAGCTTCCCAAAAGGAATACTGCCATAGACCTTCATGTTAGAAGTCCCATTGACTTTATAGAGACTTCCATAGAGATTCCCATTGGGTCTCTCATGAGGTCTCCCATCCAGCCCGTGACTGAGGCTCCTGCTGCTTAGCCTCAACAGTGTGTCAAGGGCATGCACAATGGGTTTACAATAGCAGCTGATTGCTACCCTGGCCACCTGGATGTCCACCTTCGGGACCTCCCAGACAAAGTCATCACCCTCCAATCCACTCGGATGGGGTGAGCCGCTTAGCCTTCAGGCCTCTGAACATTTAGTCCTGCACAGAAGAAGGGGATTCCACCACCTCTACTCCCATGGTACAATGGACAGTGTCCACCAATGCACCCATGGACTCTGTGGAAAAATAGTAGTGTCCAGGTTCTCGTGTCTGGACAGAGGCAACAGCGTCAATATCCTCGCTGTCCTCCAACGCTGAGCTCTGGCCAGCCTCCATGAGATCCACAGAGTCACAATCCTGGAGCTTCCTCTCTTACGGAGGGGAAGGCCCGGAAGCTGCAGCAAAACCCCGCAGTGCCGAGATAGAAGCCTGCACCTCTTCCCTAATGGATTGGAGCTCCTCAAGCAAGGATGGGGAGTCCATCCTGACAACCCTGTCAGTCATGGCCGACACCTTGTTGTAGGAAGAGGGACATTTTGTGCCGCAGCCACATTATTGCTCCCTTTCACAGACGGCCCTCGTCTCCCTATAGACAAAAAGGGAAGAGAAGGGGGTCCCAGTGTGAGTGCAGGGCTTAAATAACTACCCCTTGTGACCACCCCCAGAAACACTTACATGAGCTGGGGGAACGCTGGGCTCTGCAGAAGCAGAGGTGGAAGCCTATCACCTTCCATGTTTTAGGGATCAGCCTTACCTGGGTGTAGCTTCCGGCGGGTACTTATCCAGAAGTACCGTGCCCCCAACGAGGAACACCTGTTCCCTCCCTCCTCCTGGTCACCGGCCGCGGGCAGTAGCGCGCGAAAGTCCTGCTGGGTTCCCTGGAGCCGCGCCCAGCCTGCCACAGCCCTTACAGGAGCCGCCGCCCGAAACCGGAAGTGCCATCCCGAAACCGGAAGTGCCATCCCCGAAACCGGAAGTGCCTCCGCGGCACCTCTGATGCATGCCCCAGGGACCGCAGCTGGAGGAGGGAGACGCCGGAGAGCTGAACAGGCCTCCGGCGTTGCAATACACGGCCTGCTTTGCCCCGTAGGACGCAGGAAGGCCGGATGGTCCCACCACGGGAACCCCGAGAAGGAGGAGGAGGCCGCCCCCGACGTCCATCCCTGGCCCGGCTGTAAGTACACCCCAATGCTGCCTCTGCCGGCCTGACAGCACTGGAACCTCTCCATGCCCCAAGGGGGACAGGAAGACACTGGAGTGCGGAGGAAGGGGAGGGGCTTTTAACCTCTCTGTGTTCCTGTCCCCCAATAGGGCGTGGACGACATCCTCCAATGCTGTCGTGGAAGGCGATGGGAGAAATATGGATGTAAATAAAGCGCTGGAGAGTAGAGATGGGCTAACCCACAGATATTCACAGGGTTTAGTGGATCCGGACAGACCTTTTTTTAAAGTCTGGGTTCAGGACTAGACTTGAGCCTGAACCCCGAATCTGGATTTTACAGTCATAAAATTGTAGCTAGAGGGGCTTAGAACCCAAATAATGACATAGACTTCTCATGGAAGTTCGTGTTTGGGGTCCGTGCTCGAACACTAGGTGTTCAGTACGGACCTTGAACTTTACAGTTTGGGTGCACTCATCACTATTGGAGAATTCTGAAGTGGCCAATAGTGATGAGTGAGTGTAATCGTTACTATTCGCTACTCGCACGGATAGTACAGTATTCACGTTACTCGGCAAGTAACGCTGGTGCTCGTGAGAGATGTGTCAATCGTTATCGATCTGACACAAATTGACAGCTCCCTTGAGTACACAATTAAGTTGGCACATCAGGGAGAGCAGATTGAATGTTATGGTCTCTCTGGGGGCACTGCAAGGTGTTTCAGGCATTAAAATTGTAAAAAAAGCCCACTCTCCCGCCCTGTCCCGGAAAAACTTGTTTTATAACCGGAAGTGTGTGGGTGGAGCCAATCACTCATGAACTAATATTGGACTAACTATTTGGATGAATATACGAGTATTGAAAATTACTCGTTACGAGTATAGCGAGTGTGAATATTTCACTACTGACTTATCACTAGTGGCCAACAACGAGTCCAGATCTATATCCCATTAAACACCAGTGAAGAGATCTTACAATTGCATGAGAGTTGTAAGAATTTTGTTGTTGGTTATAAGAAGTGATTGTTTGCAGATATGTATTCCAGAGGGTGTGCAACCAAATATTGGGTGGAGGATGGCAACAATTTTGTCCAGGCCATTTCTGTTTTTTGGTGTAATTATGTCCAACTTGTGTTTTTTTCCTATGTTTTCATTTTTTGTCTTATTTCAATACGCACAAAAGAAATAAACATACGGTATGTAACATTACATGTGTAACTGCAATAATTTTCTGGGAGAACTATTTCATTTTCTGGAACAATTTCAACAGTGCCAGCATTTTCGACCATGCCTGTATGCTAAGTCTTATGACAAACCTTCACATAGTTCATCTCCTATTAAACAGCCTTGTGTATTAACAGCTCAGCCCTTTATTCCAGTTTTGCAAACTATAACTATAGTACATTGCTGAGACAGCAATTCTATGAGCCTTGGCTATGTTGTATTTGTGGTATTTTTACAGGAACTTTGAATAAGCCAATTCTGTTCTGCGAGGCCCATGGCATTATATCTGTTGGGGCTCCAGAGGCAGAACTAGCACCAGTGGTCCTTGTGTGGTACACAAAGCTAGCAATATAGTTAAAGGGAACCTGTCACCCCAAATAAGCTTTCTAAACTATTAATACCTGCCACTGCAGCCTTAGAATACATTGTAACACATCCCTGCCTCATCTTTTGTAGTAATCTACAAGTAATATAGTGTCATTTGCAAACTTACGAAAATGTTGTCAGAGGGGCGTTCCTGAAGGTATTTTGACCGGTAGGCGGGTCCCCTTGTGCCGCGCTATCCCTGCCTCGTTGCTGTAATACGCCCTAATGGGCGTCATTATACAAAAGCAGAGCGCGGGCATGATTTCTATATCGCGCCCGCAACGTCACCGCTGCGACGTGGTCATGTGACACCGGGTCCGCGCGTCACTTCCGGTCGCACACAGGCAGACTTCAGCATGCTATCTGCGCATGCGCGAAGTCTGCCTGTGAACCCTGCAACCGGAAGTGACGCGTCCCGGCGTCACATGACTGCATCTTAGCGGTGACGTTGCGGGCGCGATATAGAAATCGTGCCCGCGCTCTGCTTTTGTATAATGACGCCCATTAGGGCGTATTATAGCAACAAGGCAGGGATAGCGCGGCACAAGGGGACTCGCCTACCGGTTAAAATGCCTTCAGGAACGCCCCTCTGACAACATTTTCGTAAGTTTGCAAACTACATTATAATACTTGTAGATTACTTCAAAAGATGAGGCAGGGATGTGTTACAATGTATTCTAAGGCTGCAGGGGCAGGTATTAATAGTTTAGAAAGCTTATTTGGGGTGACAGGTTCCCTTTAATGACATATAAAAAGATTCCAGCACACCCTCAAAAGGAACTTCAACACTACGGAGCAGCGAAATGTACTGTTCAGGTGTAATGAATAGCAAACCAGGCACAAATACCAGCTCTTTAGTGCGCACAATAATTTATTCAATAAAAAATATAAGGGTTAAAATTCAGACATCAGTTGACATGTACAAAAAATCCATAAAGAGACAATGTACAGTAGATCTATGCATTTTAGGTGAGAACCATCCTTATTCATGATAAATAACACATGGAAGGTGGGGCTCCAGTTTACGCCTCTGTACTGTCATCCTGGTGACATTAGTGACCAATGATGTTCTTGAGCAATGGGACAATCCAAATTGTATTGGGTTGCCCTGGATTTCATAAAGATGCAATATTTATCCATAGTAGGCTTGCAGCCATGAAACGCAAACCCTTAATATAACCCACTTAACTGGTGCCAATGTTGCTCTAGTCCAGGGGTCCCCAACCCGTAGCTCGTGAGCGACATGTGGCTGAGGGCCTGTGATGTGTGGCTTGCGGCTGTCTTTCAGCTTGGTGCATAAACACTAGGTCTAGCAAACAGCTATAACGAGCAGGTCTCCCGATGGTTACTTTTGTCAGTAGCCCCACATAGTAATGTAGATCTGAATGGGGTAAGGTAGGAATCCCTGGATCTTGGTATACTACCTCAGTGAAAAGCATTGGCTGTCATTAGACCGGTAATGGGGGCTCTGGGTGTCACGGCTGTGAGGGTGGCGGGAGCTGAAAGTGGCTCATGACCCTCTCCCAGAGCTGAACGTGGCTCTCAAAGTCAGAAAGGTTGGGGACCACTAATCCTTTAGAGAAGATAGTGCCCCAGCTGCCATTTGTAATTGTATATTAACACTGGACAGTACTTTGTTTGTTTTAAATGAAACTATAATGTTCATGCCGATTTTTCTTATTTTTTTCAGACTCTCGTTACATGTAGATATAGGGCTATTGTTTTTAATATTTTGTATTTCACATTGGTGCTTAACAGTTCTTCATTGTCTGTTCTAGGAATGGAGAGAAGCAGTTGAGTTGTATTGGCACTATACAGGATAAAATCACTGTATGTGCTACTGATGAATCCTACCAGTTAACACGTGACCGCATGTCTCAGGTAGAGAAGGAAACATGGAGCAGGACGGCCATTGAGATCAAGCCTGGAGCATCTCATCGAAGTATGTATGGATGGTAATCAATGTAGTAGGGTTCAGAATATTTCTGCTCTAACTGAATAGTATAATATAATATAATAGTAATCATAATAAATGTACAGTGTTTTACAGTAAATTTCCTGTAGCCTCTAAATTTATGGGACATCACCGATGTTACATAGTACTGAAGCTGCAAGCTGTCACTCCTAAACTTTCCAACAAAGAGCCTGTCACATCTTGTTTCAGTGCCTGTCTGTTACTGTGTATGACCTAATTGAATCCAATTCAAAACTTTATTTGTTTTTTGTGCCCTAGACTAATTTCACATGTCCATTAATTAGAATGGATCCAGCAGCAATCCGTTGGCAAAAAAGTTCTGAAGACACAACCTTTTGTCCATTTTTAAAGAACTGATTTCAGCTGGATCTATTTTTTAACATTGAAGTCTATAGAAAATGGATCCGTCAATGGATCCTAATTTATCTTACTTTTGAAATTCATTCAGTAAGCAAAAAAACAGATCCTTTACAAATTAAAGGAAAGTGGAGGATAAATAATGGTCTGTTTTTCTATAGACTCCATTGTTAAAAAAAACAGATCCAGCTGAAAATAGTTAAAGACAGACCAAAAGGTTTTTCTGCAAAACTTTTTTGGCAACAGATTGCTACTGGTTCCGTTCTAACATGTGATTAGTGTACATATGAACTCAGCTTTAAGGGCATGACCGGAAAAACAGGCAATGACCGATTGTGTACAGTGAGCTTCTCTGAAGCTGGGACACATACACTCAGTATCAGAGAGGCTCAATACTGAGGGGTACAAAGCCACACACAGCTTTGTACAGCGCTGTCAATGATGCTGACTGTTGTATAGCATGTTATCACACGCAATGTTGGGGAACTAAGGCTGCTTTCACATCAGCGTTTTTTGACGATCGTGTGATCGGTGAAAAAACCGCATCTGCCGCGATTACCGCATAACCGCTGCACTTGCGGCACAGTTGCGGCAAGCCCCATAGAATGTCTAAGCGGGCTTGCGGCAGATGCGGCAAGTGCGGTATCGGCACTTGCGGCAGGAGCGGCCGCAAAAAAACCGCGGATGACCGCGTTTTTTTTCGTGGCCGCACCTGCCGCAAGTGCCGAAACCGCACTTGCCGCACCTGCCGTACACTTACCGCAAGCCCCATAGACATTGCATGGGACTTGCTGCAACTGTGCCACAAGTGGAGCGGTTATGCGGTAATCTCGGCAGATGCGGTTTTTTCACCGCATCTGCTGCGATCGGCAAAAACCGCTGATGTGAAAGTACCCTTACACCTCCTTGACTAGTCAAAGTCGTATATTGCGTCTCGTAAATGGTCTTTAAAAATGTTTTTTTTAAAGATCTGTTTATGTGTGGAAATACATAAAGACACTGTTAGGCAGGGATTATAGATGGGGGCACAGAACTGCTTGTGGTTCTGGGTACAGAGAGAACCCGACAGCTTCCCATTAATCAGCAGGTTAATAGCCATAGAGCTGCCATACTGAGAGCTCCACTACTGGATGGAGAAGAACTCTAGGTTAATAGAATATTTGTCATGACTGGTTCCCTTTAAAAATACAAGAGCCAAATGAGTTCACATGAAAGAACATGAAAACCCTATCTTACCACTCTGTACGTAGTACGGTTATGATAGAGGAGGTGTCAGTATTACAGGGCATTCATGGTATGATAAAGCCATGTTTGCTAAGGGGCAGGGACATTGTATTCCATATGGTACATGGCTGTTTAGTGATCTGCTAATTCATGCCTTCAACTGATGATTCATTTATGAGTGGGAAATCAAGACATATGTTTTCCGTACAGTTTGGGTGCCAATATTAGCTCAGCCTTCACCTTCAATGCAGGATTTACTGTCATTCAGTTAAGCTAAAAATTCATACAGTTAGCTTCAGTGGATTAAGTACAAGCTGTGATGAATATAGACACACGTAGGATTTTACTGCTGATACGAAGGATTTCCTAGAACCTTGTTCTAGGAGCTTAGATAGAGGCTTTTTAGCAAGTGATGGATGCATGTAATGAAGGCTGAGTGACGCATGCCTTCCACATTTCATCTTATTAAAAATCCATTTATCTAGCCTCTCACTCATATATAGAGGACCTGCTGGACTTTGAAGACCAAACACAGACACCGTTATTTTATCTGAATTAATGGCTTTCAAGGATGAGATGAACTGTTGGTCAGAAGAAAATGTCCTACCTGTGGGATTGTCTGAGTAGTTATAATACTACACTTAAAAGATAAACAAGAGGTAGCTAAGTATAGGCGACCTATATCCGTTGTGCAGGATAATCTTACCATGCATCGCTAATTATTTGCAATACCGGAGGAGCCCTGTGAACTGTAAGTCTCAGCTTTCAATTGTACACTAAAGCAGTTGTCTACTGGACAACCCCTTTTCAATATCCCTAATGTGCCTAGAAAATTTTAAAGAAAAGCATATTTATCTACCAGGCCAGTGCTGGTGCACTAATATAAGCCAAAAGGTCCTTGAAGACCAACCTTACTTTTAAGTATCTTTTCAAAATAATCTTTTGTGCGTGTGCACATATGTAACAACATTATTTCTGGCTATTGTAAGATTTGTATCCTGGCTCCAGTTTTTTATTTTTACTCTCCAGACTCTATTCTTAATTTGCAATTGACTGTGAGCTAGTGGGAGGTGACTAGCTGCTGGCTGTATCTCCCCCATTGACATCAACAGCATGGAGGCAATTATATATGTGAACTGAGTGGTGTAGATGTGAGTCCAACTCGGGGAATGGTAGATGAGTTCCTGTCTACCTTAGCCTGTTTCCTCATTGTTCCGCCTCTCTCCAATCCAAAGAGTATAATAACATATCTCCATAATGAGCTGGCTGTCGTCTTCTTTGAGCAATATAGAGTTGAGCTATTTTTTTAAGAATGTTTTGTGAGATCAGGAGACGGGGGTGGAAGGAAGAAGATTGATAAGTGGGGAAGGAAGTAGATTTCCCTGATAATATTGCAAAATGTCTTTTATTCGTGTACAATAGATGTAGATATAGTTTGTTGATAGCACATTTCCCTTTTAAATCTTGAAAAAATATTTGTAACTTTAAGCAACAAAACAAATTCAGCACATTATTATGTTATGATATTCATATTTTCTTTTGACTACTATTTGAACTTTTTTTATAGTACAGTTTAAAGGAAACCTGTCAGGGCCCTGTGCACCCAGAACTACGAGCAGGTTATGGGTGCATATCTGAAATCCCTGCCTAATAGTCCGAGAATGTTGCAGGATACATAACCCGATCTTTAGAAAAAGTAGGGCTTTAACTAGTGAAGGGGGCATAAGTTCCATTGACTTAGCTGGCCCATATAGCATGTTAATCCGCCCCTGTGGGTGATGTAACATGCTTTGCATAGCATAATCATTACCACCGCTATATTAAGCTGCACTTGCACGTGGCTGGGCATACCTCACCACTGAGTGTCCCTATCGCTGGATGTACGCACTCCTGGCTTCAAGGAGGCTCCCTGAGCGTAATCAAAAGTTGGACATGCTTCCGGTCATGCGCATTATTCTAAGACCTGGTGTATTTATCCTGATTTCAGAGATGCATAGTGTGCATGATAGGAAACTGTCGATCGTATGGGTGAGCCTCTCTAAAGCCAGGGGTGTATACACCCAGCGACAGAGACGCTCAGTGGTGAGATGTGCACAGCCACACGCAAGCGCAGCCTAATATAGCGATTGTAATGATGATGCTATGCAAAGCACATTATCACACCCACAGGAACTAACACCCCTTTGACTAGTCAAAGCCCTAATTAGCATATAATTATTATTATTATTATTTATTTATATAGCGCCATTGGTTCCATGGCACTTTACATAAGAAGTGGGGGTAACAAGGACAGGTACAGTACATATGAACAGTCAATGTTTGCTGATACACGACGGGAGAGGATCCTGTCCACGAGGGCTCACAGTCTACAGGGGTGGGGGAGGACACGATAGGGGGGGAAGTGCCAAGCGTGTGGTGGAGCGGCGCTGGGTCTCATCATAGGTTGTAGGCTATCATAAACGATCTTTAGAAGCATTTTTTCTAAAGATCGGTTTATGTATGCTGCAACATGCTGGAACTACCAGGCAGGGATTTCAGAAATGCAGCCAGAACTGCTTGTGGTTCAGGGTGCACAGGGCTCTGACAGGTTCCCTTTGACAACACAAAGCAGCTGATAGTATATCATTTTCAGGAGGTAATCACAACATTTTCAATGTTCTACGGTCATCTAGAAAATTGTGCAAACTTGGATTTGTAGTGCAGATCAGCAGCACTGAATTAACACATGATGTGAAAACTGGTAACCTTGGAGAGATGTATGTGGTGCAGTAATGGGCGGAAGAAGGAAATCATCATGGAAAATGAATACCGAAATTTAATGTTACTTTTGCACTACCAATTTTAGATAAAAAAAAAATACATAGCTAAATTTTGCAACATGCAACAGTTAAATGACAGAGATTTCTTTTTGTCATTATTTCACGCTTTTTGTTTGTGAACTGTCAAATACTATTCGTTTATATGATACCTTTTGATCCGCCGGCAGCATTGTTGTTCTTCGCACAGCGCACAGTATACGTTAGAGTTAAGAGTCTCTGTGTTTCTGCCATTCTCAGAGGGGCGTTTCACCTGAGCGACATTGGGGGTTTAGCTGGGAGCACCTGCTTTCTGAGAATTAGCTAACAAGCCTCTAGCTGGCTCCGTCTACTCCCACCTCCACTTGCTCACTAATTACTCTTTTCAGGGCCCAATTAACGTGTTTGTCTTTATCGATATTCTTTTCCTGCATGAATAGCCTAGCAACCTGATATGTAAGAATCAAATATCTATGAAAGAAGCCATGTCTGCATCAAAGAACATGTAGAAAATGTCTTAAGAGAAAAATGTCCATTAGTATTGCCTTTACTTCAATAGTATAATAGATGTTTGCTAAGAAAGTTAATTAGAAGTCATTTATTCACTGTATGCTGATTAATAACACATAGCCATTAAGGCCGGGGTCACACGAGTGGAATTACAAATCTGTCCATTCTCATGCAGAAAATTTGATTAATTTTTCTCACTTGTCATCAGACTGCTGTCCGTGCACTGTCCATGTGCTGTCCATGTGCTGTCCATGTGCTGTCCGGTGCGCTGCCAATTTGCAATCGTTTTTTCTACTCATCAGCTATTTTTTACAGCACCATTTGCAGTTTCCCATCTTACAGAATTATAATGGATCCATCAAAATCAAATGCCACACTGAAGGTCCGAAAGGAATCCGATACTTTCTTCTTGTACCGTGCCAGATTTGAAGTCAGATCGCAGCATGCTGCAATTTTTTCTCATGCAAATACAGCAGAGAAAACATATGCAGTCCCTTTTTTATTGGATTGTGTATACGCTTGTGTGAGCAAGCCCTAAAATTGATAAGTAGATATAAAAATCTACCCCCCCCCCCTCTCAAAAAAAACATTTGAAACTTGGTTCCAGATAACCAAAGGGGCTGTTTATTGGCTCATGTGACAGGTGACTATGTTTTGACATAGGCTTATTAGAGGTGGTTAGGCTACTGAGCTTGACATAGGCTTATTAGAGGTGCGGTTTATACACAATATGGACAAACAAACGTCTTGTCAATACCATTTAATCATTGTATTCAGGTTTCTCATTCAGTCCAATAGCAGCAGGTGTATAAAATTCAGCTTCCTAATATGTAGTCTGCTTTATGTAACATTTATGTGAGAATGGGCTGTTCTAATCAGTTCACTAAATTTGAGTGTAATTCTGTAATGGGACGCCATCTTTGTGACAAGTCTGCTCTTTAAATTTCTTCCCTTCTAAATATTCCATAAGCAACTGTGATTGGTATTATTAAAAAGTGGAAGGCCTTAGGGACCACAGCAACTCAGCAACAAAGTGGAGACCATGTAACATTAGAGCAGGTTCGGCAAATGATGAGTATAGTGCATAAAAGTCATTAATGCTCTACTGATTCAATAAGTGCTGAGCTCCATACTCCATCTGGTATCTAACACATTAAAACACAATGTCAAGCATTAGATGGAGTGCTGTAAAGCACGCCACCAGTGGACTCCAGCAAAGTATGAATAGGCTCTGTGGAGTGACAAATCATGCTTATCTGGCAGTTTAATGGATAAACCTGGGTATGGTGTACGCTTGGGGAAGATTACTTGCCTTAACTTCTTTGTGCTAGCTTTAAGTTCTTCAGGGGTTTTTCTGGGGTTGTCCTAGGCCCCTTAGTTCTTGTTAAGGGAAAATGTAATTCTTTACCATTCCCAGACATTTTAGTCATCAATTTCCATTTTGTTAAAATAGTTTAGTGAAGGTCCCTTTTAGTATGAACATGCCCCAAAGCGCAAAGCAAGGTCCTTAAATGCACAATTGGGTGAGTGGTGCTGTGGAAGAACTTAATTATTATTATTATTATTATTTATTTATATAGTGCCATTAGATTCCATGGCAGTTTACATATGGAAGGGGCAGACGAGGACGAGTACACAAAGTATGGACAATCAAATCGTACAGGTATAGTAGGGGAGAGGACCCTGTCCACGAGGGTGCACAGTCTACGAGGGACGGGTGGGGATACAGAAGGAGGGGGGGAAATGCCGAACTTGAGACGGTGCGGTGTACCAGGTCTCATTGTAGGTTGTAGGCTTGTCGGAAGAGGTGAGTTTTCAGGTTTCTCCTGAAGGTTTCCAGGGTAAGCGAATGTCTGATATGTTGGGAGAGAGAGTTACAGAGTATGGTGGATGCACAAGAGAAATCTTGTATGCAGTTGTGAGAGGAGGAAATGAGAAGGGAGTCAAGAAGGAGCTCTTGGGGGAACGCAGATTGCTTGAGGGTAGGTATCGGGAGACCATGTCAAATATGTATGTAGGGGACAGGTTGTGGATGGCTTTGTATGTTATGGTTAGGGTTTTGAACCGGGATCTCTGAGATGTGGGGAGCCAGTGAAGGGCTTGGCAGAAGGGGGAGACAGGGGAGTAGCAGGGAGACAGGTGGATTAGTCAAGCAGCAGAATTGAGGATAGATTGCGAGGTGCGAGGGAGGTAGTGGGGCGGCCGGAGAGCAGGAGTTTGCAGTAGTCAAGGCGGGAGATGATGAGAGCATGGACAAGTGTTTTACCAGTGTCGTGGTCAAGTAAAGAGTGAATTCGGGAAATGTTTTTGAGCTGGAGTCGGGTGGTGGTAGCAAGGGAATGGATGTGGGGCTTGAAGGAGAGGGAAGAGTCGAAGATTACCCCGAGGCACTTGGCGTGGAAGACTGGGGAGAGTGAGCAGTTGTTGACAGTGATAGATAGGTCTGGTAGACGGGGAGAGCGACTTGGGGGGAAGACGATGAACTCTGTTTTGTCCATGTTCAATTTTAGGAAGCGAGCAGAAAAGAAGGATGAGATGGCGGACAGGCATTGTGGAATTTTGGATAGTAGGGAGGCGATGTCTGGCCCACACATATAGATCTGGGTGTCGTCAGCGTAGAGGTGGTATTGAAGGCCGTGGGACTCAATGAGTTGTCCTAGGCCAAGGGTGTAGATGGAGAAGAGTAGTGGTCCCAAAACTGAGCCTTGGGGGACACCGACAGATAGGGAGTAGGGCGAAGAGGAGATGTGGGAGTGGGTGACCCTAAAAGTCCGGTCCGTTGGGTAAGAGGAGATCCAGGAGAGGGCTAGGTCAGTGATGCCAAGAGATTCCAGAATTTGAAGTAGGAGTGAATGGTCAACTGTGTCAAAGGCGGCACATAGGTCGAGGAGGAGGAGGATGGAGTAGTGTTGCTTGCTCTTGGTGGTCAGCAGGTCATTGGTGTCTTTGGATAGGGCTGTTTTGGTGGAGTGGTGAGATTGGAAACCGGATTGTAGGTGGTCAAAGAGGGAGAAGGAGGAGAGGTGGGAGGACAGATCGGAATAGACGTGTTGTTCAAGTAGTTTTGAGATGAAGGGGAGACAAGATATGGGATGATAGTTATAGACAGATGCAGGGTCGAGGGAGGGTTATTTGAGGATGGGTGTGATCAAGGCATGCTTGAAGGATGAGCAACATCCAGTAGTGAGTGATAAGTTGAAGAGATGGGTTAGGGCAGGGATGAGGACTGCATTGAGGTATGAGATGAGGTGGGAGAGGAGTGGGTCGAGGACACAGGTGGTGAGGTGTGATCGTGACAGAAGGGAGGAGAGTTGATCTTCTGTCATGGTGGAGAAGCTTCCTTTGGACAAGAGGGTTCGACGGTAATAGGGGAGAGGCCGAGGGGACAGTGAGTCAAAGCTTTCTCTGATTTTGTCGATCTTCTGTTTGAAGAAGGTGGCAAAGTCATCGGCCAAGTTGAGGGGAGAGGTAGGAGGTGCAGGGGGACGGAGTAGAGAGTTGAAAGTTGTGAATAGCTGTTTGGGGTTGTGGGACAGGGTGGTTACTAGAGAAGAGAAGTAGGCTTGTTTTGCGGCAGCAAGTGCTGTCTTGAAGTTACTGATGGACTGTTTGTACATGGCGAAGTGCACCGAGGAGTGGGATTTCTTCCATCTCTACTCGGCTGCCCTGGATGCTCGACGCAGTTCTTTAGTGAGGGTGGTGAGCAAGGGTTGCCTGTGTGCGCAAACTTTGTTGTATATGAGTGGGGCGGCCTGGCCGAGGGTTTGTGGTTAATGTAGTGTTATTTTAACTCCCCCTCACTCACAATTACCACGCCCCTGAAGAAGGTGATCCGAAATGTGCATATGGGCGCACGGTCTCAGACCACAAGACCTTGAGGCTGCAATCCACAGAGAAGGTATATAGTTTGACATATGACCCAGCGATGGCTTTTACTATGATCACATTTAATTGCTAGTGTATACAACAGCTCAGTGTGGTAGCTATCTGGTATAGTTTGATACAAGCTGCAAGCGGTCCTGTAGGCCTAGGCCCTGCTCCCCAGGGATAGGGTTAATATCTGAATATAGCAATCTTGACTATGTATAGTTAGTAAGGTATTTATGTGGAAGTAAACTGCACCAATCAGCTCAAGTCCAATTGTATATAGAGCCTACATAGGATATATAAGCCTTGCCCTACAGCATATCAATGGTTGTATATCAATAATCAGTAAGGTATAACATCAGTATATAGAGACTGTAAGTTGTTATAGCCTAGTCCAGATTGATTTAGGTTATTTACCGATAATTTGGAAGATGTATGATTTTTTTTCCACAACTAAGATATGCAATATTTCTCTACCCCTGATTATACACACTGATACATCTATAGATTGGTAGTGGTATACATCTATGGTAAAGCCATACTTTTTAATACCTATAAGTATAAGTATACACTCTGATTAATAAGTAATATCTATAATTACTATCTGGGATATTCAACATATGTACATATCATATAAAGTATCTGTATATCAAATTTGGACTGCTGTGTATAGGTCTTATCTGTTGGCAGAAACACCTCCCTGTTTGTCACTTGTATTTATTTAATAAAGTTTTCATTTTTGCATAAATAAGAGGACTTTTTGATCCTAATTTTTCTGGTGGTGTCTTGAGTTAGCGATTGTCCTCAGTATAGCCATACCATATCATATACCAAAAAACCGGACAGCACTCCATATAGCAGTTATGTTCTCTTTATTGGCCCATAACAACCGAACGTTTCGGTCCCTCAAGTGATGTGCTCCTAGTGCTGCTCTTCATTTTTTTCGTTTTCATACCATATCATAACCGTAAGTGATGGGAACTACATAGTATAGGATAGAAGTATGCAATTATAAGTATCTACAATGCAGATTTTTGGTGTATGCCCCCTTGTTTTATTATTGTGGTGTTATAGAGGGTGGCGGCAGCGTCATGTGAGGAAGCCAAGTCTGTGACAGGGAAGAGGATGAGAGAGTGAGTGGAATCGTAAGTAGTTCTGCAGGAATTGGCAAAAGTCTGAGATCTTCAAATCTGTAGACATCTCAGCAGGTGAGTTGTGTAGCTGCATGAGGGATCAATCTGGGCATATACTCAGGTGCAGGGTTGAGTGCACGGGCCTGGAGTTGGGGCCCCAACGCCTTACCATGAAAGACTATGCATTATATTTGCAATATTGGGCAGCTGAGCTTTCGTATCGGGCCATGAGTTCAAGTTACACATGATCAATTTCTTTAGTTCATGTCATATTCTATGTAATGTGTAGGTGTTCCAATACTTTTGTAGTGTATCTGCCACACGTAGATAGACAGACAGATAAAGATGAATAGATAGCAAGTGTTTGTTTACACTTCATCCTTCTGTAAGTTCAGAATACATCAGTGGATGACCTATGTGTTGGAACTCACAAGAGCTGTAGAAGTAAGGAACCTGGTTATGAGGAACGGGTTTGTCTGGTCTGAATAGTTCACATGAAGACACAATAGATCAGACCTGTAATGGATAAGGGAAAACAATGCTTATTGGAGTTGGAACATGCACAAGCTGGTGAAAGTAGAAAAGTGAGAGTGTTTACTGAGAGTTAGAACAACATGTGAAATGTAGCAGGTAGCCAACCCTTTCATACATTGGCACAGTACAATACAGATGTAGCGACCGGTGGTAAGGCCGCGGGTGTGTGTGTATGATCTTTCTCAACAGAATCCCCATACTCAGATTTAACCGGTAGTAACATTTCTTTACTGTAAAACATGTCTATAACACAGTCAACTGATCTAGCTGCACACATGTATAGAGCTGCACAGAGTCTCTGGATCTTCACTTCTTCCGGGTACGCAGCAAGCAAAGAAAAAAACACAACAATGGAGATATCTTTCCCTAACTTTCCCTAAAATCACGTACCAGTCTATCACAGAAGAAGGTGTCGCTCCCACGTAGCAGGCCTGGGGTCTCACGATGACGGGTCCCGGTGCAGCGCTGAAGGGGGAAACTCCTCAGTCTTCTTCTGTGGTCTCCTTCCGCAGGTAACAGAATCTTTCTTTGTTAGTCTCTCCCAGTCTCAGGGCACACAGAGGAGCAGAAGGGAGCCCACAGTAGCACAGAAGTCTCTCTCAGTCTCGGGGCAAACCGATGAGCAGAAGGGAGATCACAGTAGCACAGATGGCTCCCTTATGTCAGTCACAGCCCCTGCACATGTAATCCAGTGGCAATGTCCTGAATTCCGGAGGCAATGTCCTGAATTTGAGTGGGACCCTCGGTAAGACAAGGTCCTGCAGACCGGGGGTTGCAACAGCGATCCTCACGGGGTATTTCTTCCCAAGAATCCGGCTGCAAAAGAGCCCTATGTCGGGAGACACCACACAGTCTATCCTGACAGAGCTCTGGATCTCTAATCATCATCTCCCGCCCTTTTTCTTCCTCAGCACAAGGCTGTTGGGGGAGGGGATCAGACTGTGTAATGTTCACTGCAGTGTCCATTTGAATAACAACACAGTCAGGGCTACCCACTTCATTACATACCCCCCCACTTAAAGGTTGGCAGTCCCTGTCAACAACCGCCGGCTCCAAGGCAGTGATGACTGTAGTTGTCACAGGGGTCGGTTGAGAAGTGGGCCATACATACTGGTCCCTGTAGAACCGTCCGGGCGGGATCCCAGCAGTGGTGCGGTCAGTGCGTCGCAAGGGTCGGTTGTTCCCCTCCTCGTCACTGTCTTTACGCCCCACTCCAGTCAGTACTCCGGGAGAGGGACTGGTCTGTGTAGGTGGGTCACCGGTCTCAGAGTCGACGTGATCTCTATGTTGAGAAATGTCCGTGACGTCAGTCATGTCAGCAGCGTCACCCCCTCCGGTTACTGTGGGAGGGGAGTCAGGCCGGGAGCGGCAGGGGTGCAACATATTTCGGTGCACAGTGCGGGTGCTGTGGCTGTCTTCACCCCGCACTCGGTATACATGTCCATTGGGGTAAGGGCGTTCGATTACCCGGTAGACTTCAGTCTCCCACTTGGCTCGAAGTTTCCCTTGAGGCTTCTTAATACGGAGCAAGACTAGCTGTCCCAACTTTAAGGGTTTCTCTTGCACGGGGAGTGGGTCAGCATGTATCTGGCCCCGGATTTGTTGACTCACCAGCCGGTGTACAGTCTCCATCTTCTGGCGGTGAGCATTTAGCCAGGAGGGGTAGTTATGGCAGACATCTTCTTCTGGGCGGAATAGGTTCAGGTCATGGACCCCTTTTCCGGGGCGGCCAAAGAGAAGAGTGTGAGGGGTGTAGCCAGTCACGGAGTGGACCTGGTTGTTGTAGGCCCATACTAGATCTGGAAGGAATTGGGGCCATCGATCTTTCTTATCTTCGGCCAAGGTGCGGATCAGCTGAAGTAGGGTCCGGTTAAAGCGTTCACATGCACCGTTCCCTTGTGGATGGTAAGGAGTGGTCCTCGACTTCTGGATCCCATACATCCGATGCAGCTCCTCGATGACTCTGCCTTCGAAACAAGCCCCCTGGTCGGAGTGTAACCTCTCCGGACACCCATAGACGTGGATGAACTGTCGACAGATGGCCTGTGCAGCCGACTCGGCCGTCTGGTCCTTGGTAGCAACAACGACTGCGAATTTTGTGAAGTGGTCCACCATGACTAGGCAGTATTGATAGCCACTGCTCGCCGTCCCGATCAGCAGATAGTCCACCATCAACAGCTCAAGAGGCCTGGAGGTTTTAATCGTCTGGACAGGTGCACGCTGTTCGGTGGACTTGTGCAGTTCACAGGTGCGACAGGTTCTGCAGACGTCTTCGACCAGCTTGCGGAGCCCTGGACAGTAGATGGACTGTTGAATCCACCGAAAGGTCTTGTCTATTCCAAAGTGACCGTTCCTTTTGTGTGCTTCGTCCACCATCTTACGAGCCAATTGGGCAGGCACCACGACTTGTGTACATTCCTCCAACATGTGGGACAGGAGAACCTTCCGATATAGTACCTCTTCTCTCAGAATTAGCCGATCCCACTGGCTGAGCAAGGTCAAGGTCCCGGTAGACAGTCGTGCCCGCGTGTCAGGGGGGGGCTTCTGCCTTTGCTTCACCATTGTTTGAGTAGAGCCCATTCAGGGTTCTGGTCCTGGAGCCTGCACAACTCTTGGGGACACAGTGTAACCCCCACTGGCGTTCCAACTTCGCCCACAACGAACTGGCAGTAATCCATCATCTGTTGGGCAAGCCTTGCAAAGTCGGGCGTCTCGTCTCCTTCTAGTTCTTCATCCCGGTCTCTGGTAAGTAAGGGGTATGACACTCTAGACAGGCTGTCCGCATTTTGATTCTCAGCCCCAGCCCTGTATTTGATCTTGTAGTTGAACTTCGAGAGTCGAGCCATCCAACGCTGTTCCATGACTCCGAGCTTCGCATTTTGTAAGTGGGCCAACGGGTTGTTATCGGTCAGGACCAGTACTTCCGCCCCTGTGAGGTATCCTGCAAATTTCTCCGCCATAGCCCACGTTAGGGCCAACAGCTCCAGCCGGAACGAGCTATAATTGGTGGGGTTCTTCTCGCCCTCGTGTAGGGATCGACTGGCATAGGCTATGACACGTTCCTTGCCTTCTTGTACTTGTGAAAGTACTGCCCCTAGACCTTGTAGGCTGGCATCGGTATGTAGTTGGAAAGGGAGATTGTAGTCTGCATATGCCAGGACGGGGGGTGAAGTCAAGGCACCCTTTAGGGCTTGGAAGGATTCTTCCTGGCTGGGTCCCCAGCTGATGGGTCGTCCTCTGGGGCCGTTGGTGGTCCCTCGAAGCAATTCGTGCAAGGGTGCAGCAAGCCGGGCGAAGTTTCTCACGAACCGGCGGTAGTAACCGGCCAACCCCAGGAAGGCCCGGACCTCTCTGACGTTCGTAGGCTGTGGCCAGTCCCGCACGGCGGCTATTTTCTCCGAAGACGGCTGTACACCTTTGGCCGAGATCCGGTGACCCAGGTAATTGATCTCGGGCTGCAGAAGACGGCACTTGCTGGGTTTCAACTTCAGGCCATGTTCTCTCAACCTACGAAACACACGGCCCAGCTGTTGCAGGTGTTCTTCAAATGTGGCCGAATAGACTACGATGTCGTCCAGGTAAATGAGGGTGAAGTCGAAGTTGAAGTCCCCCAGGCAGCGCTCCATCAGTCGCTGGAAGGTCCCCGGCGCGTTGTTCAGGCCAAAGGGCATCCGGTCGAACTCGTACAGGCCCATGGGTAGGATGAAAGCAGTCTTTTCTCTATCTTTCTCGTGCATAGGTACCTGCCAATAGCCGCTGGCCAGGTCCAATGACGAAAAATATTTAGCTTTCTTCAGGGCTGTCAGGGATTCTTCGATCCTTGGTAAAGGGTATGAGTCCCGGATGGTGCAAGCATTCAAACGGCGGTAGTCCACGCAGAACCTCAGGGACCCGTCTTTCTTCTTGACTATCACCACTGGTGCAGCCCAGGGGCTCTGGCTTTCTCGTACCACTCCAGCGTGTAACATGGAATTCAGGAGATTTTTCACTTCTTGGTATTGTTGGGGAGGTATTTGGCGGTACCTTTCACGGATAGGAGCGGTATCACCTGTGGGGATTTCGTGCTTGATACTGGGGGTGCATCCAAAGTCGGTGTCATGCCGGGCAAAGGACGCCTGGTGCTCTTGAAGTAACTCTTCCACCTGGGACACTTCTTCGTTGGAGTATTGGGATATGTCCAACTGGCACTTTTCTCGTAGTTCTCGCCCCGCGTTGATGTCATCCGCGACAGCGGCCATGGCAGAGACCGTCACTGTCCAATCTCCCTCTGTGGACGGTGCAAACTGGAGGGGGTTCATAGGGTTCACCTCTTCGGTTAGGGCGTAAACTTGGGCGAGTTGTGTCCCAGCCTCTAGGTCAACGCTCACGTTAGCCGTGTTACCCAGCCTGACAGGAATCCTCCCCTTTCTCACAACAGCTAGCGTTCGAGCAACTAGGGGGTTCAGCTTCCCTTCCTTCGGGGTGCGCGGCTCAATCAGCACCTCCACGCCTTCGAGCTGTCTTGTGGTGCTAAGGGGTAGCGAGATAACGGTCTCCTTCTCAGCAGGTAAAGTTATCCTAGTATGGCGGGGTACGGTGATCGTGGCCAGCGGCAGTTGGTCTTCGGTCATTCGCTGGAGATTGCAGGTCCGGACCACTTGTTGGAAGGCTCGGCGGGTGGCCGTATGTGTGGTCACTTCTTGCCAGTACTTGGGCCCCCTCTTGGTAAGCAACACCAGATTCAGGTCTTTCAAGATGTTCATCCCAATAATCATGGGCGTTTCTGATCCACAGCCTTCCCTGACCACGATTATCCCTCTCTTCCCGAGATCTTGCCCACAGACTTCAGTGTTCATCCAGGCAACTCCCGTCACCGGAATGGGTAGATTATTGGCTGCTTTGATCTTGATAGTAGTATCAGGGTCACAGGCAACCCGCGGCTTCAGATACTCTTCGTAAAACTGCTCGGAGATGGTGGATACCTGAGACCCAGTATCCATTAATCCTTGCACGGCGGTCCCTTCCAATAATACTTTCAGGGTAGGGCTGTTTGATACAAGTTTGTTCCGTGGCTGGCTCTGTTTTCCTACACTCCTCTCCTTGGCCTCCCCTGCCGAGTGAGCCTCTTTGGCAGGGGCGTCTAGTTTAAAGGTGGCCGCTGTTGTGGGACATGACTTGCTGGTTCCGGTATATCGGCCCGTGGATGAACTTGAACGTTCTGGGGGCAACGGTTCGCTCTATGGCGGGGATCACCGCATGTCCAGCATCTTCCCATCGGCCGGCTGGGTTGTTGTCTCGCTTGCCTGTCCGCCTGTTGGTCCAGGGTGAGCTGCAACACCTGTTTCTGCAACTCTGCCACCATCTGCTTCAGTTCTTCCGTGTCACTGTTCGGGGTTCTGATACCAGTTATGGACCTGCAAGCCGCGGTATAAGTCTGGGCCTCCATGACAGGTCCTCTCGAACGTTCTATCGCTTCTTGCTTAACCTCAGCGAACGTAAGGGCCGGATTTATCCGGAGTAGATCTTGCAGTGAGCGGTTAAGGTACGGGTCTCTTAATCCAGTCACAAATTGATCTCTCAACACCAGGTCACGGGCGCCCGTACTAGCTATCTGTTCTTTTTTCCTGCAGGCTTGTTCAAGCAGTACTTGGAGGGCGTTGGCATATTGAGGGATGTCCTCCGATTCGAGTTGAGTACGCCGGAAGAACATATACCGTAATGTTCCCGCATATGTGGTCGGCCCATAGGTGTTCTCCAGCACCCGCACCAAGTCATCCAACGTACGCTGGCCCCTAACCGTCTCCAGCCTGACTGTCGTCCACGCCTCCCCCTCTAATGTTAGCATGGCCATTTCTGCTAAGGTCTTAGGATCAATGTTATACATCTCCCCCACTATCTTAAGTTGTTCGGTCCATTCAGTTACAGGATAGTTCCGTCCGTTAAACTTCCTCACCTGATTGACAATAGATGCCGGGGGAGCTGTCCGGTTATAAGGTACTACCGGGAGGAGATTCTGTTGATCACACATCCTGCCGACTACGCCAGATGTAGCGACCGGTGGTAAGGCCGCGGGTGTGTGTGTATGATCTTTCTCAACAGAATCCCCATACTCAGATTTAACCGGTAGTAACATTTCTTTACTGTAAAACATGTCTATAACACAGTCAACTGATCTAGCTGCACACATGTATAGAGCTGCACAGAGTCTCTGGATCTTCACTTCTTCCGGGTACGCAGCAAGCAAAGAAAAAAACACAACAATGGAGATATCTTTCCCTAACTTTCCCTAAAATCACGTACCAGTCTATCACAGAAGAAGGTGTCGCTCCCACGTAGCAGGCCTGGGGTCTCACGATGACGGGTCCCGGTGCAGCGCTGAAGGGGGAAACTCCTCAGTCTTCTTCTGTGGTCTCCTTCCGCAGGTAACAGAATCTTTCTTTGTTAGTCTCTCCCAGTCTCAGGGCACACAGAGGAGCAGAAGGGAGCCCACAGTAGCACAGAAGTCTCTCTCAGTCTCGGGGCAAACCGATGAGCAGAAGGGAGATCACAGTAGCACAGATGGCTCCCTTATGTCAGTCACAGCCCTGCACATGTAATCCAGTGGCAATGTCCTGAATTCCGGAGGCAATGTCCTGAATTTGAGTGGGACCCTCGGTAAGACAAGGTCCTGCAGACCGGGGGTTGCAACAGCGATCCTCACGGGGTATTTCTTCCCAAGAATCCGGCTGCAAAAGAGCCCTATGTCGGGAGACACCACACAGTCTATCCTGACAGAGCTCTGGATCTCTAATCATCATCTCCCGCCCTTTTTCTTCCTCAGCACAAGGCTGTTGGGGGAGGGGATCAGACTGTGTAATGTTCACTGCAGTGTCCATTTGAATAACAACACAGTCAGGGCTACCCACTTCATTACACAGTCAAATGGTTTAAGAATTAATGCTATGATGATTAGTGGTACCATTTAACTTAAAAATATATAAAATTATAATTTTTAACAACTTTTCAGAGGATGAAAGCAGAAGGATATATAGGAATATTCGTATTTTTTTTCGATCTTTAGTTTTAAATTTTAATTTTAAGTGACAGCAGTAGTGATTAACCTTGATGAGGTGAAAATACCTTGTATCCTAAAAACCCAATAATGATGTATATTTAATATTGAGAGGGATTTTGTAAGATGTCTGGTACATATATAGCCTATTACTAAGCATTTGCATTTTTTATTAGGCAAATGTGTCAAGCTCTCCAGTAAGAACAATATGGATTCTGGAACACAGAACTCCTCACCCAGTCATCGTCCTCCAGTCTTCTTAACACCTGCAGCCAAGAAATGCAACCGAGTGAATGGAGAGCGAAGACCGCTTCAAGAGTGGCTAATTCATCTTCTAGCCTTAAAGCCGTGCCGGAAACATGACCTCATACAGCGCTTAGAGAAATACAACATGTTTCCCAGAGATCACACAGAGCTCCTGTCTGCACTGGATGAGGTAGGAAATTATTCATGTTTGTGATTAAGTTACTGAGGATTATGAACCAAAATCAACTGATCGTGAATCCTTTCTGGAAATTCAAACTGAAAATTATCTAACAAGTTGCCGTCATCCTACTCTATTTATATAGAATTTACTTGCCTTATTTGTCAAATTATGACTAAGCCCATTTCAGAAAACCTAATTTTAGTGTCTGTTTCATGGTCACATGGCCTGGATCCTGTGCCACTCTACTAAACTGAACTTAGATCACTATACGACCAAAGTTTTATCCTTATTTTTGACATTTTTGCTCATTACAATTGTATCCAGTCCATAGATTTACTGCAGTAACTGTAAAGGCCCCGTCACACTGGGCGACATCGCCGCCCATTACAGAGGCGACGTAGGAGTGTGGCCTATCGCCGGCGTCATCGCCCCTATGTCGCCTCGTGTAAAGGGGTTATGTCGGCGGTGCCGGCCGGTCGCCTGGTTTCAGAGCAGTGCTCTGAAACCAGGCGACCATCATGGGGCGATGTGCACACATCGCCCCATGTAACCGGGCGCTGGCGACCTGTCAGGCGATGGGAGCCATAGGCTCCCATTGTCCTGCATCGTCGCTTGGGTTTTCAGACACCCCGGCGGCGATGCCGCCTGTCAGCTCACCGGCGCGAGGCTGGAGATGTCGCCCTGTGTACACGGGGGACTGCAACGCTAGCGGGGCGCCAAAAACGTGTGTGCACCCGCCCAGTCGCCGCCGACATCCCCAGCCCCGTCTCCTGGTGTGACGGGGGCTTTAGACCCTTTGCATCAAGGTCAGGAGATGTTGAGTTTGATAGTTTAAATATTGTCTTAAATTCGATATCACTGTAATTATACAGGCTTAAAGAATAGTGTTGATGAGACATTTTATTGTACAGTGAATACTATAAAAACTAAACTTCAAAACAACATTAGAATTGCATTTTTTTCACCTTATTTACCAGTACATTATATGGTAAAATGAATGGTGACATTCAATACTACAACCGTTTTTGCAAAAACAAACAAAAAAAATAAGACAAGCACTCATATTGTTCTGTTATTAAAAAAAGTCTTTTCTTGGAGGAAGGTGAGGAAAAAACAAAGCACCAAAAACTAAATTGGCCACAGGGTTAAAAATCAGTATTATAAAAAAAAGAAAATACAAAACAATGTAACATTCACGTGACCAAATAAATGGTGGATAGGTTTTCCACAGGAGAGGTTATAAGTGTCTAAGTGATGACATTGGGACCCCTGCAATCACTAAACAGGTGTTCCAATTCATGACTTTTCTTCACTCGGGCCATAATTCAGTGGCACACTCCTTTCAGGACCTGCTTCTTTACTCTGCATGTGTTATCTGGTTCAACTTTGATAAAGTGATCAAGATGAGTCCAGGCCCCTCCCCTCTGCTGTACACCTAGATGCATTTGTATGTGTATATATTGTGCCCAACAAGTTTGCTTAGACTTTAGGCTGCTCATGTCTCATCTAAGTGTCTCATCTAAGTGTAGTGCAGTGTACTGCAATGAATTAGACCAGAAGGGAACTGAAGGTAACTCCTGCATCCTCCATACACTGGAACTCTCTCTCAACGCATCAGACTCTCGCCTACCATGGAAACCTTCCAAAGGAACCTGAAGATGTACTTTTTCCGCCAAGTCTACAACTGCAGTAGCCTTCAGTCCACTATACTGCTGCATGACCATCTCTGCCCTCACCTACGGTATCCTCACTCATCCTTGTAGACTATGATCTCTCTCAAGCATAGTCGTCGCTCCTCACCTGTTGTATTCCTCACCTACACTCTTCCCTTGTAGACTGTGAGCCCTCACATGTAGGGTCCTCTATCCTCCTGTAGCTGTCTATGCCTTGCATTGTTCATGATTATTGTACTTGTCTTTATTATGTATACTCCTTTTCATATGCAAAGCGCCATGGAATAAATGGTGCTATAATAATAAATAATAACACTAGCTGCCTCTCGAAACATTGTCTACTGGGCTGACATATAGAACTGAGTTCAGAACACCAATCTGATCCCCTGAAATTATGTTACCATGTTGAACTATGTTACCATGCCAAATAACTACTGAATTAAATTTGTGTATTTAATATTAGATATTTTCCATATTTCACATATTTTAGAAGTCTAAAAAGTCCTGGGCTATCACGAGGTCCTCTCATACTATATAGCTAATGTAAAGATCAGAAAGCCACAAAACAGCAGGTACTATATGGTTTTATATTTATAGGCCAATTAGCTTTCCTAAATGATGGCATTAATATGAACACGTAACTTATATGGGAATGTATTGTGCTGGGGAAATGCCAGTTATGAGCTTCAGAGAGCTTGCCAATATGCAAATCTTATATTGGACAGATACACCCGCTACACCCAATTAAAGGATTAACTTGTTTTTGTCTCCTAATTTGAATTATGAGGCGATAGCTGCTGAAAACATTTCATTTTATAGAAAAATTAATCTTGAGCGGTTTCATCTAAGCTCAGTGACCTTCTGCTACCAATGAGAACAGTTCAATGAGGATGGCGGTATCAAGTTTCAGACTTTTATGACCTGATATCTAAATAACAAGGTTGTATGTATTATGATCTGTTTTATCAGAGTTAGCTATGTGAACCTTATTGTTTAACATATCCACCTAGAAAAGACGTGCCTGCCTTACATATCTGTAATGTGAGAGGTTCTTGGTTTAAATTTAATATCCGTGCAATTATTTTCTAAATCCTAGGTAGGATGCTTAAGCCCAAAGGATGGCAAGTACTGCCTGAGAGAGGAGCTCTACAGCCAGGTGCAGAAGGACTGGATGGGGTACACCCCAGAAGAAAGGCAGCACATGACAAGTAGTCTAGAGAGGTATGAGAAGCTGGCTTATTATTTAAAGAGATCCTGTCAGCATGATTTTGTAATGTAAAGCAAATACATGGCTGTAAAGCCCCCGTCACACTAAGCGAGATCGCTGCTAAATCACAAGTTTGGTTACGCAACAGTGATCTCACTATGTTGACGCTTAGCAGCGACCAGGCCCCTGCTGCGAGATCGCTGGTCGTGGCAGAGTCGCCTGGACCGTTTTTTGATCATTGGGGTCCCGCTGGGCAGCATGCATCGGTGTGTTTGACAGGGACAACAACCAACGACCTCAATACTACAGGTCTGAGAAACAGGGTCCCAATGACCTCCGTATCATTCCGGATCGTTGTTGCATTACTGGTGAGATCTGACTGTTTGACATCTCACCAGCAATCCCGACAGCAACGCACCAGCGATCCCTATCGGGTTGTATCGCTGTCGGAATCGCTGGTGCATCGCCAAGTGTGACGGTACCCTAATGTTGCTGTAATACTGATTACATTGATACCTATGGTGAAGATATCTGCTTTCTTGTCCTTTAATCACCATTTGAAGTGTTCTACTAATTAAATTTCGGTGCTAGGGGGTGGACTGTACAGTGGGTCTTCTCCTCTCTGTCTTTGATTCCCCGACTCCTCCGCCTGCCTCTGGTTTGTGAATGTCCTGCCTCATCTGTTTGAAATCTCAGCACTGACCTGTCATTCAAATACTGAAGTCAGGCAGAGGGTCTGGGGAATCACAGACAGGGAGGAGAAGACCTGGAGTACAGTCCGGCCCCTGTGCACCGAAATCTAATTAGTAGAAAACTCCAAATGGTGGTTAAAGAATGATAACAAAGTGGATATCTTCACACTATCAATGTAATCATCATTATAGCATCATTACTGCCATGTCTTTATTTTTTATTACGAAATCATGCTGACATGTTCTCTGTAACACGTTTACTCCATGTTCAGCTATTGTCACGTTTTGTTTTTTTAAAAACAGTGTTAAACAATGTTACCTATATTAATCAACCAGATTACACACGTGGAATTTGATTGGTTACCTTAGGCAGTCGTTATCAGAGCCCATTTCAGTGGGATGAGTTAACTACCTTATGTGTATAGGGGTCTCTCAACTTTCTCCAAATAGAAAAAAAGGGCAGGGGTGTTGAATTTCAATCCTTTTGTTTTCAGGGAAGAGAAGCCGCTGCCAGAGGTGAATGCCTATGGGGGCATCAGGGGGAATAATAGTTGGGTGACAACTATTAAAAGTGTACAGCTAGTTTAAAGAAGTTGTCTGCAACTCAGTATGAGATCAGAGAGGTCTGACGCCCACCGATCAGCTGTTATCTGTCTGATGTAAGTCGTGTACATAGCAGAACATCATCGTTCCGTAAATTGATAAATACTGCAATCTTTCTCCCGGCATCTGAAGTACCAGCAGATACGTTGGCATAAGGAGCTCAATATTTTCAAGCTAAGCATGAAGTGAACACTATGGCCACTGTGTCTACCATAAATTCTATAAATTCAGTTGTTAATCCTTGAAACTATCAAGCTAATATATTTGAGATATATTCATCTGAATATTAATGCAGTCATCAGCACTAATCAGAGACATTCAATCTATGTACATTGTGAACAATCCATTTATGTTATTTTTTTAGGTTTCTATGAAATTTGATGGCCAACTGCTGTCTTTACTGGAGTTTTATCTGTTTTAATAAAATCTTCCTCTGCAAAAAATACCAGTTTTCTAAATATTGAGTTGTATTCACCTCTTTTTCATCAGTGAATTCAGCTTTCTCTGGAATCAGTGTTGGGGGAGAGGTTATACAGAGCTCATGAGTATGGAGGACTTACATGGTAGTAGGTTTACTTATCCTCTAGTGATAATCTCCCCATATTGCTGGAATTAGGGTTTCTACTACTACATCATGCTACCCTCAGATTAGGTAGCAAGAGACTGGTGACAGATTCCTGGCAAGTATCCGACATATGTAGCTCGCTGATACTCTGACCACCTCTCCTTCCCTGTAAGCCATGGTCAACCTTCTGCTTGTCTGACTATATCCGTGACTGATCTATAGCTGTGGTTTCCTTGCAGTCTGTGTACTTAGGAGGGTATTGCTGTCACAGAGAGGTTTTGCACACTTGACTAATTGAAGTTTTAGTCTGGAATTATGTCTGTGGATTGCAATCTGTAGCCTTACATTTGTCGTGAAGCTCCATCAATTACAGAAAGGTTGCGGTGAAAGCAAAATGTTGCTCAACCCTTCCTTCTGTTTACTATGTGGCACGCATATGCCTAAAATTCATTTATCTTTACTGCAATTATTTAATCACACCCAAGTCTTATAGGCTTTCTTCTCATGGCTTTACAATTGTTTTTTCTCATTTCACAATGTTGTAGGAAACATGCAGGCATTTCATCATCACAGAATTTTCAGACTGCTGCTGAGAGAGAGAGGACACACCATGGCCTGTCATCTACCCATCCCTCTGCCCGGCATAGGCCTCCTGATGCTGTAAGTTATGGTTCCATATGAGGAACTGAACCATAAAGACTATCACTTGATATAGAGTGGATGAAATAAGTATGGAACAAGTCACCAATTTTCTAAGTAAATATATTTCTAACGGAGCTATTGACATGATTTTCTCACCAGATGTCGGTAACAACTTATCGAATTCACATAAGCAAAGAAATCAAACCATAGATGTCCATAAATTTGGTGATGTGTAATAATGGGAAATAACACAAGTAAAATGTATTGAACACGCTTAGGGCCACGTCACACACACAGATATTTGTGCAGATATTGTTCGCAGATCTCTGGTTGCAGTGAAATCATGGACACTTTGCTCCATTTTGTGGCTGTGTACAAATGGGACAATGTGTCCATGATTTCACTGCAACCAGAGATCTGCGAACAATATCTGCACAAATATCTGTGTGTGTGACGTGGCCCTTACTGAAATGTATTTAATACTTCATACAAAAGCCTTTGTTGGTGATCACAGCTTCAAGACGCCTCCTGTATGGAGAAACTACGAGAAACAACAAATTAGGGGGCACCACTCAAATACTTAGGGGATCCTCCCTGTGTATGCCAAAGTATACATAGCAAGTGAAAGGAGAAAGAAGCACACACAAGACAGGGATCACCCAAAAGAATATTCCAAACATAGATTTATTATCAAAAATGCCAAACATACATATAAAACAATTAAAACGGGACATATGGCCAAGATAGTAAACATCCCAAAAGGTCATGATAAAACCAGAAGGTAAGGCAACTTTCACACTTGCTTTCAGGTGTGATCAGACTGAAAACATGTCCGGGTTTGTTTGTGCAACGTATGCAACCGCAGTGGAATTATACCTGATCCGAGTGTTGGTTGGAAAGTTGAAACTTTACATAGGACACACCTAATAGGAGGGTGTTGTGAGAAGCTCTGGGCATGCTCAGTGTGAAAGCTGGATCCAGCCTGACCTGATCCAGCCCCTATGAAGCCCATTCTATTGTTGGCCGCAGTGCGCCACATCCGGTGACATCAGGCTTTTTAATCAGCCGCAAAATCGCAACTTTGTTCATCCGGGGAGGAGGTAAAAACTCCTCATGTTTTAGGATCCAGCGGAAACCTTATGCCATCAGTTACAGCCCTGGAGCAGCCTCTATCCCCATGTAATGCTTTGTTTGAGTATCCCAGCATACTGTAGGATGCTCATGCAAAGTGTCATCAGACATAAAATGAAAAAAAAAATTGAATACTAGTTAGTAAAGTTAGGGAATGATAAGAGAATGTTTAATAAAAGTATATTAGAAAATATATTTGATTATGGCACCAAATGGATAGGCATTTGGATGGAACTTTAGTTTAACTTTGAATGACCCTTTTAAGTGCAAAAAATCTGGTCACATTTGACTTAGTGACAGATTTTAAGTTCTTTTAGCTGATTGCAAAATATCAAAGCTGTGTATATATAAATATGAAAATTCATTTGGCTTGCTTTGCATGTAAAATATATTGATGATAGAAGTGGAACCTGGTGTTCACACAATCACACAATGTAGATTTTTATTCTTGGCATCGGGGGAAAACATTAAAGGAGTGATGTGGGACTTTGAATTTTTTTTTTTGTGATGCCGCTAAAAACTTACTGGCAGGTAGTAGCAAACTACCTGCCTGTTATGCCCTGCAACAATCTGTTCTGGCTGAGAGTGGTCACAGATTCTTTTGGTGTCGTCACATCAACAGAGCTGCTCCTTTTCTTCTGCTCTGCTTTGTTGGCGTTAATGCCTTTATCATGCTGACTGACAGACAGCTCCCCGCTGCCTAAAGGTAGTGTCACACGTGGCCGGAAAGTGACGTAACAGCGATGTCGCGGGCGATAATGCAAGTGTGTCGCGCTGTGTGACAGCGCGACGCAACTGCAAATTATCGTTGGTCGCAGGTTGACAGGTTTATGAACATGTTCATAAACCTGTCAACCTGTGACCAGCGATTAGGCTGTATCGCGCCGTCTGACACTGTTGGCGGCGCGATCCAGCCTATATCGCAGCGTTCCTGAACCATCGCTCGCTGGGCTGAGCCCAGCCCAGAGAGCGATGGCTCCGCCCACATCGCCGCCGCGTCACCGGCAATGTCGTGCCATGTGACAGCTGGCCTGCGATGTCGGAAGCGAGCTTGCACCTGCACATCGCTTCCGACATCGCAGGCCAGATCGCCACGTGAGACACCACCTTAAGTGCGGAAAGCCGCCTATCAAACAGCATGACGTCATCAGTGGTGGCCCATCGACAAAGCAGACTGGAAAACTGATCTGTTGAGTGAAGTCAAATGAAGCAGGAGAGTCATTGTCTCAGTTGAGAGAGATCTTGCATGGCAGAGCAGGCAAGAAGTGGGCAACGACCTGCCGATAAGCTGTTTTCCTCATCATAGAAGAGTAACAAAGTCTCAGATAAACTTGACTGATACCCACTATCCTTTATGTTTCACATGTTGCTTTACGTGTTGACTTTCAGAAACGTCAGGCAGAAGGAGATATTACTGAGAACAAGAATTATAAAAGAATAAAATCTTCACAACTGGACAGTCATTTACATGGACGACATACTGCTTCTCTATCCACTTCAGACTCATCAAAATGCAGACATCTTCCATGTTCTGAAACTACCAAAAGCTTAGGATCAATCCCTGAAAACCATGATGTTGTGTCAAAACAATGTCTCCAGAAACAGAAAGCACATCATACATTGCACAAAAGTCATCACAGAGAGACACACAAAAGGACAAAGCTTTGTGATGAGTCAGAAAGGGAAAAGGTTAGGCAAGAGACAAGTCCCACATCTCACCATGGAAATAGATCTGACTGGCACAAAAATGACAAAAGAGGCCACGAATCCAGTGAAGAAGAAGAGGAGGAAGATGACTGGGAAGAAGAAGCTCTCATGTTGGAGAGATGCCTCACATCTCCTGAAGGTAAGCATGGCTTAATCCAAAATGTCACTGTGGTATTAGTCTGTGACCCCAAATGTCATGATAATATTATGAGACTTTGGATATCAAAATGCCATTACTGTGTAATTCCAAAGGTTGATGTGTACCATTATTCTGAGAATCCTAATACAAGAGCAGTATTATACAGGACTCCTAAATGCCAGTGTGCAATTACTTACAGACCTCAAATGACAGTATGCCATTAATCATAGACGCTAAAATGACGGCACAGTATTACTCTTAAATTCCAAACGTCAATGTGTGATATCAGTGTGGAAAACCGAAAGCCTGCCATAATTCAGAATACCCCAATGCCAGGGTGCCATTATTTTGAATGCCAAAATACCAAGGTGTTATCATTTTGAATGACAACATGTCAGTGTGCCATTATTGCGAATAAATGCTAGTGAGAAATTATTCAGAAACATAAAATATGATAGCATGCCATTAGTAACTGCAAACATTGGATTTTTCTTGTATGATACGGTTGGGTTAATGTGCGTCTGCTTTCAGGTGAGTCATTCAGATTGATTAAATTACCTGTGACTCATCTCTGGTTAAGCATGAATATCAGACATGAGGACAATAGAAGGAGACGTACTGCAAAGTCTCGCAGCTAAATTGCAAATTTCTGTGCAGCTAAATTGCAAATTTCTGTGCATTGCTGTGTATATATATATATATATATATATATATATATGCACATTAATAAACACATATATATTACTAGATGGTGGCCCGATTCTAACACGTCTTGTATTCTAGAATATAGAAATAGTGATTGCATGGGGACTTTGAGGACGAAGCGGCAGGGGAGGACGGCGTGCAGGGGGGGGAGGAGGATGGAGGGGCAGAGGTAGGGGGAGGACGGAGTGGCGGGGGAGGACGGAGGACGGAGCGACGGGGAGGAGGATGGAGGACAGAGGAGGTAGCGGCGGGGTGGGGAAGGATGGAGCGGCACAGGCAGGGGAGGAAGGTGCACAGAGTGGCAGAGAAGGAGGACGGAGGACGAAGCAGCGGGGTGGGGGAGGACGGAGCAGCACAGGCAGGGGGAGGATGGAGGATGGAGTGGCGGAGGTGAGGAGGACAAAAGAAGGAGGAGGAAGCGGTGGGTGGGGGAGAATGGAGCGGCACAGGCAGGGGAGGACGGAGCGGCAGGGGAAGGACGGAGCACAGAGCGGTGGGGAGAGGAGGATGGAGGACGAAGCGGCGGGGGGGGAGGATGGAGCGGCACAGGCAGGGGAGGACGGAGCACAGAGCGACGGGGGAGAGGAGGATGGAGGACAAAGTGGCGGGGTGGGAGAGGCCGGAGCAGCTAAGCAGGGAAGGACGGAGAATGGAGTGGCAGAGGGGAGGAAGACAAAGGAAGGAGGAGGAAGCAGTGGGGTGGGGGAGGATGGAGCGGCACAGGCAGGGGGGACAGAGCACAGAGCGGCGGGGGGAAGAGGACAGAGGAAGAAGCGGCGGGGTGGAGAAGGATGGAGCAGCACATGCAGGGGAAGGACGGAGGATGGAGTGGTGGAGGGGAGGAGGACAAAGGAAGGAGGAGGATGCAGCGGCACAGGCAGGGGGAGGACGGAGTACAGAGCGGCGGGGGAGAGGAGAATGGAGGACGAAGCGGCGGGGTGGGGGGGCCGGAGCAGCACAGGCAGGGGGAGGACGGAGGATGGAGTGGTGGAGGGAAGGAGGACAAAGGAAGGAGGAGGAAGCTGTGCGGTGGGGGAGGATGGAGTGGCAAAGGCAGGGGGAGTATGGAACGGCAGGAGGAGGACGGAGCACAGAGCGACAGGGGGGAAGAGGACAGAGGACTAAGCAGCAGGGTGGGGGAGGCCGGAGCAGCACAAGCAGGGGGGAAACGTAGGATGGAATGAGGAGGGGAGGAGTACAAAGGAAGGAGGAAGCGGTGGGGTGGGGGAGGGGAGTGGCACAGGTGGGGGGAGTACAGAGCACAGAGCGGCAGGGGGTGGATTACAGAGGACGAAGTGGTGGGGTGGGGGAGGACAGAGCAGCACAGGCAGGGGAGAGGATGGAGGATGGAGTGGCGGAGGGAGGAGGACAAAGGAGGAGGAAGCGGTGGGGTGGGGGAGGATGGAGCGGCACAGGCAGGGGAGGATGGAGCGGCAGCGGGAGGACAGAGCACAGCGGTGGGGGGGAGGAGGACGGTGGATGAAGCGGCGGGGTGGGTGGGGCCAGAGCAGCACAGGCAGGGGGAGGACGGAGCGGCAGGGGGACGATGAAGCACAGAGTTGCGGGGGAGAGGAGGATGGAGGACGAAGCGGCGGGGTGGGGGAGGCTGGAGCAGCAGAGGCAGGGGGAGGATGGAGCGGCAGGGGAAGGATGGAGCACAAAGAGGCGGGGGAGAGGAGGATGGAGGACAAAGTGGCGGGGTGGGGGAGGCCAGAGCAGCACAGGCAGGGGGAGGACGGAGGATGGAGTGGCGGAGGGGAGGAACACAAAGGAAGGAGGAGGAAGCGGTGGGGTGGGGGAGGACGAAGCAGCGCTGGGTGGGTTCGGGGGTTCGCACCAATGAGCGGCCTCTGTCTAGCGCGCGATTTCTGTGACTGACAGACGCCTTAGACAATAATATAGTAGATATTACACAGCAATTGATATACAGGGTGGGCCATTTATATGGATCCACTTAAATAAAATGGGAATGGTTGGTGATATCAACTTCCTGCTTGTGGCACATTAGTATATGGGACGGGGAATACTTTTCCAGATGGGTGATGACCATGGCGGCCATTTTGAAGTCAGACATTTTTGGATCCAACTTTATTTTTTCAATGGGAAGAGGGTCATGTTACACATTAAACATATTGAGAATTTCATAAGAAAAACAAAGGTGTGCTTGGTTTTAACATAACTTTATTCTTTCATGAGTTATTTACAAGTTTATGACCACTTATAAAATGTGTTCAAAGTGCTGCCCATTGTGATGGACTGTCTATACAACCCTCTTCTCCCACTCTTCACACACTGATAGCAACACCGCAGAAGAAATGCTAGCACAGGCTTCCAGTATCCGTTGTTTCAGATGCTGCACATCCCGTATCTTCACAGCATAGACAATTGCCTTCAGATGAGGGATGAGGCAAACTTTTTTGTGAATGGTGAAGTTAACAAACCACTTTGAACACATTTTATAAGTGGTCATAAAATTATAAATAACTCATGAAAGAATAAAGTTACGTTAAAACCAAGCACATCATTGTTTTGACCCTCCTCCCATTGCAAAAAATAAAGCTGGATCCAAAATGGCCAACTTCAAAATGGCCGCCAGAGTCATCACCCATCTGTAAAAGTTTTCCTCCTCCCATATACTAATGTGAAACAAACAGGAAGTTGATATCACCAACCATTCCCATTTTATTTAAATGCATCCATATAAATGGCCCACCCTGTATATATAAACATATATACCGATATATAATATAATATATATACTGCTCAAAATAATAACGGGAACACTTAAACAACACAATGTAACGCCAAGTCAATCACACTTCTGCGAAATCTACCTATTCAGTTATGAAGCAACACTGATTGTGAATCAGTTTCTCCAGGTATTGTGCAAATGGAACAGACAACAGGTAGAAATGATAGACAACTAGCAAGGCTATCCCTATAAAGGAGTGGTTATGTACAGGGCCGGTGTTAAGTGGGGGGGGGGCAGACTGGGCAATTGACCAGGCCCCCACTCTATTGGGGGCCCCAGTGTACAGCAAGAGCTATACTGATAAAAGCATTAAAACGTTTAAAAAAACAAAAATCACATTTGGTATCGCTGCATTCGTAAAAATCTCAGCTATAAAAATATAAAGTAAATTAATCTGATCATTAAATGGCGTAACGAGAAAAAAATAACGCCAAAATTACATTTTTTGGCCCGCTGCAACTTTACAATGCAATGCAAAAAGAGGTGATCAAAACATCACATCTACTCAAAAAGGGTATCAGTAACAATGTCAGCTCAGGGTGTAAAAAAATATGCTATCACCTAGCCCCTGATCCTGATAAATGAAAATGCTTACGAGTTTCAGAAAATGGTGAGGAAAGCTAATTTTTTTATGTTTTTTTTTCGCATTTTTTTTACCTTTTAAATAAAAAAAACTATACATGTTTGTTATGTGCATACTCGTATTCACCTGAGTAATCAACTCGAGAGATCAGTATTACCATATAGTTTACATGGTAAATAAAAATTCTCAAAAAACCTTTGTGGATTTGCACTTTTTTTTACAATTTCGACACCCTTGGAATTTTTTTTTCTGTTTGTCACTACACTATGTGGCAGAGTGAATTGTTTCATTCCAAAACACAATTCGTCCCACAAAAAAACAAGCCCTCATATGGCTATGAAAAAGGTATGGCTCTTGAAAGAAAAAAACAAAAATAAAGCAAAAAAAAAATACATACGGTAAATGGAAAATTGGGAGTTAAGGGATTAAAATGTGATAAAGATGTGTATAATGACTTGCCCCAACTGGACCGTGGGGTACTCGGAACCGGGCCCTCTCGACGACGTAGGGGGTGTGGGATGTCACGGTGGCGTGACCCGGTCCATGATCCCCTCGTTGGACGGCCATTTAAGAAAAAGGCAGTTTGAAAATGGGCAGACCCACTCCTTTATAGGGGGTTGCTTGCTAAATGCCTATCATTTCTACCTGTTGTCTGTTCCATTGATTGACAATCAGTGTTGCTTCATAACTGGACAGGTTGATTTCACAGAATTTTGATTGACTTGGAGTTACATTGTGTTGTTTAAGTGTTCCCTTTATTCTTTGAGCAGTGTACTGTATATATACATAAATACTACTTTGTCACCCCTTGTGGGGTGATTTTTTTCCTTTTTTATTCTTGGGTCATCTATCAGAGTCCTGGGAGATTGAGGGTTCTGGGCAGGATCTTAGATGTTCCCAGCACTGCCCTTTTCTGGACAGAGTTCAGATGTGTTCCTGGATCTGTTGTAGCCATTTTTCCAATTTAGCGGTCACTGCTCCAAGTGCTCCTATCACCACTGGAATCACTATTGCCTTCACCTTCCATATCTTCTCTAGTTGTTCTTTTAGGCCCTGGTATTTTTCTAGCTTCTCATATTCCTTCTTTCTGATGTTGCTGTCATTTAGCACTGCCACATCTGTTATCATCGATGTCTTCTGATCCTTGTCTACTATCATGATATCTGGTTGGTTAACCAAGACCTGCTTATCTGTCTGGATCTTGAAGTCCCAAAGGATTTTAGCCCTTTCATTCTCCACCACTTTTTCTAGGGTCTCCCACCTGGTCTTAGGGGGACTTAGCCCATATGCTGTACAGATGTTCTTGTATCCAATTCCCGCTAATTGGTTGTGGCATTCCATTCAATATATGCTGTTCCTCTTTGCATTTTGCATCCTGCCACTATGTGTTAGACTGTTTCCGAGGTTTCTTTACATAGTCTGCACTTTGAGTCTTGTCTTGTGTGGTAGAACCCTGCTTTTATGGATCTGGTACTTAGTGCGTACTCTTGTGCTGCTATGATTAGTGCATCGGTGCTTTCCTGGAGTCCAGCTTTCTTCAGCCATTGGTAGAATTTCTCCATGTTAGCCACTTCCATTATCTATTTATGGTACATCCCATGCAGCGGCTTGTCTTGCCTTGGCACCTCATGTTCCTATTGTTTCTTCCAGGCTCTCCCTCAGCATCACATCTTTTGGTGACATCTTTCTCATGTATTCCTGGATACTACTTGTTGCATCCATGATGGTGGCAGCATCGACCACCCTCCACTCTGTTGGTATACAATCTTTGGGTGTTAGACTTGGGTTGGAGACCTCCATGCATTGTAAGGAGCTTCTGGGCCTTCACATTTGAAGATTCAATTTCTTCTTTTTGCCAGCACACTTTGCAAGCAAGGTATCTGATATCTGATAGGGCGTATGTTTCTAGACCTAAAGATCTAATTCTTCCCATTGAGCTGGCTCTTCAGTACCAGTCTTACCCTTTGATGGTATTTGGATGTTGCTGCTTTCCTTGCTTCCTTCTCATGGTTACCATATTCCTGCGGGATTCCAAGGTGCTTGCAGCAGGTCTGTACATCTGCTACGTGCCCTGCCGGTAGTTCTACTGTCTCAGTGTTTTCTACATAGGTTCTCTTTATTACCAACCGACAGCACTTTTGTAGTCTGAAGGACATCCCAATGTCTTTGCTGTAGTTCCTTATCAGGTGGATCAGTGAATTGATGTCTCATTCATTTTTTGCATACAGCTTGGTGTCATTAATGTAGAGGAGGTGACTGA
The DNA here is from genome assembly GCA_033576535.1 of Allobates femoralis. Classification (NCBI taxonomy): domain Eukaryota; kingdom Metazoa; phylum Chordata; class Amphibia; order Anura; family Aromobatidae; genus Allobates; species Allobates femoralis. Next base: position 156,932,178 of record JARQOC010000004.1, read on the forward strand.
TGGTGCTTCCACTCTTGAACTTGTATCCATAGCCAGACTGTAATTATCTGACTGAGGGAGTTCATGCCTGTGCAGAACGCCAATGGGGACAGTGCATCACCTTGGTATATGCCACATTTGATGAACACTTGTGCTAGTTGTCTTGAGTTGAATTCCAGTGTTGTCCTCCATAGCCCCATTGATTTTCTGAGGAAAGTTCTTAATTTCCTATTGATATTGTAGAGCGCAAGCATTCACAGATGCATATGTGTGGCATTGAGTCATAGGCTTTCCTTTAGTCAATCCAGGCAGTGCTGATATTGGTCTGTTTGGATCTCGAGTCTTGAGTGTCTACTCTATCTACTAGCAGCTGGTACTTAAAGCCTCTTGTGTTCTTCCCAATGCCTTTCTAAGCTGGATTCATGTAATGATTCATTTGGTTCTGTGACTTGATGGCTATGATGCTTGAAAGGAGTGTACATGTTGTTGTAAGGCAAGTTATTGGGCGGTAGTTGGATGCAATTGTTCCTTTGTGAGGATCTTTCATGATCAGCACTGTTCTTCCTTGGGTTAGCCAAGCTGGGTGGTGGCCTGCTTCTAGCAGCTGGTGCATCTGTTTTTCCAGGTTTTCATGTACCACTGTCAATTTCCTTAGCCAGTGGATGTGGACCATATGTAATAATCAAAAAGTTCTGGGCAGCACTACCAAAATAGTAACCGGTGCAAAAACCTGAGAGGGCAATATCCACACCCCAACTGATATCCAAATTTAGAAAAATCTAGCTTGAGAAAGACAGAGCAATCTGTTGAAACGTTGCCGTGATCCAGTAAAGATCCACTTTTTCATTACTTGAATTGGAGTGAGGCCTGATTTTTCTAAATTTGGATATATATAACGTGTATATACACAAACACATATTTATATATTACACAACAATGCAATGAAATTTCCAATTTAGCTGCAAGACTTTGCAGTAAGCCTATATAAATATACACACATACAGTGGGTACGGAAAGTATTCAGAGCCCTTTTCACTCTTTGTTTTATTTCATCCATTTAGTAAATTCAAAAAAGTTAATTTTTTCTCATTAATGTACACTCTACACTCCATCTTGAAATAAAGCAGAAATGTAGAAAGTTTTGCAAATTTCTAAAAAAAGAGAAACTGAAATATCACATGGTCATAAGTATTCAAACCCTTTCCTCAGTATTGAGTAGAAGCACCCATGAGTCTTCTTGGGAATGATGCAACAAGTTTTTCACACCTGGATTTGGGGATCCTCTGCCATTCTTCCTTGCAGATGCTCTCCAGTTCCGTCAGGTTGGATGGTGAATGTTGGTGGACAGCCATTTTCAGATCTTTCCAGAGATGCTCAATTGGGTTTAGGTCAGGGCTCTGGCTGGGCCACTCAAGAATGATCACAGAGTTCTTCTGTAGCCGCTCCTTTGTCATTTTAGCTGTGTGCTTAGGGTCATTGTCTTGTTGGAAGGTGAACCTTTGGCCAAGTGTGAGGTCCAGAGCAGTCAGGAAGAGGTTTTCATCCAGGATATCTCTGTGCTTGGCCGCATTCATGTTACCTTCAATTGCAACCAGTTGTCCTGTCCCTTCAACTGAAAAACACCCCAATAGCATGATGATTCCACCACCATCATTCACAGTTGAGATTGTTTTGGGCAAGTAGTAAGCAGTGCCTGGTTTTCTCCACACATACTGCTTAGAATTATCAACAAAAGGTTCTGTCTTCGTCTGATCAGACCAGAGAATCTTATTTCTCATAGTCTGGGAATCCCTCATGTATTTATTTTTTGCAAACTGTATGCGGGCTTTCATATGTCTTGCACTGAGGAGAGGCTTCCCTCGGGCCACTCTTCCATAAAGGCCCTTCTGGTGGAGGGCTGTAGTGATAGTTGACTTTGTGGAACTTTCTCCCATCTTCCTACTGAATCTCTGGAGCACAGCCACGGTGATCTTGAGGTTCTTCTTTACCTCTCTCACCAAGGCTGTTCTCCCATCATTGCTCAGTTTGCTGGATGGCCAGGTCTAGGAACACTTCTTGTGGTACCAAACTTCCTCCATTTAAGGATTATGGATGCCACTGTGCTCTTAGGAACCTTGAATACTGCAGAAATTCTTTTGCACCTTTGGCCAGATCTGTGTCTTGCTTCAATTCTTTCTCTGAGCTCCTTGGGCAGTTCCTTTGACCTCATGATTCTCATTTGGTCTGACATGCACTGTGAGATGGGAGGTCTTATAAAGACAGGACTTGAATTGGAAAAGCAGACACCTATCAGTTTAATTAAACACAGCTCAACTTCAATGAAGAAGTAGAACCATTTCAAGGAGGATCTCAAGGAAATGGACAGCATGTGATTTAAATTCGAGTGTCTGAGCAAAAGGTCTAAATACCTATGACCAGGGGTGGGATTCAGCTGGTTCTTCCCGGTTCGGTGAAGCCGCTTGTTAAAATAGTAGACGGTTCCCCAAATCGGGAAGAAGCAGTGTACCGATCCAATGACGTCACCACTGGGCAGCCACATGCACGCTGCTTCTTCTCTCTTTGCAAATATTGAGGATCAGTGGGTGGGCAGAGGAAGCGAAGGAGCAGCTGCGGGGGCTCAGTATGTGTAATCACACATAGCACAGCCGTCATTAGGCTCCTAGAGGCAGGGCTCAACTAATGTAAAGCTAAAAAAAGCCTTTCATCAATGAGAAGCAAAGGAGAGCCAGTCTTAAGATTGCCAAAGACCATAAGGATTGGACCATAGAGGACTGGAGTAAGTTAATCTTCTCTGATGAGTCTAATTTTCAGCTTTGCCCATCACCTGGTCATCTAATGTTTAGACGAAGACCTAGAGAGGCGTACAAGCCATAGTGTCTTGCACCAACTGTGAAATTTGGTGGCGGAATGGTGATAATCGGGGGATGCATCAGCAAGGCTGGAATTGGGCAGGTTAATCTTTGCGAAGGACGTATGAATCAAGCTGCATACGAGGTTATCCTTGAAAAACACTTGCTTCCTCTGCTCAGGCCATGTTTGCCAACTCTGAGGACTGTGCCTCATGCCACACAGCTAAGGCAGTCAATGTGTGGATGAAGGAGCACCACATCAAGACCCTGTCATGGCCAGCCCAATCTCCAGACATGAACCCCATTGAAAACCTCTGGATTGTAATCAGGAGGAAGATGGATAGTCACAAGCCATCCGTATATTTGGATTATAAAACGAACCCCCCCGATTTACCCCCAAAATTTGGGGGAACAAAAGTACTTCTTATAATCCTAAAAATATGGTACTTAAATTTTTGTGCCAGCAGTGGCTTAAGGTCACCCAAAATCAAGTGAAGCACTGGTGGAAAGTATGCCAAGACGCATGAAAGCTGTGATTAAAAATCATGGTTATTCCACCAAATATTGATTTCTGAACTGTTCCTGAGTTAAAACATTAGTATTGTTGTTTCTTAAGGCCACTTTACACACACCAACTTATCTGTCCAATTTCTGAACAACTTACTGGTTGCAGTGAAATCATGGACACATTGCTCCATTTTGTGGCTGTGTAAAATGGAACTATGTGTCCATGATTTCACTGCAACCAGTAAGTTGTTCAGAAGTTGGACAGATAAGTTGGTGTGTGTAAAGTGGCCTTAAATGAACATGAACTTGTTTTCTTTGCAGTATTTGAGGTCTGAAAGCACTGTTTCTTTTTTATTATTTTGACGATTTCTGATTTGCTGCAACTAAATACAAAATTCTTAGCTTTGAATTTCGGAGACATGTCAGTAGTTTATAGAATAAAAGAACAATGTACATTTTACTCAAAATATACTTACGTATAAAGAGAAAAATCAGAGAAACTGAAAATTTTGCAGTGGTCTCTTAATTTTTGTCAGAGCTGTATATATTATATATTTAGGTGTATATGTAGATAGATAGGTAGATAGATAGATAGATAGATAGATAGATAGATAGATAGATAGATAGATAGATACAAAAGTAGCAGAAAAAACAAGCTTGTGTGGTCCACCTTAGTGCACGGACAGTGTTCAGGGTGGCGTACCCTGATCTGATGGTTCACCAGAAAAGGGAAATCCAGCACCGGCTCCATTTTCATATGAGGTTAAAAAATCCTTTATTGTGTCATCTTAAAATTGTTGAACAGACATGTTAAAATCGCATGTACACTTTACAGGTTTCAGATCTTGATGATCCTTACTCATAGCAAAGGTGTACATGTGATTTTAACATGTCTGCTCAACAATTTTAAGATGACATAATAAAGCATTTTTTGAACCTCATATGAAAATGGAGCTGGTGCTGGATTTCCCTTTTCTGATGAACCAGATCGATAGGTAGATAAGGTATTATACAGCAATGCATTGAAATTTGCAATTTAGCTGCGAGACATTGCAGTAAGTCTCCTCCTATTGTCCTCATGTCTGATATTCATGCCTAACCAGAGATGAGTCACAGGTAACTCAATCAATCGGAATGACTCACCTGAAAGCAGACGCAGATTAGCCAAACTGAACCATACAGGAAAAATCCAATGTTTGCATTGTTAATGTTCCCATTCATTAATAACATTGTAATAAAATTGTAAATGTAATTGTAATTGTAAAATAAAATTGTTCCAGAAAATGAAGCATTTCTCCTGAAAATTATTGCAATTACACATTTTGTCATACGCATGTTTATTTCCTTTGTATGTTTTGGAACAACACAATAAAACAGAGAAAAAAAGGGAGATTGGACATAATTTCAAAAAAACTCCATAAAAATGAGCCTGACAAAATTGTTGGCACCCTTAACTTAATATTTGGTTGCACACCCTTTGATTCTTAAACAATGCGCAGCCAGGGAAGATGAGTCTTCCAAAGCAAGAAAACTCTTCATAAATAAACTATATACAGAATACATACAGGTTAAAAAGATGCAAAAATCACCACTTCTAGTGCGGTCTGGCAAAAGACAGTGCAGAGTAGTGTTAAAGCATATTACACAAATAAAAGACCAGTGACCCGTCTTATAGCCGTGGCATACCCGATTCCGGGTGTTGTAGTTCACGGGGGATGTCACGGGGCTTGTTGCCCGGTCCCGTGTCCCTCGTGGTCACTGAAAAAGGGGAACAGTCAATGAAAATAATAAAAATAGTGTCTCGTGACGCCTCCCATGGCTCCAGAAAGGTTACCGACGCTGCGGGACAGACCTCCGGGGTGATGGTGAAGCAGCAAGCTGGCTTCGCTCCCCGTAGGTGGAGCAGGATCCCCGAGGCAGTAGTGGATGAGGGGAGTTATGGATCAGTCTTTTATTTACACAGAGGCCTTGTCACTTGTTCGTCTTATGCTGCGGTCGGCGGCTCCTCAGGCACAAGTGATTAGAGTATAACACACAGTTTGTAACGCTGAACGGGTTTACTGGCTGTTCTTAAAACACAATCTTTTTCGGGTCTGCCTGGCTTGGGCAGTCGCTGGAAATTAGGATGCTGCACTTTTGTTCCTCGGTGGAATGCCTGCTGCTCCTGCCCAGTCCCTTCCTGCACTCTCTCCTGTCTCCCTCAGCGCCTCCATGTGCAGAGTCTGAAGCCAGCTCCCTCAGTTCCTCTTTATCTGAGCGACTCCTCTCCAAGCCGTCGGGATCCTATACGGATGCCTTTTTCTGGGTGCGCCAGGTGTTGGCCTCGACTCCCTAAAGAAGCTCAGGCCTCCGATTCGGCGGCTCGGGGGTGAACACCTGCACCGCTCTCGGAGCCGGTCTTCCATTCCGGGACTGAACCCTTCCGGCTGGTAGTCGTATTGTGGCCAGATTCGGGTGCACCGCCACACCTGTTACCCCTAGGGTCCCCTTCAGTCCTGACGGCTCCACCGCCGTCATCTACTCCTCACTCCCCAATGGAGTTCTTCCTCACACTGTCTAATGCTCCTCCCACCCACACACTTTTCTATCCTGTCACTCCTCCCTTGGGACTGGGTCCTCCCTACAGCGGATCCACCCACGGTCCCCTACCTAGGGTGTGTGTGGATGTGTGTCATGAGGGTCCTTTATGCAGCATTCCAATTCCTCAGCCACAGGAATACTACACACTATTTTATGGGTGCAGTACCCCTCCGTGGTGTCCCGACCAGTCGGGTGCCACCACAGCATTACTCTGTAAGATATATGTGAATATTGAACATATGAAATTTGGACTGCATTACTGCTGTATGGAATATACTTAGAAAAATAAAGGCATTTAGTGCATAAGTTAGCCAATTCATGAGAGCCTGTGAGCCATGGCAAGGCGTCCTTTTTTTCACGGGAATCTCATGCCTCTCCCAAGGCTAAAAGCACACACATTTATGGGCCGGTAGGATCCACAACGAATCCAAAAATAGCCTTAGGCTGATGGAGGAATGTACAGTTAGGAAAGGAGGTAGTCAAATACCTCCAATAGTTAATGTTAAAGTATTTGTCAGGAAAAGTTCCCAGTAAATATTTGTGGCTACATTCATGACTGCAGTCTGCATTTAGCTTCATTCGGGCACCTTATGCAAAGGTCCCCAACTCCAGTCCTCAAGGTCCACCAACAGTGCAGGTTTTCAGGATTTCCTTAGTATTCCACAGGTGGTAATTTAATCACCTGCATTGGTGATGATTTAAACCCTTGAGCAATACAAAGGGAATCCTGAAAACATGCACTGTTGGTGGGCCTTGAGGACTGGAGTTGGGTACCCCTGCCTTATAGCAATGATGGCAACAATAACTGAAAGTATCACTCTGCACCAATCAAACTAAAGCCTCTCCTGACCACTAGTGTTCCTCAACAACTCCAGTAGATATTGTTGAATTTTCTCTGGTGTTGTAGCAGCTGAAATTGAATGGACATTTGCACATATAGCAATACATAATCTCATTACTGGCAATATAGTGACATCTTTCCAAATATCTTTCTTTATTCTTCATGCTTTAACCACATCTGTTCTACAACAGTGTATAAATAGTAAATAGGCATCCAAAATAATGGGGGTATGACTAGATTTAAACATCACATGGCTCCCTTTCTGAAAAGGGGCATATTCAGCAATATGATGTGTTGTGGAGTGCAATCGCTACGTAAGCCGTTCACTAATATGGCAATATGGTGATTCAGTTATCAGTAGTGTTGCTTGAGTATTGGGGTCCTGGGTTCAAGTCTCACCAAGGACAAAATCTTTGTATATTTTTCCCTTATGTGCATGAGGGATTTCACCATGTGCTTCAGTTACCTGACACAATGCAGGCAACTTTAAATTGTAAGCCCTGATGGTGAAAGTAATGACTAAGGCCCTGATTCATCAAGATCAGCAGCTTTCACGTCGGTCTTGATGACGGTGTGGAATGCCCACGCCTTTTATTGACTCAAGCTAGGTTTGGAGTGGCAGTGTTCCTTACCAGAGATTTGTGGTGTAAGCTATGCTTTTGCTTTTCAAGAGTTTAATGAGTTTAATAAGTGACATTCACTCTACCCAGCTGGCCAAAAATGGTGTAAGAATGTCAAAAGTAATGTAATTTCTGTGCAGTTGTGGAAACTTTTGTGCATTTTCAAACCTTTTTATTATAGTTTTCTGGGGTAAAACCTTTGATTGGGGTCAAAGTGTATAAAGTGCTGTGGAATATGTCGGCACTATATATTCAGGCATTTATTTTATTATTTATTATGCATTGCTTATATAGCGCCATCAAATTACGAAGAGCTTTATAGACGTCATTATCACTTTATAGACATCATCATTGGGAGGAAACTGCAGAACCAGGAGGAAACTTAGGCTGGCTTCACACCACGGCAAGGTCTGGTCCGGGGCTGTCCGGTGTAAACCAGACAGGCCCGGACTGGTTTTTGGCCCCATAGCAGCCTATGGGGCCGGATGGAGCCGGATGGCAGCTCTCTGCCATCCGGTTTCCATCTCTCCGGATGAATCCAGGAGAATTCGGATTAGTCTCACTGGATACAAAATGTTGCTTGCAACGTTTTTGTGTCCAGGAAGAAAAATCACCCCAAACAGCCGGATCCCCGATTTGCCCGGATTCTCCCGGATTTGGGGCAATCCGGTTCTCCCTAACATGGGAGCCTATGGGACCGGATTGCCCCGGTCTGGGTGAATCCGGGAATCGGATACCGGCAGCTGCACGCTGCTGTTGTTTCAGGACCGCGGCTAGCTCCACGCTACCCGCGATCTTGAAAAATCAGCAGCTGTGGCTGCAGTTACAGCCGTCCGGCTGCACACAGGACCGGAGGGCACATTTGGCCCTCCGGTTCTGTGTGCTGATCCGGTCCGGGGCTGTCAGGTTCATGCCTGACAGCCCCGGACCATACTGCGCCGTGGTGTGAAGCCAGCCTAACACAAACACGGGGAGAACACACAATCTCCTTGTAGATGTCTTCCTTGGTGGGATTTGAATACTGACCCCAGCACTGCAAAGCAACAATGCTAACTACGGAGATCATAATAATATGTCTATAGTTAAAGATAAGCACATGTATACATAAAACATGGGCAGGTGCATGGTGCTTTGACATCTGTCTCCTGTACTCTTCACTTGTGTACTTACTGATAGACGCACATCCTTATAGTCACAATTAATAAACAATGTATAAAGAAAACAAAGTAAGAGTAATAGATGGATAAATAAAAGTATTCATCTACCACGCTTGCCTTAGGCAAACACACAGCGATACTTGCATCCAGTTCAACCTGTGTGGTTACATTTTAAAATGGAGCCGGTGCTGATCCCCGAGAAGTGCCTATTTCAGTCAGCTATTGTATCTTGTGGTGAGCGCTGCCATTGGACCCGGCTGTACACCTGGACGCGCCATTGTCCCAAAGCAAATATGAGCTGACAATGTCCATGTGGCTTCACAGTGACTAAGAAGAGTTAATCCAAGAGCAATCAGTCATGACAGATGAAGAAATTAACTCTTAAGAGAAGCATTTTGATCCTGTGTAGGCAAACACAGAACGATTACCGACAGATAACTTGAGTAGATTTAAGAGAGATCGAAGGGCTCCGCAGTTTATATCAAAATGTGAGGAAAAAGGCAAACATGTTCTATGCTGAGGTGTGAGTGCCGAAAACTCAGTCCAGGTGATGATATGCTGCGTTCTCACGACACTTCTCTTCATCATTTCTCTCTAATTAATATACCTAGCATTTAAAAAAAAAAAAAAAGATGTATGAAGTTTTATTTATTCTAGGGGTGCCGCCGATCGGTGGTGATTTGGGTGCTTAGACCCCACCAGTTAGTCAAGACTCAGAATGGTGAACGGGCTCAATAGTAAATAATAGTATTAAAAAAATTCATACGATAAGTACAGATTAAATACTTGTATTTTGGGCTAAAGCTAAACATTTTTTGGGACAATTGGATTTATTAAACGTTTTGAACAATTTGCTTTGTAAAGCCTATCATAGACATGATGACTATTGCAGGTTGTAAAATGAGATAACTAAGAATCAATCGGTGAGCTCAGACTGGAGGTTGGATCTCTTATGTTCTCTGGGATGATTTGTGATCACAGACCAGATCATAGAAGAGCTGAACTTTGTGGTCATAAAGTGAGTGAGAGGAGCTCAGAAAAAGACATATAAGGCCACATTGATGACTCCATCTTGGGTTTCATATCTGAACTTGATGGAAAGCAGAACACAAAGTTTTATCATGAGATCTACGGCATAGCAGCTCCATGATTCAGAGTATGACCGTCAAGCTCAGAAAATCCAGCACCGGTGCCTTGGCCAAATTAGGTGAAGTGCTTTGTAAGAAATGTTATGTTCTACTATTATTTCCCATTAGCTGTTAGTATCACTCTATTCACTAATCAACTTTATTCTCAGCGTCATGGAATTGTATGTTCTTAGTAGTCCCTGAATGAGAACATATCACAAGGCAGTCGCCCTGTGGTCACCAAAGGCCTCCCGAGGGTCTCCAGGATGGTCGCCCGAATTCTTTACTGGATTTGAAACTAAAGCAAAATATAGCCACATGGACAGTAAAAGACCCAGTCACTATAATAGGGTTTATCTGGTTTTTATTTCATTCTTTTACACCAAAAATAGTCCTGCAGAAAACTCTTAGGCTGCTTCACATCATGTTTTTTTTCCTGTCCGTGAGATCCTACTTTTTGTAAGGACCCCACGGACAGGAAAGGACACCACAGGGGGTGACCTATTCTGTGTCCAGGTCCATGGTTATCAAGGATCTGAACACAGCAGGGCACTTTCACTTCTGCAATGTATAATATACATTGCGGAAGTGAAATTTAGTAAAAGAAAGAGTTAAAAATAAAAAATCTGTATGCTCACCTGTCCACGATCCACCACTGCCTCCAGCAAGGTCCGGGTGCGTATAGGACCTGCGGTGGCGTCACAACCCGATCAGCTGATCGGGTCACATGAACCCAGTTACTGCGGTAACTGCGGTCATGTGACCCAATGACGCTGCCGGGTTATGACATCACGGCAGGTCCTATCACCCGGAGCTTGCTGGAGGCAGCGGTGGATCGCGGACAGGTGAGCATACAGATTTTTTATTTTTAACTTTTTCTTTTACTTAACTTGACTTCTGCAATGTATGTATATACATTGCAGAAGGGAAATTAGACGGTTAGGAGCAATTTTAGTGTACTGAGCATGCTCAGCACACTAAAATCGGGTCCGAGGAACGATCAGCTGTTTCCTCGGACCCGCGCTCATAGGCCCCCATGTTAAAGGCCGAGGATCGGATCAGATTTGGCCTAATTGCCATTTGATTTTGTGGAATCCGATTTTTTGTTTTGCCCAAAATCGGAGCAGTCTCCGATTTCGGGTACAGCAAAAATTCAGACACAAATCGGATCCCACAAAATCGGATTGCAATTAGGCCAAATCCGATCTGATCCGACCCCCATAGGATAACATGAGGCCAAATTGGATCCGTGGCTGTCCGTTTTACAACGGACAGCCACGGATCCAACAAAAACGTGATGTGAAAGCAGCCTTATCTGGAAAGTTTCACAGAAGCTTAATCACATCTTAAAGGTGCATTTACACCCGTCAATCAAATCTCAATTGTTAGCTTGTCTAAATGGGCCTTAAATTATTATAAATATAATCACTGGTGGCCACAGTGTTACCTACAAATGACAGCCTAGACATTTATAGAGTGGTTCTACAATAAATAGGCCTCACCAAAACACTACATATCTCAGCTTTCTAGACCTCAGGAACAAGTTTAGCCTTGCTGCTATCTTCCAAATACTAACATCTTTTGCATTTCTTCAATACGTGAGTTATTCCACGCGTTTTGTAGACTTGCTCCTTCATCAGGAATTTATCACATTCTGAAATGCGTCAAATTAATCACATAACGAAAAAATGTGAAAGATGTTGGTTTTTGAAGATAGCAGCAAGGCTTAACCCTCTCTTTCCAGATGCTACTGTATCTCTGAATCTAGGACTGTGGCAGCTGTCTTGTTAACACAGGCGATTCATAGTGGTTGTGCCTCACACAACCCTACCAGGTGAACAGCACCCTGTCTCCTAACTCCAACAGAGTGTAACACATTAAACACTATTATGCTTTTCTTGTCCACATTTTCTTCCAGCTTTTCAGACCTCTAATAGATAGAGACAGATATATAGCTGCAGTCATATCTAAATATTTAGGGATTACTGGTAATGACTTGTCATGGGATACACTATATATCAATAGAATGTATACAACACATAAATAAATTCTGACTGTTCCTAATACTTTGCTTTTTACTTCTAGAAAAAGAGGAGTTTTCAGTGTCATCCTCTGAAGAAGTGCCTGATTATTTCAGGTAGGTTGTTCATAATGTTTTTTAGCTTTAATTGCCACTGTTGTTTAAAGAAGCTTTGCATACTTCAATAGTACAGGGAAATATCAGAAACTTTGTACTATATCTTCTAGAAGACAATACAGACTGCCAGAGACACGTAGAGAGATCAGATAATAGCCTAGAAATGAGGTCTTTAGAGAAAGGGGGTCAGCAGGAAGTGTTGAGAGACACATACAGATACTTCTGCTCTCTAGTAAATGTTTTATCTCACCTCAGTGCTGCCTTCACAGCCACACTGTACTACTGTATAATTTCCTGACATTACTGAACTGAACAACAGGTACACTTTAATTTATGATGCCGTATTGACACATAATAAATTTGGACGACATCAGTTCTCATGTTTCATATATCAATAAGATACCTAAAATGAATATAGGTAGTATATAGAGATGAGTTAATAAATTCAAGAGGGGTTGAAATCTACTAAAATTTTTTAAAAATTTGCATTCGACAAGATGATATTTTGCAATTTGACTATGTTCGGATCTATTTTGCTGTGATGTACAAAGGTAATGAAAATTCCCTATAGTCACCTTACCAATCACCTTTCCAGCACCCACAGGTCACCCATCTAATCCTCACCACGTCTTCAGATTGCAGTCGCTCACACCTGTTTATGTTCACACAGGGCGTTTGTGATCCGTTATTTGTGCTGAGATTTTACACCGAAAACAGATCAGTTTTTGCCATGTCTGCAGTCTATGAGATTACTGAAGTGTTGTGCTAACATCGGCGTTTTTTCCTGATCAGGTTTTGTTGCAAAAACCTGATCAGGAAAATAAGTAGAATGTCCTTTAATTGATCCGGTTTTGGAGCGAAAACTTTTAATACTTACCCTCCCTGGTGAGCCCACAGTGAAGTCCGGTAATTTCTTCCTTTTGTGCACCAGCAAGACCAATGCAAAGTGACTTACAGGACCTGCACTCCATGTGACTCAGTCTCATGGGGCGCAAGACCTGGAAGTACCCTACCTGGAAGAAATCACCGGTCACTAAGGGATTGCCGGGGAGGGTAATAAGGTATGTCTGTCTATCTTTGTGTGCCTGTTTGTGTGTCAGTCTGTCTGTGTCCCCTTATTTGTGCTGCGTTTGTAATGTGCATACGTTTGTGCTGATTTTTTTTTGACAACTTGATAAAGTTTCATACAGAATTTTCCTGACCACAAACTGATCACTTTTTTTGTGTTGGCACATAGCCTTTCAGTGTCCACAAACATGGAACTGGTCACAGTGTCAATAAGTCAAGGCTGCTGTCTCAGAGCTGTCTGCACTTTGACCTTGTGCGCTCATGTGCAAAACTCTCTCAGGCCTCATCAAAACTGGAAGTCCTGGTCTAGCGTGATAGGCCAGGGAATTTTCACACAAGCAGTGGCTATCTGAGGATGTAGCAAGAACCAGATTGATGACCGCAGGCAACGAACTGAGTGGTGAAATGAGTAAAACATTTTTTATTACATGTAATATTTTCAATACTTTGGAGAGTGCAATTAGTTTCGGAGTGGAGTGCCTAAGGCTCACAGGAGGCATTGATTCCATAGGGCCCACCCTACATTCTACATAGATATTTTACCTGTTCATACTCTAGCTTCATGCATGTGTACATGAGACACAATACAGTGTATAAGGCCTTTTTAACCCATCAGTATTTTGGCTCAGTATTTCATCAGTATTTTTATGCCGAAACCAGTTTTCTAAAGTCTTTTTTAAAGCTTACAGGAGGGCTAGAGACATGGGGGACCCCTTCCCTGAATGCGGCAGACATGCTGCATTCAGTTTGCCAAGCATCGGGGGGGTGACAGGTCCTCTTTAGGTGTCCTGACCAAAATATAAACCAATACCCCTTATAAAAGGTTTTTTGTCTATCATAAAAAACCTTTTACACTTTTTTATCGTGGGGCGCCATTCATCCAGTGCTGCAGAGACATCGTACTGGGCAGCCCATTTGGTCAGGTAGCCGGACCGGTGGGTAGCTATCAGACATTCATATGTATCAGTGTGAATGGCATTTTATGCAAGCCCAATATGTGCATGGCAAGTCATCTCCCACATGTCTTTGTAGGTAGAGGTGATGTTATCTGCTTGCACCTGGACTTGCTCTAAATAATGGGGTCTGACTGCATCCTGCTAAGTGCAGTGTTGGTTTTTGTTTTCGGCTGCTGATGGGAAGTTTTTCCAAAACCAGGAGTGTCTCCAAAACCCAGAACAGGTGTCAATCTTTAAATTATACGTTTTCTGTGCAAGTTCCATTCCTGGCTTTGGCATCCCCCATTTCCCACATATAGCATTTTTAGCCATGTCCTCCCTCCCAGTCCACAGCACTTGTTGCCATTTTTTCTGTACCTCAGTTCCTATGTTTTATGCAGTTTCCCGTAGTTTTTTTTTTGAAGACCACTTCTGGCCAGAAGTCTCTGAACAGTAGATGGTGTAGCCACTGGTTGCTGCACTTCTGAACTGTGGCACTGCTGATTTCTCCTGATTTCAAGCATTGGCTGCACTAAGTTTTCTTGGCCAACCACTGTGTCTACAGTCCTCAATGTTAACCATTTCTTGACACTTCTTCAAAAGAACTTGCACAGAACATCTTGTAAAATAAGTCTACTATGAAAGTTTTGCCTGGGAGAGACCTTACTAATCTAGTATAACTACCTTGGGTCTTGATGCTGTATTAGTATTGCAATAGTGTATGACCTTTGACAAATGTTTAACAATCATTGAATTTGGGAAATTTTAAATTATATCAGAAACTACATCTCTGATATTGAACGGCTCATAGGGGTCTCACTGTTACTAGACACATACAATAGATAGTAATGTCCACTAATGTATATGCACTTCTCACCTCATAAATATAATACAGATCAGTTTTGCAATAATTGATCCACACAGTACATTAACAGAGCTCATGCACAAAAATGCAGCATAATTTGGAACTTCTTATTAAAACTGTTTAAATCAACCAATCAGAACTCAGCTTTAATTTCCAAACAGCTCAGGTGACTTGAAATCTATTCTGATTGGTCGCTAAGTTTTTCTTTTAGATACGTTTGATGTATCTTTACCATAAAGAATATAATTAAGATAAATAGACACTGCTAGGAAAATTGTACTTTATAGTGTATATTTCTAAACATCTGTATATTCTTATAATCGATATGAAGATGCAAAGCTCTAATTTCTAACTAATTTCCACTTTCAAACACTATATCCAATAAAACAATATTCATGTAGTGTTGTGAAGTGGTAAAAGACTCCACACTTGTGTGCATGATGTCCCTTGCTGATTGCATTCATTAACCCTGCTAAGAGACCCCCTTGGCTGGTGACAGAAGTAATGTTCAAGGTTAGTACAGTATATATAAGGAGATAAGTCTCTTGGCGCAGAATAGAGAAACAAAATTTAACTTCTTCCATGCCGAGTAGTCATACAGATGGGGCACTCATTAATATATATAGATCTATAGGTACCAGTGATAGTACATTCATAGGCTTGGTCTTTTGTTTAGATCATGTTTTTAATCTGAAAAATATAGTAGTAACACAGCCCATAATTCATCATGACTAAATAATAGGCAACTATAAAGCTACAATCTGATTATTTACTACCCATTTAAGCTTTTTTTTTTAGGAGGTATCAATATTTCCTGTGCTAATCTATTTTAATATCGGCTGCCAGGGAGACCTTAGAGAGAAAAGATTGAGGAGCTTTGTGCTGGTGTCATAGACACAACTAGACTGACTCATAGGGAAACAGGTGAATTCACCGGTAGGCTCCTGCACAGGAGTGGGCTCCTTCCAACCCCAACATGTGCAGTGTTTGGCTTAGTACTGTATATTAATGCAGTCTTTACGGACAAGGGCAACTTGCCATCAATAATTTAACAAACTACAAAGTTTATCATTATATAGAAGCAAAGGAACATTTTTGAAGAAGGGTCAGGTAATATTGCACGGTGCTAATCAGTGTCACTGGTGGACCCTTTGCACCCACTTTGACAATGGACACTACCCTATCTTAATGTGACAGACAGCTACTTCCGGGCTAGGCTTCTAAAAACATTTTTTTTCTAATCATGCAATGCAGAATCTTGTGGTGAATGACTCCAGCATGAATTCAATGCCAAGTCTATTACCATTGGTATTTAGAGTGGCAGTATTTGACGTTTGTCCATAGTAAGGTATATCTATTCAGTCAGAGGGATTGCTTTATAAAGAGATTCTGGTCAATGTAAAAAGCATAGTAGGGGTGGGCTATGAATAACATTTATTTGTATTCATGTTTTATGCACAAGATGATATTAGAATCACATACTTGCACATTACAGCAGTTGCTGAAAGTTGAAATACCCATTTATGACCATATCCAGTAGCCAACTCAAATCTGCCACTTGCTATCTCTTCCTTTGAGCTGACACTCCGTATAGCTTCATGTGAAGCAATTTCAGCTTACATCAATATGTTGTTCTGCTGATTTATGGCTTCTGGAATAATTTTCTCATCAATTTCCTCTTTTCATAATCCTCTCATGGATGTATGCAATGATGAGTGTCCTAATATGTGGCTGTGGGGGTGACCACATTATGTATAGAGGGACTGTGAGGACATCTGTGTTGTTGGGGCATCAAACTTTGCTGGGGTTGCTATGGGGTCCTTGTACAGTGCTAGTGTAAAGGAATTCAATGTGGGATTGATGTGGGTATATCATAATGTATGTGGGGGTCATTTTGGGGAACGTCATGCTGAAAGGGAGCCAATAAAGAGTTATGGTAGTAGGTGAAAGCCTGACACACATCAGCTCTGTCAATCAGCTATATTATTTATGGTCTACACTGCACAGCTCTCTCCAATGTGTCAGTTTGCATTATCACTAGTGGTGTGTTTGGAATCAATCAGATGCCCCTTGATGATATTGCATAATGGAAGAGAAATGGACGGCCAAGGAAACTTAGTGCAGCAGATGTAAGATGCATAATGCTTACTTCCCTTGGAAAATGGCAGTAGTGTCATCAGTTCAAAACTGGCTGCAACCAGTGAGACCCAGCTACACCCAACCACTATTCATAGAAATCTATCAAGAAGTGGTCTTCATGGAAAAGTCGCAGCCAAAAAACATGCCTGACATGAAAAAAAGGCCAAGAGACTCAACTATGCATAAAAACATAGGACATTGGGTGCAGAAAATGGCAGCAGGTGCTGTGGACTGATGAATGAAAATGGGAAATATTTGGATGTAACAGAAGGCAGTTTATATGCCAAAGGCTGGAAATCAGTAGAATAATGAGTGTCTGCAGACAACAGTGAAGCATGGTGGAGGTTCCAAGTTTGCGGCTCCATTTCAGCAAATGGATTTAAGGATTAGGTCTGGATTAATGGTGTCCACAATGGTGAGAAATCCAGGAAGGTAAATGTGTAAATGTCCATCATGCACTGCCATCAGTGACGCATCTGATTGACTCCAAATTTATTTGGCATCAGGACAATGACCCCAAACATAAAGCCAATGTCATTAAAGAGGTGGTCTGGGGGGGCGTGGCCTGCTGCTGATGGCGCTGGTCACACATTAACAGAGCTCCTCAGGAGAGATCCTCAAAACGGCAGAACCGCGGCTCCACCGGAATCAGAAACAGCTACCCCCAGACATGCTGCGCACAGCCCCCAAATGGCGCCAGACCGAGAACAGGGTCACAGATTACTTTGGAGCTGAGCCTCTCCGATCATCCCCTCCCAAGATGGCGCCGGTCTCAGAGCACCAGCCTCACTACACACAGGCTGGAACCTGCTCCCCTCACACATCGGAGGGCTGGGGAGCTGGGAGTGAGGAGAACGCTCCGGTGATGCAGGGGACTCTGAGGGACTTTCTGGGCACCCTGAGGAGATCAATAATGGACGACATGAGGGAGCTCATAGGCTCTTTCAGAGAAGATCTGGGGGCTCTATCAGAGAGAACTCCCACCTGGAGGAAAAGATGGGTGATTATGCTAAAGCACACAACAGCCTGCCAGGTAGCCATGCAGACCTGGACATTGAGATGGGAACGGTTAAGCCACTTTATCCCACTTAAATAGAAATATTTAAATTGAGGCGGAACAACTTTAAAATTAGAGGCATGGCGGAAACAGAAGCGAATACAGACATTTATGCTATAGCCTCGGATTTCCTTAAAGTGGCGCTCCTGGACATTCCCAGCTCGGAATTAAAACTGGAAAAAGCATACCGCATCCCTAAACCAGCAAGTCTCCCAGAGGGAATACCAAGAGACATTTTGGTCTGCATGGTTCATCCAGGAGTAACTGACCGCCTACTGCTGAGAATGAGACAGGGTCCCCTCCTTCCAGAACCATATGCAGGGATCACGACTTTTCCAGATTTGTCCCCTGGGACACTAACCAGACGCAGAGGATCCTTAGGAAGAGAGGGATTCAATACAGCTGGGGCTCCCCTGTGGTTTTAAATTTCAGATACCAGGGCAAACGCCACTCTTTCTCGTCCCCCACGCTCCTACGAAAATCCCTAAAGACATGGCGTCTCACATCACCTACACCACAACGATCCCCTCACCAGAATCGGGAACGAGACGACAATGAGGCTCCGGTGGATGAAGGGGCCGCCTGAACATCAGGAGGCATTGTTACTCAAGAATTGTTTACTTAAGTGTATTGTTTCTCCCCCCCCCCCCCCCGAGTGATCCTCACCTTTTGTCCCCTTCTTTCTGTTCTCTCCCTGTTTCCCTTCCCCGACATCCCTCTCTTTCTTTCCTGGACCCCTGTCACACCTTCCCCTTCCCTTCCCTCTTTTACATCTCTCCTTTCCTTTTATCTCGTTCTATCTTCCCTCTACCGCTGTCTCCCTCCCTTACTTCAGTGGTCCGGGAGCTGTGGGGGAGTGGAGAGAAGGGGGAATTGTTCCCACGATGTCCCTCCACTTCTTGTCCCTAAATGTAAAGGGACTTAACTCCCCAGCCACACGCTCCTTTTTATGGAGAGAGATTCGTTCTTCCTGGGCTGAGGTGATATGTATACAGGAGTCGCACCTTCTAGAGGGTGACAATGCTAGGCTTCACCATGGGTCCTTCCCCCACATTTTTCATGCTAACTCTCCAAAAAAGAATGCGGGAGTATGCATCATGATAAAGCAAACAGTTTAGTTTAAACTACAAAAAGTGATCTCGGACCCAGCAGGACGCTACGTCATAGTTATCTGTGAAATAGGGGGCTCTCCCTTCACAATTGCGAGTGTATACGCCCCTAACGTGGGTCAACTTAAATTTGCGAAATCGGTATTTGGGACACTGAGGAATAATATGGCGGGCAAACTAATAGTCGGAGGTGACTTTAATGTGGTCATGGAACCCCGTCTGGACTCCTCCTCAGTAGCTAGGAGATCGGGAGCCTTGGGGCAGTTGTGCCGAGAGTACCATCTTCATGACGTCTGGAGGTACCACCATGCGGAGGAGAGGGATTATTCCTTCTACTCGCATGTACATAAATCTTACTCCAGAGTTGACTATTTCCTGGTCAATGATGTTGCTCTGGAGAGATGCAAAACATCGGGACTGGGCGTGACCACTTGGTCAGACCATGCCCCGATCTCCCTAGAAGTCGGCCTGGATGTGGGGGGTGGTGCTACCCGGCACTGGAGACTCAATGAAGGTCTTCTGACTGAACATGAAGTCACTGAAGACGTGGGTAACCAACTTCGGGACTATTTTTGTATAAACGATAATGGGGGGGGGTCACGGACGATGTACTATGGTATGCTCACAAGGCGGTCCTCCGTGGTCTCCTCCTTCAGAAAGCATCCCAACTAAAGAAAAAGAGAGAATGGATGCAAAGAGAATGGACTGCAGAAATTCTGCGTCTGGAAGCAGCAAACAAAATCTCCCCATCAGATCAGCTCTTGTCCCAAATACTCGATACCCATAACAAATTAAGAGCGCTTCTACTCCGCCAACATGAAAAGGGGCTACGTAAACTAAAAACAAAATATTACGAGATGGGTGATAGGGCAGGCAGAATTCTTGCCAGTAGACTCAAGAAAGGAGCTACTAAAACAATGATTACAGAATTGAGGGGAGAGAGGGGAGATTGGTGAGGGAACCGGCCAAAATTGTGGAAATTTTTGCTGCTTATTATGAGAAATTATACAACCTGAAAAATGACAGATACTCCACAACCCACGCCAGCTGCCATTTCAGATTTTTTTGAAGGCCCTTGACCTCCCGGTAGTCCCACCCGACATGTTAGAAAATTTGAATCGCCCGTTCTCCCTTAAGAAGAGGAAGCAGTGATCAGAGGTCTGAAGTCTAATTCAGCCCCAGACGGATTTGCAGGCGAATATTTCAAAACCTCCGATGCGATCCTGGCCCCGTATCTTCTAAGGCTTTATAATTACTGGCAAGCTGAGGGCTCCATTCCGGAGTCAGCCTTGGAGGCCACGATAACCACCATTCCCGAGCCGGGGAAAAAACACAGGACCGCCCCGAGAATTACCGCCCGATATCCCTTCTCAATGTTGATCTTAAGATCTACTCCAAACTACTAGGGAATCGAATGGGAGACATGATCCCCCTTTTGGTGGATCCTGACCAAGTGGGCTTCGTGCAGGGGAGGCAAGCTCGGGACGGAACTAGACGAATGCTGAACTTGATAGAGGTGGGGGAAAGGAGGGGGGTCCCCAGTGTATTCCTCTCTCTTAACGCTGAGAAAGCGTTTGATAGGGTGCACTGGGGATATCTCCGGGAGATCCTCTCTAACTTTGGATTTTCAGGCCACTATCATGTCAGCGATTCTGAGCCTTTACTTCCACCCATGTGCGAGAGTGTTTTCTGCGGGCTATTTATCTAGGTCCTTCTCGATCACGAATGGCATTCGACAGGGATGCCCACTCTCCCCACTGGTTTTTGCACTGATTATGGAACCTCTGGCGGCATCATTGAGGGCAGACCCCAATATTGCCTGAGTTAGAATTGGGGGGGAAAAAACACGTAGTGGGTCTCTATGCCGACGATGTCATTATTGCTACCACTAAGCCACTCTCCTCACTCCCCAGGATAGTGGACGCTCTGAGCCTCTTTGCACGAATCTCATATTACAAACTAAACGCCAGCAAGTCCATGATTTTCCCTATTGGGTCCAGGGGCGGGACTCGGAGCGACTCGCCCGGATCTATCCCTTCAAGTGGTGCCCTAGAGGCATCCAATACTTGGGGGTATTTCTCTGTCCCTCTGCAGAGGTAGTAACGAGAATATTAAGCGTCTTTTAGTGGATCTGGGGGAGGCGCTTGGAGTCTTCCTGCTGATCTCTTTGTCTTGGATGGCAAGGGTGCAGGCCGTACGGATGTTGTGGCTTCCGAAGATTCTTTACTTATTTAGATGCCTACCTATTTTATATCCGTCAGGGCAGTTGGCACGCTTGCAAGCCATGATAAAGAGATGCATTTGGGCTGACAAACCGGCAAGAGTACGTAAGAACATCATGCATCTCCGTCTAGGGGGGAATGGGAGTACCAGAGATAGCAACATATCATAAAGCGATCATCTTGAAGGCAGTGAGAGCATGGTGGAGGGAGGATGTCCCTCGAGGTTGGGTTCAGATCGAGGGGACTGAAGCTCAGGGGGTCCGCTTCAGGCCCTCCTGGCGGCGAAGTCCCTGAGCACAGTGTGAAAGGATGGATTACTGGGAACATCCCGGGCATTACTGACCACTTGGGGGAGTTTCGAGACGGGAGAGGCCAAGCTTCCTCCGGAGGTGGCTCATTACCTCGTTGAATCTTTCCGCGTGGAAGGGAAATGGCCCGAAGACGCTAAGTGACATAATAATTTGCGGTCGACTTCTGACATTTGAGGAGATCACCGCTAAGTATCCAGCCCTGGCTAGTTCCTTTCTGCAGTTCCATCAGATATCGCACTGTCTCCGCTCAAACTCATGTCATCCATTCACTTTGCCAGCAGACACATATCGCGCATTTTTGAACAGTGCGCGTAAAAAAGCGTGCAAAAATGCGCAATGTGTGAATGTAGCCTTAGGCTGGTTTCACACTGCAGTTTTTCCCTTATCAGGGTTCATCAGGTTTTGTGTGCCAAAACCAGGAGTGAAACTTGCAGAGAAAAACTATAATTGAAAGATTGACACCTGTTCTGGTTTTTGGAGGCACTCCTGGTTTTGGCACACAAAACCTGATGAACCCTGATCAGGGAAAAACTGCAGTGTGAAACCAGCCTTAGGCTGCCTTCACACTTGCTTTTGCAAGTGCAGCGTACCGAACGCAGCCAAACGCTTGCGCACTGCGTTTCTATGTTAAACATGGGAACGCATGTGCCTGCGTATTGGCTGCGTTCGGTTGCGTTTGCATTCTGATGCGCACAATTTGTGCGCCCTCCAACGCAGCCTATTGCATTTGTTGTGCGGTCGCGGCACTTGTTTTATCTGCAAGCTCCCGCAAGCGCACAAACAATGCATGGATCTCAATGGATCCGCAGTGTCCTCCGCATGACAGCGCAGGAGAACGCTGCGGATCACATTGAAATCTCTCCCAGTGGCCGCCGGTGATCAGTGGCGGCCACCGGGAGATCAGCTGGAGCCTCCACTGATCTTCCGCCGGTGTCGGCGCGGGAGATTTGAAGATACAGCTGATCTGACAGCTGTTTAAATCTTCTGCGCTGGCACCGAGTAGGTGATGTCGGCGCGGGAGATTTGAAGCAGCGATCAGCTATTTCATATCTCCTGCACTGATATCACCCTATTCGCTGTCAGCGCGGGAGATTTAAACAGCTGTCAGATCAGCTGTATCTTCCCCGCTGACACCGGCGGGGAGATCAGCTGTGCCAGGAGGAGGAGATCTCTGCCGCTGATCTCCTCCTCCCGGCCTCCCCCAGAGACAGTTTGATTGGCTGCCCGGCACCATACTAATGTGAACGCATGCGGAGATTCTCTGCTGCATTCACATAAGTATGTACTGCGTTGCACTGCGTTTGCGTCTGCATGCCCTGTGCATGCAGACACAAACGCAAGTGTGAAGGCAGCCTTAGTTCACTTTTTTGTTAAAAGTAATCTGTCAGCTTTTTGCTATTCACTCTGGGAGAAGCATGATGTTGGGGCCGAGACCCTGATTCCAGTGATGTGTCACTTACTAGGCTGCTACAATTATCAGCAGAAGATTATCCCTAGAGATCTAGTTGTTTCATGCAATATAGTGCTCCTACACTGTGTAGCCCCACCACTGATTGGAATCTTTCTGCCAATGTACATTGCACACAGAAAGCTGTCAATCAGGAGTGTAGACGTTGTAATACAGAACTCAGCATTCATGGAACTGGTAAAATAGCAGTAGAGAAAATAGCGATTTTATCAAAACTGAACCAGGCAGGACAGTAAGTGATACAGTGCTGGAATCAGGGTCTTTGGCCCCACATCATGCTTTTCCATGTAGCAAAAACCTGGTGACAGATTGAGTGATAAAAAAAAACATATTTAAGGCTAAGTTCACACAGAGGTTTGTGCTCCTTTGTTATTTTCGTTTTTGCTGTAGTTTCTGCACCAAAAATGGATCCTCTGTTTGCAAAAAAATCATCACAAATGCATCATCCTTTTGTGCTGCCCTTTTGCTCCTTTTTCGGTGGACACAGATAAATGTAGACACACACTCTTACCCTCCCCGCAATCCCATGGTGACCTCTGGTGATGCTTTCCTCCCAGGCATCAGCAGGGCTTGTGGATAGTTGGTATGGTACTTACAGGACCTGTGCCCCATGTGACTAAGTCACATGGTGAGTCACATGGTTCCAGGTCCTGGAAGCACTGTGCAGAGATTACTCACTACTCACAGACAGGTCCTGCCGATGCCCAGGAGGAAGACCTCACCGGAGCTAACCGTGGGATCGCCGGGGAGGAAAGTAATTGGATGTTAGTGGTGCAGAAAGTGTATCAGAAAAATGTTGTACAAATTGACACGCTCATTATTTTCTGGATTCGCTTTCTGCACCAGTTACACGGCAGTCAAAAAAAAATGCAGCGTCTGAACAACAAATTGAAAATCCCATTCACTTTGCTGGCAGACGTTGTTATGACTGATCCGTTTTTGGTGCAATTTAAAATAAAAAACTCCGCACCAAAAACAGCTCAGAAACGCCCAGTGTGAACATAGCCTAAAACTTCTATTCTTACAGCATTCTGACTTTGGAGCATTATTGATCATCTGCCTAATACATTTGCACAATAGCGTATATTAAAGGGAACCTGTCACCAGGTTTTTGCCATACTATCTGAGAGCAGAAAAATGTAGAAATAGAGACCCTGATTCCAGCGATGTGTCATTTACTGAGCTGATTGCTGTCATTTTGATAAAATTATAGTGTTTTCTCTATTGCAGATTTAGCAGTCTGTGAATATGCCAGACTGCCTGGCAGCAGGCCAAGTAGACTGCTCATGATCATGTCCAGCTGATTAAACAGTGATTTTATCAAAACTACACTGAGCAGCTCAGTAAGTGACACATCACTGGAATCAGGATCTCGGGACCTATATTATGCTATTCTCAGATTAGGTTACAAAAAACTGGTGACAGTTTCCCTTTAAGTAACCAGCTTTCTGCCGTATATAACACACATTTCTACTTGCAGTCTAAATAGAATGAAATAGTATTGTCCAAACTTGTATGAGGCAGTGCATGCGTAATTTCAACAATAAACATTTGTGCTTTGAATATTGTATTTTTCTACCCCTAAATGTGTATTCTTACATTCTTTTATTAGTCTTGACGTGTTAGTTTCATTTCGGAGTATGCTCAGCCAGCCTGTTTCTAGGTTATCTGCCAAATCAGCTCAGTTAATAAAACAAATACAGCTGCAGGCTTTAAGTTTCAGAAATTCATATTTCAGAATATGTGTAATTCCATATAATTGGATATTGCTTCCTACCCACCGCCAATAGCGCTGATTGACAAGACCTCCCCAATGTATGCAGGGACGCCTAGTATTAGAATTTCAGGACGCTGTTGCCACCTAGTGGATAAGTAGGGTAACACATTCTAGCATTTCCTTTCATCATTTCCTTTCATCTGGCAAAAGTATAGAAAATCATGAGAAATTGTTTATAAAACAAAAGAACAAACTAAATCAATATATTAAAATAAAAAAATTAACGACTAACTATATTCAACGGCTGAATATCTTCTCTTTTATACCATTCAGTAAATACACCTCGATAACCTCTGAAGATCAGCGGAAATTGTATGAAGACGACTTTTCCTCTGATTACGCTGAATATCTAGAGCTGCATGCCAAGATTGGTAAAGTGCTGGAGAGGTTTATGCGGCTTGGCTCTAAAATGAAGAAGTATCAGCAAGGATCAGTAGAACACAAGGTAAGACTATACTGAAACCCATAATGTGGTCGGTCAGACTGGTGCCAAAGTTATTATTCATGGATACCATCAGTATCACCCTATATGATAAAATTATTAAAGTATGACACAATGCCTCCTTTGATGGACACAGAAAACTGATCATTGCTGACCAATGTCAATGATCTCATCAGTGGGACCACCAGAGAGGCCTATGTCTTGTGTGCGTCAATGAGTGACCACCGCTACATTCACTATGGTCACAGATACGCAGTAGCTCTCCCATGGAAGGGATGGGTGGGGGTCATGTATTTACACCAAGACTTCATTCACTTGAAACTCAGTCCCCCCATTTTTGTGTCCCACCGCTCAGTTGACCCTTATGTTCTTCATAGTATAACCCCATAGTATAATATGTTTTGATGCAGTTTTTGAAATCACATAAGTGTAAAGGAAAGTGAAGCCAATAGATGAGATTTTGTATTACTTTAATGCACCTCATGTTTGGCAGACTATTTTACCACGAATTACAATAGTTTTAATGCTCTTCACCTATGTGCTTCTATGGCAGCTTCTGGTAACTCCCTTTGCATGAGAACACACCCATATAAACAATGATTTCCCAATCTATTCGTAATCCTATAATCCACATGTATGAGAACGTAGAGCTATGCACACTGCCACTAAAGTCTTGAAATCTCTCAGGAGCGTCTTCAATCCCAGGTAAAAGAAAGACTGGAGATTTGCATTTTGGATATGTAGGCATTATTATTACAATAATCTCATCCACTGCCCGACATAGTTATAATCCTTTACAGGGAGTAAAGGTGACCGCACAGATAGATGGCTGTTGACCAAACTGATCGCTATCTCTTCCAACGTGGCAGAGTATGTACATTTTCTATATTGGTGGATGGGAGTAATCTGGAGTCAGATACCAGTGATGGCCTCCTCTCCACCCTAAGAGCAAACTGATAAAGTGATGAAATAAAAGTCTCATAATAATAAATGGGTAAAATGTCAAAGGGGCGGTAATAAATCCCATCAGGTTACCGGCCACTGTTACAGTCAGTAAGAGGTGGCCGGTTTCCTAGGTAAAGTGCACATGTTTGCAAGCTCTTTGCAATAGA
Organism: Allobates femoralis; assembly: GCA_033576535.1. Lineage (NCBI taxonomy): Eukaryota > Metazoa > Chordata > Amphibia > Anura > Aromobatidae > Allobates > Allobates femoralis. The sequence goes on from JARQOC010000004.1 coordinate 156,958,480, forward strand.
GCTTGCGAGCGCAGGTCTCAAGTGTGTCCAATCACTAAATCTGGCCATTTCCAGTGCCAATGTGCTCCGCCAATGCTGCAAAGGCAAACCGGCCTCTGCTTTCAGTATTTGAGAGTGTGTAGTTTGAGCCAACCGGCTCAGCCAAGCCACTGGCCTGAGCTATCAGTCTTCATGAGCGCACCAAACAAAGTAAGCATTAAGATGGGAAGCTCTTTTCTCAGACATCATCTGTCGGGAGAATTGGGAAGCTCCCAGGTACATTAGATAGTCAGTCAGTCCAACCAAACTAAGTGGGTTTCACCAACTTTTCTCTAATGTCTACAGAGGCCTTTTGGGGCTGGATCCTAAATATGCAAATTATCTCTTCAGAGAAGAAGAGGACTTGAACTTTAGTGCCACCCATTTGAAGTATAATCCTAAAAGTTAATATTGACCCTTTAAAGTGAACCAACAAGCAGGATTTTAGTGCTATAAAGTGAAGCTAGTGCCTTACAGGCACTGGGTGCTGAGTGCAATTGTACCTTTACTTGAATGATTCCATGTTTCTTTGCAGAGAAAGGTGTTATAAAGCTCCTGCAACACAGGGCAGCAGATGATTGATGTGTGCAGCACTGCGTCACTATTTTTTTTCCATTACCTTCCTGCGGACACGACTTTTGTCTGTAAGCCGAACCCTCCACCCTCCCTCTCATCTCTACCTTCAGTTTCATGTGCCTGTGCTGAAACTGAAAGTAGAGATGAGATGAGAGGGGAGGGGAGGTTTTGGCTTAGATCTAAAAGGCATGCCCACATGGAAGTAATAAAAAAACCCAACCCCAAATAGTGACGCTGTGCTGCACACATCAATCACCTGCTGCCCTGTTTTCTAGAAGTTTTATGACACTTTTCTCTACAACCAAACATGGAATCATTCAAGCAAAGGTATGATTGCATTCAGCATCCCAGTGAATGAAGTCAGCTGGTTGTTTCCTTAGTACATACGCTAAACCAGAATCTCAATTTAATCATGAAAGGGTCAATATTGACTTTTAGGAATGCTACTCCCAATAGATGGCACTACAGTTCAAGTCCTCTTCCTCTGTGAAGAGCCAACTAGCATTTTTACTTTCTCAGAGGAGCATTGCATGGCTTATAAGCCGTCTTACACTGGCTTGTCAGGCTATGTCACTCTCCACATGCAAAACGTTGTGCCTTAGATTGGATCACCTATTTTTGTACTTGAATTTCACCGAAATGTCGGCATACTGTGTCTACACTGGTTAGAGCTATATGATGGATATATTATTACATATTCAACTTCCTTTGTTTGTATCTGTTCATAGAAAACCGCTCTAAAATGTCATTATTTTTCTATTTTAGATGGTTGAAAATAAGATTCTATCAGAATATAAGAAGTTCAAGAAGGTGTGTATACTTCCACATTCACTTTGCAATCTGCCTCATTTAAAAAAAGGTTCACAGTAAGTTGGTGTCAGTGGTTTTCCTGTGCAGTGCATTAGGTCGGGTTTACATGGTCAGGTTTTCTATGCAGTTTTTCACATCAAAACCAAAAACAAATAATACATGGAGGTCACCTGTAAAGTGAAGACTGAGTTGGATTCCTTATTTCATCAATAGGAGTCACTTTTTTTTTTATCTTGTATTGACTGATATTTTTTGCTGCACACAGCGCAAAATAAAGAAAATGCTCTTTACTCATGTCTTTAAGGCCCCTTTCACATAGGCGTTTTTATGAAAATGCAGCAGTGTGGCAGAATTACCGCATCTGCCGCCTTATGGCTGCACTTGCAGCAAGCCCCATGCATTGTCTATGGGGCTTGGAGTCAGGTGCGGCAAGTGCGGTTCCGGCACTTGCAGCTGCGAAAAAAAGGCAGTCATTTGCGTTTTTTTTTTCGCAAACGGCACAACCGCACCTGACTGCAAGCCCCATAGACAATGCATGGGGCTTGCTGCAAGTGCGGCCATAAGGCGGCAGATGCGGTAATTCTGCCACATCTGCCGCATTTTCATAAAAATGCTTATGTGAAAGGGGCCTAACTGTTTTTTGTTTGCAACTTATTTGGCTATTAAGTTGCAAAACTCTTTAAAAAGTTGCACATTTGTGTCAAATTAAAAACTCCACCAGAGTCCTTACTCCAGGCCAGGACTGGAGTGAGATGCACTAAAAATGAGATATTTTATAAAAGTTGCATTTAATTAACATGTCTAAAATATCCAGCTAAGCAAAGTTGACAGGAAAATTAGAAGAAAAAAAAAGTTAAAGAAAGAAAACTTAATAAATGGCCCAAATCTTATAGGGAATAAGGCATAAATACTAAAGTCACTAATGGATTGGAGCCTCAGATGTCTCCTTTTCTGAATCTAGTTCTGTCTTTTGGCATCAAATACATATCACATTCACTGTATGTATTACAAGATCTGAACATGTTTGCAATTTACATGCTGTTAAAGAGAACCTGTCACCTCCATTAAGCCCCCCAGGCTATCACTACCTGTCCCTGCACCTTCCTATTACTACTCTAACTATCCCTTTCTGTCATAAATGTGCCCTGTGACTGTGTAATAAAACATTAGCACTCACTCATTAGTATGTTAATGATCCAGGGGCTGCCATTGCTTGCCCCCCCCTGGGCGTCCTCTGTGCTCTCTCGCCGCCTCCTTCATTGTTTATCAAGCCCCGATGGGCGTGATATTGACATCCAAATACGCGCCCCCCAGCCTGGCTCGCTCCACTCTGCAGAGTGCCGGGTATGACGCCGAACGCATCATTTCTGTTATTCTGCAGCCGGACTTCAGGCTGCACAACACATGCTCTATGGAGCACATCTGTGATGAGCTGACGTAATGTGCTCTACAGAGTATGCACAACTCTGTGGATGAGCTGCAGAGTACCGGAAATTACGCGTTCGGCGTCTAACCCAGCACTCTGCAGAGTGGAGCGAGCCAGGCTGGGGGCGCACATTTGGATGTCAATATCACACCCATTGGGGCGTGATAAACTATACAGGAGTTTATCTTTAACTTATATGATAATTGTGACTCCCGTTTAAATAGTATCTCTTACTTAAAGTGCACTTCTAAAATATAACTTTTAATGAATATTTGTTAAAATAACAAACAGTGTTTTCACACCCAGTGTCTATAAAACACACACATCAAACAGGGGTGGGATGTATCCCTAGTCAGGCCCTGTTTTCTTATACTGCCTAGCAACGGAGTTTTAACACCTAAATTATATGGTGTCCCCGTACCACGGCGGCTGTCCCTATATTGCGTCACCTATATACAGGACCCAGCCAAAACATTCATCCATGCTAGAGTAAGGTGCTATCTGATGACATGGGTCAAATCCCAATGTCCCTTCAAACCCTTGCTATCAATGGGATTAATACTTTAGTGGGGTGATATGGTATTTTACTTGTATCAGATAGTCCTCTTATCAGTCATAAGGTTATTAGGCAGTGTATCATCCAGCCCGGTCACCATAAGGGCCCCCTGTAGTAAAGTGTAATAACAGGGGTACACGATGTATCTGTAAAGGACTATAACGAGTGGACCGGCTACTCAATGGGCCACAACCCCTTCCACCCTCATACCATAATTATCTCCAACCACTAGTAATCCCCCTATGTGAAGCAGGGATAACAATGATCATTGAGGGATTATTTATCACCTCACAACACCATGGGAAATGTCGACAGTATATACTAGTTGATACAACTTATCTTATTGCACGCTGTCCCAAATACACTCGACGCGTTTCCACCCACTCAATGGATCGTGGGTTTCATCAGGAGTGACAGTATGACACGGATACCAGAGAGACCTCCTTCTGTCCTCTGTGTGCGCTGGCAGGGGCATACAATCAAGCCTCCTGTCCACTTGATAATGGCGCCACCAGCGACCCGGAGATCCGCTCCTTTTATCCCCGTCTCTTGTCAGTGTGAGGCTAGGGAGGCGTGTCCGCGTGCGCTCCACCATAGCGCTTCCTCCGGTCTGCGGGTCACAGACCGGAATAGCGTCACCGCATCCCAGCGTTCCCCTGTCACGAGTAGGCGTGGAGCATTGCGTTCCACCGCCCGTCGCGACTTCCGGTTTGCGTTCCAAATACCGGAAACGCATCACCGGAGCAGGGGAACGCCCCCAGAAGCCTCGCAAATACACAGTGCGCATCAATACCTCAGTGCTACTGTGTGTGCGGCTGGATGAGAGAGAATTTAAGGGGGGGGGGGAGCGAATATGGTTATCTGTATTGTTTTATGTGTTTCACACTGCCATAGTGAAACACATATTTTTTGGTTATGCATCCTAATTATTTATAGTGGGTACTTTTTGCACACAGAATGGGGGTACCCAATAATCCCCATATGTTATCACCATTCCTGTATCCCACTATATGGATTATATATCAATTACAGTATGCAGCAAATACTTCCAAAGGGAACCATTGCATACATTTCCAAAAAACACCCCCCTTTTGGGCAGCTCATACCTCAAAAACCCCAGTCACCTCAAACCTCAAACCCTCCCCATAGATCTTCTTACTGGGTGGATGTGGTGTGCACCCCTCGAACCACCTCACACTTTAGTTCTGCAAAACTAAGTGTCCCAACTATATGTCTCAGTGTATGTAGACACCAATTCAGATATATTGGTCCAGAAATCAGACCATACAGATACATATCCAGTCTCCTTTCTCGGAGTAATAGGTATTCGACACGACCTCCGTACCGTTACTCGATCCTAAGTAGTCTAATAATAGAGACCAAATGCCAACCCCAAGACCAATTCATATATCTCAAAAAACGAAGTTTCACAAGAACGGAGTGTACAGAATCTGCTCGTTGAGGCCGGCCAAGCCCGTAGATACGGTCCTGTATATCCATTTGGTTTCCCTTTTTAAGATCTCCTTATCCCAATCGCCACCGCGTTTTGGTCTCTCTATCACCCCCATTCTGTGTGCAAAAAGTACCCACTATAAATAATTAGGATGCATAACCAAAAAATATGTGTTTCACTATGGCAGTGTGAAACACATAAAACAATACAGATAACCATATTCGCTCCCCCCCCCCCTTAAATTCTCTCTCATCCAGCCGCACACACAGTAGCACTGAGGTATTGATGCGCACTGTGTATTTGCGAGGCTTCTGGGGGCGTTCCCCTGCTCCGGTGATGCGTTTCCGGTATTTGGAACGCAAACCGGAAGTCGCGACGGGCGGTGGAACGCAATGCTCCACGCCTACTCGTGACAGGGGAACGCTGGGATGCGGTGACGCTATTCCGGTCTGTGACCCGCAGACCGGAGGAAGCGCTATGGTGGAGCGCACGCGGACACGCCTCCCTAGCCTCACACTGACAAGAGACGGGGATAAAAGGAGCGGATCTCCGGGTCGCTGGTGGCGCCATTATCAAGTGGACAGGAGGCTTGATTGTATGCCCCTGCCAGCGCACACAGAGGACAGAAGGAGGTCTCTCTGGTATCCGTGTCATACTGTCACTCCTGATGAAACCCACGATCCATTGAGTGGGTGGAAACGCGTCGAGTGTATTTGGGACAGCGTGCAATAAGATAAGTTGTATCAACTAGTATATACTGTCGACATTTCCCATGGTGTTGTGAGGTGATAAATAATCCCTCAATGATCATTGTTATCCCTGCTTCACATAGGGGGATTACTAGTGGTTGGAGATAATTATGGTATGAGGGTGGAAGGGGTTGTGGCCCATTGAGTAGCCGGTCCACTCGTTATAGTCCTTTACAGATACATCGTGTACCCCTGTTATTACACTTTACTACAGGGGGCCCTTATGGTGACCGGGCTGGATGATACACTGGGACACTTAGTTTTGCAGAACTAAAGTGTGAGGTGGTTCGAGGGGTGCACACCACATCCACCCAGTAAGAAGATCTATGGGGAGGGTTTGAGGTTTGAGGTGACTGGGGTTTTTGAGGTATGAGCTGCCCAAAAGGGGGGTGTTTTTTGGAAATGTATGCAATGGTTCCCTTTGGAAGTATTTGCTGCATACTGTAATTGATATATAATCCATATAGTGGGATACAGGAATGGTGATAACATATGGGGATTATTGGGTACCCCCATTCTGTGTGCAAAAAGTACCCACTATAAATAATTAGGATGCATAACCAAAAAATATGTGTTTCACTATGGCAGTGTGAAACACATAAAACAATACAGATAACCATATTCGCTCCCCCCCCCCCTTAAATTCTCTCTCATCCAGCCGCACACACAGTAGCACTGAGGTATTGATGCGCACTGTGTATTTGCGAGGCTTCTGGGGGCGTTCCCCTGCTCCGGTGATGCGTTTCCGGTATTTGGAACGCAAACCGGAAGTCGCGACGGGCGGTGGAACGCAATGCTCCACGCCTACTCGTGACAGGGGAACGCTGGGATGCGGTGACGCTATTCCGGTCTGTGACCCGCAGACCGGAGGAAGCGCTATGGTGGAGCGCACGCGGACACGCCTCCCTAGCCTCACACTGACAAGAGACGGGGATAAAAGGAGCGGATCTCCGGGTCGCTGGTGGCGCCATTATCAAGTGGACAGGAGGCTTGATTGTATGCCCCTGCCAGCGCACACAGAGGACAGAAGGAGGTCTCTCTGGTATCCGTGTCATACTGTCACTCCTGATGAAACCCACGATCCATTGAGTGGGTGGAAACGCGTCGAGTGTATTTGGGACAGCGTGCAATAAGATAAGTTGTATCAACTAGTATATACTGTCGACATTTCCCATGGTGTTGTGAGGTGATAAATAATCCCTCAATGATCATTGTTATCCCTGCTTCACATAGGGGGATTACTAGTGGTTGGAGATAATTATGGTATGAGGGTGGAAGGGGTTGTGGCCCATTGAGTAGCCGGTCCACTCGTTATAGTCCTTTACAGATACATCGTGTACCCCTGTTATTACACTTTACTACAGGGGGCCCTTATGGTGACCGGGCTGGATGATACACTGCCTAATAACCTTATGACTGATAAGAGGACTATCTGATACAAGTAAAATACCATATCACCCCACTAAAGTATTAATCCCATTGATAGCAAGGGTTTGAAGGGACATTGGGATTTGACCCATGTCATCAGATAGCACCTTACTCTAGCATGGATGAATGTTTTGGCTGGGTCCTGTATATAGGTGACGCAATATAGGGACAGCCGCCGTGGTACGGGGACACCATATAATTTAGGTGTTAAAACTCCGTTGCTAGGCAGTATAAGAAAACAGGGCCTGACTAGGGATACATCCCACCCCTGTTTGATGTGTGTGTTTTATAGACACTGGGTGTGAAAACACTGTTTGTTATTTTAACAAATATTCATTAAAAGTTATATTTTAGAAGTGCACTTTAAGTAAGAGATACAAACTATACAGGAGACGGCGAAGGGACACATAGAGGACGCCCAGGGGAACGAGCAGCAGTAGCCCCCCCCTGGATCATTAACATACTAAGTGAGTGCTAACAACATTTTATTACACAGTCACAGGGCCCATTTAGGAGAGACAGGGATAGTTAGAGTAGTAATAGGAAGGTACAGGTAGTGATAGCCTGGGGGGCTTTATGGAGATGACCGGTTCACTTTAAACACAATCTAGCAAGTTTTTAAAATTTTCTACCCTTGTATGGCACCATCCGGTGGTCAGATTGCATTACCTATGTAGAGATCCATCTACACTTCTGAATGCTGCTCTCTTCACTGCAGAGAAGCTGCAATCTATCTTTCTATTGACTGTCCTGCAGTGATCAGGGCTGTGGTCAGAGTGACTGAGAATGTGACCGGCAGCAGTCTGCACATGATGGCACTGCCACCAGGTGGCGCTATACTACGTAAGAAAAGTTCAGATCTTTTTATTGGATTTTTTTGGCCCGAAAAGTGCAAATGTTATATTATATGATCTATATAGAATATGTGATGGTGAGACATTCTGTGGATAAAAAAGTAATTGGTGAGAGTTTATATTATTCATAGTATAGTAGCTTCATACTTTTTTACATATTTATACCATGCCCATGCCATCACTTACAATTTCTGATCAGCAAAGGATGGAGATTGGTCTGTACCATACAGAGCAAATTTATAGATAGTGTAGTATAATCTTAAAGGGATTTTTAATGCATTATGTATAAATAAGCAGACCAGCCTTACTTGGGACTGCTGTCAGGTCTGATGTCAGGCTAAATCTGAGTGCTGCAGGCAATCACTAGATGGCACAAGACTACTGTGACTAGTTGTAGCCGTCACATAATATACCGTAGTTGTGACGTCACTATTGCAGCAGAATATAAAAGAGAGAGGAGGAGTGCTCCCTAGGGAGAACCGGATGTGCAATTATTTCGGGGACAGTTTCAGTTGGCAGGGTCGTCTCTCACCTCACTAGGTTGTGCTGCCTCCGCACAACCTCAGTGTCAGCTTGTTTAATGGGCCTTCTGATCAGTGACATCACCACAGGTCCTAAAGCTCCTCAGTTACCACTCTAATGCTGTTAACCGATGTGACACGCAGCTCCAGTAACCCACACCAAGGTGGGATAGATTCATGTGCAAATTACAATTACTTTAGAAGAGTGCTGGGGCACAGAAATGGAATGAGTTAAAGGAACTTAAAGGGGCCGTCACACACGTCAATATCGCATGCAATATCGCTGCTGCACGTGACGTGTGACAGGGCGCATCAACCAGCGATAAATCGCTGGTTGATGGTCGCAAGGTTTTCGGTCCAGTCCGCTGCATGTGACACTGGGAGATGCGATAAACCATCTCCCAGCGCCTCTCAGCAAGCGCTGGGAGCTGGTATCCAGGGTAAACTGCGGGTAACTAGGCAGCGCGCGCTGCCTAGATACCCGATGTATACCTTGGTTACACCAGCCTTCTCCGCTCTCCGGCTGGTATCCAAAGTACACAGTGGGTAACTAGGGACCCTAGTTACCCGCTGTGTACCTTGGATACCAGCCGGTGAGTGGAGAAGGCTGGTAACCAAGGTATACATCGGGTATCTAAGGCAGCGCTCGCTGCCTAGTTACCCACAGTTTACCCTGGATACCAGCCTGCAGACATCGTGGAAACGATATTTAAATCATTTCCACGATGACGCTGGTCCAATTATCGCTGGTGAGTCTACCTGTGTGACAGCTCACCAACGATCAGCCGTCAATGTCACCTGCAATCAGATCGCTGACGACATTGACGTTTGTGATGAGGCCTTTAGTCCTCGTTATTAACACACCACAACGCTTTTCCACAGCAAAAGCTGTCTGCCTCAGGTGGATTTACATTAACATGATCTTGGACACATTAAGTAGTCTGACCTACCAATCAAATTACATCACTTATTGAGGTCACTATGTTAACCCATTCCTGCCCAAAAGCTGATCACAATTAGTCTATCCACACTTCTAAACGGTTGTGCCACTATCTAAAATACATAAAAACCATAATCAATACATATGAATTATCACAATTAATAACAATTCGATCATATATAAAATGCTAATAAAAAGACTTTTTTTGCGTAGTTAAAATTGTATATAACAAACATATATTAAAAATTTTTGTATTGTCAAAAGTTTGATCTTTTTAGGGACTTTTTTCTAAAATAAAGGGATGACTGATAAAAACTTATTTGTGAACAGTCTCAATCATGAGATTTAAGCACTCCGGATGCGGCGTGGCTAGTTTAAAGATCCAGTAGCTTTCCTTCCTCACCAAATTCCTGAGCCGATCCATTCTGGTGTCAGGGATCCAGTCTATAATTGTCAGTTTCAGGCCACTCAGATCCTTAGAATGGATCACATTAAAATGCCTAGGCACGCTGTGTAAGGGGTATCCACTCCGTATGTTTGATCTGTGCTTATTCAGCCTTGCATGCATTTTTTTGTATGGTTCTCCCTACGTATTGAAGTCCGCACGGACAATGCAGCAAATAAACTACGTAACTGGACTGGCAATTAACTTTACAGTTAATATTAAAAATCTCTTTTGTTATCGCTGACTGAAAAGAGGTTGCTCCATTAGTAATTGACCCACAGCAAAGACAGCCCGGGGATTTACAAGTAAAATAACCGGTCTGGGTCTGTGTCTCCTCCACCATTGCACCATCCGTTTTCAACATCGTATTACTCGAAGACACCCAACTACGAATATTGCGGCTTTTCCTATAAATAATGTGAGGTCTTTTTGGTAACACATTTGCCTGTACGAGGTCCCCTTCTAGGATAAACCAGTGTTTTGTTAGGAGATGCTGTATTTTACTGCGTGACTTATTGAACGTTGTAACAAGACTCCTCCAGTCTCTACATTTTCAACTTGGGTCTCCATTTTTTGAAGTAAAAATCTTTTCAATACACGATTCTTAAGTTAATAAGACTGTACGCTAAGGGTATGTGCGCACTGGTCGGGTTAGGGCCGGATTAGGTGTGTAAACCGCCGGTCGGTTTACATAAATTTCATGTAAATTTATGTTAATCCAAACCGGCGTTTGGATTAACATTGAAACCTATGTAAACCGACACCCGCTGTGCACACAGCGGCGGTTTACACATGCTCATCCGTTGCTAACCTGCTGGTTCCCAGCGGGTTAGCAAAGAATGAGCTTGTTCTATAATCCGGCCGGTTCTGCAGCGGCTGCAAGCAGAATCATGTACTGCTTCCAGCTGCCGCAACACCGCCGCCGCTAACCGCCCGTCACCCGCCCGTCTCCGCCGCACATACCCGACAGGAAGCCGGTGGACGGCTCCGGAGCTTCCTGTCGGGTCCCGCCCAGCCGCCGCCGCCACAAACCCGCCCACGTGCGCACATACCTTATAAGCATCTTTTAACAATTTTTTGGGGTACCCTTTTTGAATAAATCTATCTTTCAAAACTAGGGCTTCCCTCTCATAGTTCTCCTGGTCAGTACAGTTCTTTCGAATCCGCCAATATTGGCCATAGGGAATATTTGATGAAAACATAATATGTCCCTGCCCCTCCTGTACCTGTATGTCCTAATCGCCTAGATTTAGTGTACTTGTTCTTGTCTCCCTTATCATGTAAAGCGCCATGGAACCTAATGGCGCTATATAAATAAATAATAATAATGTTACCTCCTAATATTTGATGAAAACATAGGGAATATTCTTTAACCATCTGGATAGCTGTCCACTGTCAAACCTCAGGTAACTATTCACATCAACCTGTTTGAAGTGTGTTGAAGTGGACACACTACCCAGACTGTCCAGATTGACATTCAAAGCTAAAAATTGCATTTCCGTCCTGGACATTGAGACTGTAAAATGGAGACCCCATGAGTTCTTGTTGAACTCGTGCACAGATTCAATTGCCCTTTCCTCTGTCCCATCCTATATAAGGAAAAGGTCATCAATAAATCGACGATAAAAGACAATATGTTTCTGGGCAAGCTGGGACGGTGCGATGAGGAAGGATTCAAAATGCCCCATAAAGATATTTGCATAACTCGGGGAGAATTTCGTCCCCATCGCACAGCCCTTCTTTTGTTGATAGTAGGTGCCCTCAAAAGTGAAAACATTATTCTGCAGAATGAACGCCACTGCCTGCAAGAAAAATTGCCATTGATCTCCTGGTATTGCAGAAGCTTTCCCTAAAAAATGGTCTAGGGCTCTTAGACCTTGGGCATGTGTAATGTTGCTATACAACGCGGTGACGTCCATTGTAATCAATAAGCAACTGTCTTTTAAGGTCAGGCCTCTCAACAATTGGATCAACTATGCCGCGTCTTTAAGATAGGACTCCAATTCTAAAACCATTTTTTGTAAGAAGAGATCCACATAGTGGGACAGGTTGGTCGTAATTGAATTCACCCCCGATATAATAGGGCGGCTCGTGGGGTTGGTTGGATTTTTATGCAGCTTTGGGAGGAAGTAGAAATGAGGAAGACAGTAACTGGGGATGTCAAAAGACCTTTTCTCTCTTTTATTTAATATTCCCTTGGCAAAGGCATCTTTGATCAAGAAAGTATAGTTTAAAAATATAGAGACTGAAGGATCTGATTCCAATCTCATGTAATATTCCGTGTTATTCTCTCTCCTTCCTCCCTATACCAGCTGCGATCCATAACCGCCCCCCCCCCCCATTTATCTGCACTTTTTAGTATAATGGAAGTATTTTTCTTTAACGAAACAAAAACTAAGGCTTCTCTTTCTTTCTTACTTAAATTATCCTTTTTCTTGCAGTTTTTTACAGTCCGTAATTCTCTTAGCACCAATTGCTGAAAGGCCTCCAGTTGTGAGTCCTTATGGTGGAGGATAGAAGTTCTTTGATCCTCCGCTAACTTCTACATGTTTATAAGGATCTGGTGTTATGTCAATTGACACTTCATTTCCTTTTCTCTTCCCTGTTTTTTCTTCTATCAGGAAGTGACGTTTAATAGTCAATTTCCTGATATATTCATTTAGATACAAGTACAGTTCGAAATTATTTAGATTCGATACTGGACAAAAGGTCAATAATATTATTATTATTATTTTCCAAGACAGCTAACTCACCCTCATTTAATGCAACACTCGAAATGTTAAAAACTCCCTTTTTTCCCATACTGTTACTTTGGGGTTCAATAAACCTTCGTTCTCTTCTGAATTAGATGTTCTTTTAACTGCCTGTTTGGCAGGTTTCGGAAACCACAAAGGAGTGGCAGAAGTAACATAAATAACTTAAATTATAGAAAAAAAAGACACTAGATGTGGAGTTGCTGCAAAAATGAAGGCAGAACCACCAGCGAAACTGGTTTAGGAGAAAGACTGCCAGCTTATTCCTGAAGGGTTTCACCTAGGAGGACCTCAGCAGGTGCTCCGGCATCTTAAAGACATTGAGCCTGATTCATCAAAGCTTTCACGCCAGTTTGTGGTATAAAAGCTTTGAAAATATGTAAAATATAGGCGTAACTTCGAATTGCACACAAGTTTAGCTTTTTGGGGGGGGGGCTTCACACCTATTTCTCTCATCTCTGACAAAAAGTGCAGAGCTAGGGCTCGATGGGGAGTGATGTTGGCCGGATTAGACAGAGCTCAGCATTGAGAAGACTTAGGCTCCATTCACACTGTGCATTTTTGGTCTGTTTTTGCTCATCAGATTTTGTAGCTAAAACCAGGAGTGGAACAATCAGAGGAAAAGTATAAGGCTGGAAACACACTACTAAATGATTTGAGACTCCGATCAGTCACACTGAATGGCCTCTCCTTCTCTGGACGGGAGTGTCAGCTGCTTGTGTTTTTGTGCAGCATCACAATCCCGTCCTGACAGGGGGAGGCTGTTCAGGGTGACTGATCCGAGTCTCGTCCTAGAGCCTCGCATGTGAGTCGGATAGTGTGTTTCCAGCCTAATAGAAACACATCACCACTTCTGGATTTATCACCCACTCCTGGTTTTGGCTACAAAAACTGATGAGCAAAAACAGACCAAATACACACAGTGCGAATCGAGCGTAACAAGGTTAGAGCAGATACTAGAGAATTTACCAACACTACAGCAAGATCTCATTAAGTGAAACATCGCAGAATCAGTGTCTCCCCATTTTATGCTGCCCTCAGATTGGGAAGCTTAAATCTAGTGAGTAGCGATGAGCAAGCACTGCCATACTCGGGAGCTCGGTACTTAACAGCTACATTGGCACAACTCGAGTACTGAGCATTATGGAAGTCAATGAGAAACGTAAGCATTTTTTCCGAAGAGTTCCGTTGACTTCCATTATACTCGGTACTAGAGTCGCGCCCATCCCAAATATCTGACTCATCATTTCAAGTACCAAGCATCTTAGTGCTCACTCATCACTGGTAGTGACAAATTCCCTTTCCGTTTTCTTTGGTTAGTTATCTTGTACCCTGGGAGAGACCTGAATTTCCAAAGTTGTGAATATATACACGCACTAAATACGTCATCCCTAGTCAGCCCGTCTATATTGCTGAGCTGTATGCCTGAATATAAGACTAATGTATGTGTCTCTCTTCTCCTAGACTTATCCTGGCTACAGGGAAGAGAAGAGCCGCTGTGAATATTTGCACCACAAACTCTCTCACATTAAGCATCAGATTCTGGAATATGAGAAGAATACACCAACTTAGGCACACTGGACTCCAAGAGACATTTCTCCATGCCACAAGACTACGGGCCATCTATTAGCACAGTGCTTCTGACCAAGAGACTTCATGGAAAGTGATTTCTCAACAAACCAAGCGACTTATGGAAACAAGAAAAAGTGCCATCAAACTCCTGTATGGAATAAACGTTCGGAAAATGCCTTGGCGCATCACCAGGGAATCAGCGACTGCCTAAGGCCAAAGGTTGTGTAATGTACAAGTGATAGGTTTTAGCTTTTTCTTATTTTTGGTGACTTTTGTTCTGCAAAGACAAAGCGTAAATCAGTGTAAGGCAAGAAAAGACAAGGACTTGGGATTTGTAAAGATGTAGAAATCATGAACTGCTGTGCGGTGTAATGATCTACTAGGGAGACTGAGCGTTATGAAAGAAATGCCTATTTCTGTAACAAAGGGAAGAATTCATGTCTGTGTCGCCTGTATCTAACATTCCTACAGTGGGGTCAGCCGGTACATGGAGCAATTAGCACTTAAGGGGCCACAGAACCACTTGTTTTTTGCTTGTTTCGTCCATTGGGGGATGTAATGTGCCCTCATGTATCTGTATTATGTCATGATGTAGCCGCGGCACAGAGATCTTTGGCCTAACGACCTGTCGTTCCAGCCTAAAATTGACAAATACAGTTTTTCAGTAAAAAATGGATAAGACGGGTTTAATGAGAGGGGGGTTCATTCTACTCAGAACTTAGCTCTGCGAGAAGATTATGAAAGAATCATGGCATCTTTATCGTCATCTACAGAAGGCTCACCTGTCATACAATGTCTGACCTCACTAAGAACATAGTAACATGACAAGCGTTATCTGCCAAACCAGACAATCCTGCCCAATATGCCTTGGACTCTCAGAATAGGCCTAAATATAATACATTAATTGCATTTTGAACTAGTATGTTTTGTGAAATCATTGTTCTTTATACTGACCTGGGGTCTACAATTAAAAGTCTTTCTTGATCATCTAATGTGTGTTCACTTTGTTAAAGTTGTGACATTTTACATTAACAGGAATCTATCGCCAGGTCTGAGAGCAGCATGATGTAGAGACAGAGACCCTGATTCCAGCTATGTGTTGCTTACTGGGCTGCTTATTATAGTTTTTATAAAAAACTATAATAAGCTGGAGATTATCACTAGAGGACTAGTAAACCTGCATCC
Source organism: Allobates femoralis (assembly GCA_033576535.1). NCBI lineage: Eukaryota > Metazoa > Chordata > Amphibia > Anura > Aromobatidae > Allobates > Allobates femoralis. Next base: position 156,973,766 of record JARQOC010000004.1, read on the forward strand.
AGGTAGTCCTCTGTATTTTGAGAGTTATGTATAAGTGCACCCTAATAGGCTTTCTGCCTATGCACAGTGTACACAGAAAGCTGCCAATCACTGTTGTGGGCTATACAGAGCTCAACATTCAGAGAAGTGGGGATATCTGCAGCAGAGAAAACAGGGATTTTATAAAAAATGCAGCAATCAGCCTAGTAAATGATGCAATGTTGGAATCAGGGTCTCTCGCTAAATCATGCAGATCTCAGGTGTGGTAATTAAAAAAACTTGGAGACAGCTACCTTTAAAGGCTGTGTATAACTTTTAGCAATGTTAAACTGTGGAACATACAGTACATAAACTGGAGGTTTCTCTAAATAGAGTTCAAGAGTCTGCTGGGTTATCCAGCCACAAATATAAATTGTTCAAAAAAATAAAGGGAAAACTTTAAACAACACAATGTAACTCCAAGCCAATCACAGCCTGTCCAGTTATGAAGCAACACTGATTGTGAATCAATTTATACTGCTGCAAATGGAACAGACAACAGGTAGAAATGATGGGGAATTAGCAAGACAACCACTATAAAGTAGCAGTTCTGCAGGGGGTGACCACAGACCATTTCTCTATCTTCATCTTTTTTGGCTGCTGTTTTGGTCACTTTTGCATTTGCTCTCACCCCCTAGAGGTAGCATGAGGTGGTGTCTACAACCCACAGCAGTTGCTTGGGTAGTGCAGCTCATCCAGGATGGTGCATCAATGCAAGCTGTGGCAAGATTAGCTGTCTGTCAGTTAAGTGTCTAGAGCATGGAGCAGATACCAGGAGACAGGCCAGTACACCGGGAGATGTGGAAGGGGCCATAGGAGGGGAACAACCCAGGAGCAGGACCGCTACCACCTCCTTTGTGTATAGAGGAACAGGAGGAGCAGTGCCAGAGCCATGCAAAATGATCTCCAGCAGGCGACTGGCATCCATGTGTCTGCTCAAACTGTCAGAAAGACTCAATGAGGGTGGTATGAGAGCCCGTCATCCACAAGTGCAGGGTGATTGGCATCCAGAGAACCAGACACGGGTCCCTCCCTGATGGTGGATATTAGCGACTGTCACCATGTTGACCAATAGGATTTGAACTTGCCAGCCCTGTACAGATGACAGGTGGTGTGTCACCGCACACATTACCGCTGATAATTCTTTGACAGGAAGAACTTAACTTCTGTTGTCTAACTACCTTGTACCACACAGTCTTCCAAATAGCACTCCCCATCCCCTTGGACTTGTGCCTGTGGTAATAACACAAGAGACTATTTTCCCCAGGGACTACCCTTACAGATTTTTCCTATTTAACCAGAAAGAGAGAGATCTGGTTGTTTTGAAAAAAGTTATTTTTCCTTGTGAAGTGTGCACTCTGTCAGAATAGGCTGCTGTAACCTTTGGTATGTATCTTGGCCCATTGTACTACTGTCATGTAAGAAGACAGGATTCCCGGCAACACACTGTTTTCACAAGTACTCTTTACACCTGGTAGGATACCTTCTTTTCTATTCTGAAAAGTCTGATGGTGGGTTTACACACACCAATTTCTGTGTCCAATATCTGAACAGATCTCTGGTTGCAGTGAAATCATGGACACATTGCTCCATTTTGTACACAGCCACAAAATGGAACTATAGGTGCTGTCACAGCACGATCTGGCCAGCGATGTCGGAAGCGATGCGCAGGTGCCCGCTCGCTTCCGACATCGCTGGCCAGCTGTCACACAGCATTGCTCGGCAGGACACGGCAGCGGGCGGACATCGCTCGCGGGCTTAGCCAGCGAGCGATCAGCAACAACGCTGCGGTATAGGCTGGATCGCCGCCGACATCGCTCTGGCGATGTCACACGGCGCGATCCAGCCTTATCGCAGGTTGCCGGTTGACAGGTTTACGGTTCTTCCCGTAAACCTGTCAACCTGCGACCAGCGATAAAACGCGGTCGCGCCGCCTTCTCTCTATCCAAGGGAGGGCATTGCAAAGATGATTTGGCCCTTTGAGGAGGGACCCCCAAACACGAATCTTTTCTTCCTCCACCAGTCTTCCAATTTTTCTTGTTCTATAGATCTTCTCCACCCAAAAGACCTCCTGTAAGGAGGGATCGACAAATTAGGACAACTTTATTATCCCTGAATTTGTCCTGGATGTCATCTAGCACCTGGCCAAACAAATACTCTTCACATGAGATTGAACACGTTCAAAGTCCAGACTACCATGAAGGCCAAAAGACTGCATGCTGTATTGGAAAATCTAAATTACTTACCGGTAATGTGTTTTTCATGAGCCACGACAGCACCACCTGAGAGATAGGACCGCCCATCCAAGACAGGAAACCTCTGAGATAAAAAGGGTGGGACCTCTCCTGAACCTCAGTTTTGGTTACAGAGACCGGAGAGGGGAACCCAACAAGCATTAGTACACAACCAAAAGAACTCAACAAATCACACACACACCCCTCCAAATGGGACCAACAGGCAATAGGGAGGGATGCGGTGGTGCTGTCGTGGCTCATGAAAAACACATTACCGGTAAGTAATTTAGATTTTTCCCTATCGCCACGACAGCACCACCTGAGAGATTTCAGAGAAAAGAAAATTAGGGAGGGACCACCGCTAGCAGAACTCGTCTACCAAAGGTCACCACCATAGCGGCAGCAAGATCAAGCCTGACATGCTCGAAGAAAAGAGAAGGAGCAACCCCACAGATCAAGTCTAAGGGGACAACAGCCACCCCCGCCCAGGAAGCAGCTACTGCCCTGGTGGAAGTGCACAAAGGCCCCCCGGGACCCGCACCTGACCGGAAGAAGCAAGAGCGAAGGCTTCCCGCAACCACCAAGTAAGGGCACCCACGGACACCGCCTCACCCCAAGAGGCTCCCCGAAACAAAAAAACAAGAGGAACAGAGCCAGACGCCAGGCCATGGCCCGACGAAGCAGGCAAGCAACTCCCACCAGACCAAGAACGTGTGGAGAACCACAGTCCTTCAGAATTGTAGGAAGACCACAGAAGGAAGGGAGAACAAGCTCCCGCAGTCCGCGGAACATGAGAGCCACCTTGGGAAGAAGGAAGGAACCCGGTAGAGGACGACCCTGTCCAGCCGAACCGGAGAACAAGGCCCCACCACCGACAAGGCCAGGAGGACACAAAAAAAGGCTGGCGGACGGCAAGCCACCGCCCAACAGGACCAACTGCAGAGGCAGGACCCTAGGCGAAGCACAAGAGAAAAACCCAAAGGGAGGCGTGGTCAAGGCATCCAGAACTAAAAGGAGACCTCAAGGAACCACCTTTGGACAGGGAACAGGAGTGGCCCCCCAGGCAGGACCGGAAAAACCCACGACACCCAAGAAGACCCATCGAGGGAACAAAGGCACAGGCCCCCCAAAGCTGAAAATCAGAGCTCCAGGGAATCGACCGACCAATCCGCCACCCACTGGAGGAAGTCGAAAATTGCCGGCACAGGAGCCCACCGTCCGGACTCGTCCGTGAAGAAGACAGAAAAGGCAAACCACCCGGTACCAGAAAAAAAAAACCAGTGGCAACCGGCGTCCGACCGGACCTCAGCACACGAACAAGGCCCCCAGAGAATCCCCCACGTGACTGGAGCCCCTGGTCAAGTCCCACGCCGTCAGCCGGAGACCAGCGGAAGGGGGACCGGCCCCCGCAGGAGAGACTGGAAGAGGGGGAGAGTCCAGGGAGCCTGGATGGACAGGCGACTGAGCCAAAAGAACCAAGCTTCCCGGGGCCAGAAGGGCGCTATCACGACGACCCTCGCCCTGTCCGTCCGGACCTTCCGAAGCACTGCAGGAACCTAACCAAGGGAGGGAAGGGACACAGATGGCCCAAGGACCAGGGGATCAGCACAGCGTCCCCAGCAACGGGCCGAACTCCGTGAATCAGCGAACTGAATCCACACACCAGACCGTGCGCTTGAGTGGCAAAGAAAACCATCTCCAGAAGGCCCAACCTGGCCACAACCGAGCGAAAAATAAAAAACATCAAAACCAGGGCCCACTGCTCCCGTTGGAGCAGCACCCTGCAGAGAAAATCCGTCCAGGAAGTTCCCACGTCCCCGCATGCGAAGGGCAGAGAGGGAATCAGACGGGCGTTCCAACAGCTGACAAAGCCCCGCGTAACTACCATGAGTGCCTGAGACCGGGTGGCCCCCTGACGGTGCCAGGAAGCCACCACACACTGTAGCCGGAGAGGACACTAAGATGGTGCCCCCGCAGGGAAGTAAGGAACGCAGAACTGCCTTCCAAACAGCCAGGAACTCCCGCATAAGGGAGGACAGCCTGCAGAGGTGATGAGTCTCAGGCCCCCCGAGCGGACAGGTCCCGAAGGAGCCAGGAAACTGGCATCCGTGGTAAGCATCGGAGACCGGACCACCCCACGGGACGCCCCTGGAGAGGCGCCCAGGGAGCAGCCCCCCCTCCAGAGAATCTAAAGGCAGAGGGGACAGAACAATCTATGCGTCCAAGGCTGTCCCTAACCCGAGCTAACGCTGGGGAACCATCCGCAGAAGGGCCCGAGAGCGCAACCGTGCCCAAGGAACAGAGGGGATACAGGACAAGAGGGAGCCCAAGAGGGACACAGCCCTCCGGAAAACCAACCGAGGAGAGCCCCTGTACTGCAGAAAAGGATGACCGAAGACGCAATGGCCTCGAGGTCAGCGGGGAGCTTCCCAACAGTATGCCCATGCGGGGTCTCTGGACTGCTTTCAGCCACGCCATGACCCCTGACGTCCAGAAGGAGGTAAAGCAGAGACTGGGAACCCAGCAATAACCCCAGAACCAGCTGACGCATGGCGGGGAACAGCCTGGACCTTCCCAGAACAATCCAACTCAGCTGACCCAGGGAAGACTAAACCAGCCGCAGACGGGCACAAACCCCAGGGGTCCCCCACAAGCAGCAAATGTCCAGATATGGAATAATTAAACCCCGCGGACGTTGGAAGTGGCCTCACTACTGCCAGCAGCGCCGTGAAAAGCCGAGGAACCATCGCCAGGCCGAAGGGGAGAGCCTGGCACAGCAAGGCAGAGGAAGCCCCTCAAACTGGGCGAACATCAGAACTGCCGGTGGCGACGGGGAACCGGAACATTGTGTTATGCGTCCCGCAGATCCAGCCCCACCCTGAAACAATATGGCAACCAACCCAGATTGTCGACTACCAAGTCCCCCTCAGGAACGAACTCCGCACCAGAAAGCCGTTCCGGGGATTCAGGTTAAAAGTCTGGAACGAACCGACTGGCTGTGGCACGAGAAACAGCGGGGAACAGAACCCCCCTTAGGCGCACAAGGGCCCGTACCCCTATTATCAGAAAAGCGCCTTTTCCTGAACAGCGGACAGCCCGTCACTGAGAAGAGCGAGAGCTCCCCCGCAAGCCCCAACGCCGGAGCCGGCTGGGAGAGAGGGTCAAGCCTTCCTCCTCCTGGAGCGAGCCGTCACTGATACTGGAACTACTCGCCAAAGGAGGAACCCCCAAACCAAAAAAAAAAAAAAACTCCGACTACATGCTTCCCCCCTTGGCCCAACAACTTCGGGTCCGACTAGGGGACCTCCGTTTACCAAACAGAGGGTCACGAAGGGGAATGGCCCCGGAAGGCTGGAGCCGGAACCCCGGAGGGAAAAAACATCCACCTTGGCACAAGCCCCGGCCAAGATATCAGCTAGCGACGTACCAACCGGAAAAGCACCCGCACCAGGTAAAGAAAACCCAGAGTGGGCAACACCGGGCCAGGCCCCACCATAAGGCATGATGAGCAGCATTAAAGAAAGACGTAGCCTTTGCCGCCAATTCCATGAGGAATCCGCCAGTAAAGCTGCCGCGGCAAGAGTCAAAAGGAGGAAGACAAGGTCTCCGCCGTAGGAGACCCGTCCCTCAGTGCCAACTGCTGCAACCAAAACACGAGGGACCAAAAAATGCTAGCAGTGGATTCCCAGGAATTACGCCAGTGGGGGCTCCTATAACCTGCTGTGATGGACACGTATGAGATGGTGTGCCCGTTCTCTCAAAGAAACACTCATGTGCAGTGGCCACACATTATACCAGTTTAGCATATCTTCTTTGCAGGCAGTTAGAGATTTTTAAAGGCTGCGCTGTCGAGATGCATGTTTTTCATCCCCTAGCGAGATAACAGACTGAGCAAGGGATGCAAAACTACCTAGGAGGGCAAGGTACACTGGGTCCAGCCTCAGTGGCTCTTGGGTGCCTACACATACTAGAGTGGCACGTCGCGTTGTGGGTTAGTTGACTGAAGGCCCATGGGAAGGTATTATGTATTTTGTAGTGAGCCCCTTATCCTGGGCTCAAATTTATGACCCTTAGGTCAAATCACAGACTAGAGTGTTCGCTCACTGCTTCCTTGGCTCCATTATGGGGAGGGCTAAGGCAGCAGTGTCCCTCAAAGAAAATGCCACTTTCAGCGCGGCTACCTACCCCTGTGACTTAGTGTCACATAACCCTGGCACACACTCATCTTCCCGGAGGTGTGCGTCCCGGCATGGAGCAGCTGCAGATGTGGTGGCCACCAGACCTTGGGTAATGCTGCCTATGAAACACAGTACAGTGCTCCGAGGAGATGCTTCCTCGATCCACTTGCTCCTTGACTGGAGAGGGGGAGAGGGTTCATGTGCTTCCCTTCAACTGCCTGTTATGCAAGGGGTTGTGGCGGGATGCAATTCTCCGCGATACCTTCTGGCGATTAATATGGAGATCGGAGCCCTTAAATGAAAACTCAGGCACTGGGTATCATGATCACTTTGTAAAAGGAGGGCAGTGCCCTAAAATCTGATCACTTGGTAATGCTCTGCAATACTGATGGATCATATACATTTTTTTTTTTTTTACTGGAATACCTCTCATTCCCGCAAAATTTATGTATGGCAGAAATAAAATAGAAAAAAAAAAAAAAAAAAAAAAAAACACAACACACTTATTGTACATAAACAAGCAGCAGACGTAGACGAGGAAGAGGCAAAGTTAAAGCCTGGATAGCCTGTCTGCAGGTCTAATGATCTGGACAGACAGAATCATGCATTCCTACAATGTTACTGGTACAGGAAATCACCTAAAGTTGATTCTTACTCCCATGTTACACTAGTCGAACATATATAAAACAGACATGTTATGGGTCTTTCGTCATTCTTTAGCAATGGAGATTTTAAAGTCAGACTACCATAGACATTAAGCTCTTAAACAAAAGGACAAATTAGTCAAACAATTAAGGTGGGGGGTGTTTATTGTCGAATCAGCCTCAAATGTACAAAAGAAATAAAAAAAAAAACTAAAAGGGTAACAAAACAAATTCCGAATTTCAGAGCCCCCACCCATCCCCATCCCTCCCAACCTAGATGGAAAAGTGGTGCCCCCTTGACAAGCCACAGATTCATAGGTCCTTGGATCTTTCCAGCAGTGCATCTAAGAAATCTCTATTTTAACCGACAGATTCCCTTCAGGAAAGTGTTGCTTCAGTGTCCACAATGTGTTCCCGTTAATTCCCAATAATGTCAGGATGACAACCCCAACCTGCAGAAAAACTGCTTTGACAATATTTATAGTTCTTCTTTCTTCTTCTTTTTGGGCTTTTCATCATCTTTCACTATTGGAGGGTTTGTGGCCTCCTTCTTCAAGTAGCTGAGGAAGTCACTAACCTCTCTGCCACCCTACAATCAGAAAAACACATGAGCGAGTCAGATTAGAAAGATATCCTGGCACATCCGTAACCGACTCAACATCTCACTGGGGAAATACAATACAATCATATAAAGTCTAGATGTTCGGCGCTTAACTGATTCCTTGGCAGACAGTGCCTGGCTATCCATAGTTCACTGCCAAAAACAAAACGTGAAGTCAATCTATGTAATTTGTTTTATGATGGAGGGAAGCAGGGCTTAGGCGTGCAGTTAATATGATATATGGGCAGCTTTAGGCCATGGTCTCAGTATTTCTGATGACAGGTGAATTCTAAGTCTTACAAAAAAGTGGAGTTTTCGGTCCTGAACTGATCTTAAAATCTAAACATATATAAATGACTTCCACTGTGTCACTGCCTGACCACACAGTAACAAGCCATTCCCAAATTCATAGTTAGATTATCAACCAACCTCGTATCTCTTTGGACTTTGCTTACTTCCAGCCGGTGAAAAGTAAATAGTGGGGAACCTGGAAAAAAATACAAAGTTCTTATTAAAAAAGGAACAAAACCAAAACCTCAGACAGCTCTACAATACTACTACTGAGCTATTTAAGGCTTCTTTCATAGTGATGGGAAGAACCAACCACCATTGACGCAGATATACATTTGCCTAAGGATTGGTGAATACTGTTGAGGCCCACCATTTTTTTTCCATAGTCTTTATGGGGGGGATAAGGTTTAAAAGATAAAGATAACAAAAATCCACTAAAAACTCACTTACCCTCGGACTTCATAGTAAGATGGCACATCGTTAGCAGTGGCATCCATCTTGGCAATGACAATGTTTGGATCATTGCCCAGCTATGGAATATACAGGGATAAAGAAAAGGTCACATTTGAAGGAACAAACTTCTATATTTTTTGTAAGACAACATTAGTCAGGAAAGAAAACCTGTTTCTTTGGGGCTTTCTCTGCAAGTTTGATACTTTTCACAAATGCCCATGGGCCAGTTAGGGCACCAATATCTGAATGGCACCATCCTGCCACCTACTGGCATCAGCAGGAACTTTACAGCAGAAATAGTTAAGTACTGCAACAATCAAGGATATATAGAAAGATCAAAAGTTGTGATGTTTTTAATAAGCATGACATGTTTATGCTCCATTTAAGAATATGATTTATAAATGTATATATTATATATACACGCTTCAGCTTTGTCCAACGTAGATAAATGATCACATACAGTTGAACTACATTGCAGCTGTCTAGGTTAGAGCCAAGCCTTTGTCCATATCAATATGTCTGCATAGTAACCAGCCATACCTTCTCTCCAAGCTCTTTGTATTTGGGTTCCAGGTTTTTGCAGTGTCCACACCATGGAGCATAGAATTCAATCAGAACATCCTTGCTGTTGTCATTCACTATTTCATCAAAGTTTTCAGCTACCACCACCTAGAGAAAATCCACAGAAAAAATAAGTCATTTAAGAAAGATCCTTTGTACAACTATTGCATTACAAGGACAGTTTTGACAACCTTGAAGCCAATGTCAGAAATGGAGTAACAAGAGTGGGCAGTGTGCAGCAGATTAATAGTGCATTAGAGTTAATCTGTCAGCAGGTTTTTCCTATGTAATCTGAAGATTGCTGAATTCAGTGTTTCATGCTGTGTGTCACTTATCAGGCTGTGTGCGGTTTACTTATAATGAAGGCTTTATCATCAGGAGGAAACATCACTGCCTGGACTTGGTCTCCTGCCTGCTAAACTGCCCACTCCTCCTCTATCACTATAGACAGAGCTGTGGTGTTGGCAGGGGTAGCTTTGAGCTCTGCTACAGCCAATATAACTATGAAATAACATAAAATGGGTTTAAATAGGTCAAGACTTGCCATAATTCACTTCAATAAAAGTTTATAACTGATGTTGAGACTGATTTGTCATCGGCAAATATATTAATGGCAGTGCTATATCACAATGGTTTATAAAAAAAAAAAAAAAAAAAAATAAAAAAGATAGAAATAAATACCCAGGATCACAAAATATATACTTCAACGTATATTACAATGATTGTACATGTAGTTATTTACATGGATTCTAGAATCAAAAAGAGTAAATCATCTGCTAGCCATCTATATTGCACAGAAGTTCATCTCCCAATATCCATTTCTTTTGATTTTTTTTTTTCTATTACAACCATCTTTATTGACTAAAGAGAAATACAAAAATACAGATTGATTGGGGGGGAAGGGGGTCAGTGAAATATCACCAACTTCTAAATATTTGAGGTTTTCAAAATCTGAGATTTCCAATCTAATAACAGTTTGCAGTGTGCTGCAGCTGTGACACTGATTGGATACATCGGTGGAATCAGGGTCTCCAAGTTATACTTCTCTCAGAAAACCTACTAACCAGCAGACAGACTAATGATTTGTAAAGGAACACTGCATCAGAAAAGTGTAATGTCAATTACCCCCATTCACCAGGTTTGTCATTGAGAGGGCACTGGCGCAAGATTCACTGGGCTTATCTTCCAGATGCCAGATACAGGCATACATTTCTGTCTAACCAATGCCACTTGTTGCTTAAGTCATAATGATGGATATGCTTAGTCATGCCCCCTCTGCCCAAGGTGACCCACACTTAAAATAAAAACAACCTTGTTCGGATTGATAAGATTTCTGCACAGATGGAATAGTACAAAATGTTTGCACAATTTGAAGACTTTTTACACCAGAAAACAATCATGCACAGCTTAATGTCATCCCAAGAATTATTCCTGCAACCAATCTCCCTTTCGGCTTGGGCAGTTGCATGTAAACCAGACTCAAACTGTTTGTGCTGCTTTTACCTTGACTGGGCCATCATTGTTTTGAGGAACAGGCTCGGACTTCATGTATTTCTTCAGCTGACCATCAAAGTAGTTTTGCAGGAATCTCTCCAGGGCCTTCCCGTCACAGCTAGAGAGAAGCAGAAGACAAGCCTGACTCAATATGGAGATTCTCTTGTGACGTGTGCAGGGGCGACGCAGCACAGATGTAATCAATTCACATGGAAATATAAGGTAGGGATATGTTGCACACAACCACTCGATTCAAGTATTTAGAAAATCCCTTATTACCAAGTCCTTAACCCCTTCATGACTTTGGAATTTTTCCTTTTTCCTTTTTGTTTTTTGTTCCCCTGCTTTCAAAAGCCATAACTTTATTTTTCCGACAGACATATGACGGCTTGTTTTTTTGTGGGACAAGTTGTACTTTCAGACGTGAATAATTTATTTTACCATATAGTGTACAAGGAAATTGCAAAAAAAAAAAAGTGCAATTACACATTTGTCTTTTGGCAATTTTAGTTGCCATGTACACTATATGGTAAAACAGACGTGACGGTGTGATGCCACAGGTAGGTATGAGTTTGCAGACAAACATGTATGTTGGGGACTGGGACATTATAGGAATGTTGCAGTCAAAAAACCATTGGCGTTTGGACCTTTCTGTTACGTAGTTTATGGCTCTCATTATTGATTTAATCAATTGATAGGTATCACCGCATTCAGAATTGCCCAAACGTGTATTTAAATACTTTTATTGTGAATAGGGGGCTGGTTTGAACTTTTTTTTTTTTTTTGTTTGTTTGATACTTATTTTTACACAGCCCCTTGGAGAGGCACCCTGCTACACAGTTCGATCACTTCTGGGAGATACCGATGGGCTGCAGCTCAACGATATCTCTCTGAATTGCGGACTGTGTGGGGTTGGCAGCACCTGCCAACCACAACCCGGAAATGCTCAGTGACAGCTTCTGGGGTCTAGCCAGGACCCCGGGCTGTCATGTGAGCGCCGGACATCCCGCAATACTATCGCAGGATCTCAGGTGCAGGCAGGGAACAGCATGTTCCCTGCTGCGGTGCCTTTGGATCCCACTGTCAGTGAGTGACAGCAGGAGCCAAAGGTTAAACAGCACCGATCAGAGCTGATAGCTGATGAGATCAGCTGAGATGTCGGGCTAAGATGGCGGGTGTTTAATGTAAGCTCAGCACCGGAGCTCACATGAAACCCCCTTACCGGCCCATGACTTACAACGCCATGGGTCGTGAAGGGGTTAAAACATGCAGATCCATATGGAATGAGAGGGGGAAAAAAAAAAAAAAAAAAAAAACACGACCACACACACCAACCCTGATGTGTTTATTATAGAGTATATACTTACGTGAACTCCTCCTGCATGACGAATTTATCTCCTTCGGCCGTTTTAATTCCAACAACGGGAATATCTCCAGCGCTGGCATCCAAACCAAATTCAGTCACTTCGTGGGCAAAGGCTTTACGGTTGGCAACGGCAAAATTGAGTTGGTGGCCAGCATCCAGAAACTTCTTTGCCACCATCATTACTCTAGAATTGAAACATCACAAGCTTGTTTGTCTATAAATATTACTACACAAGTCATGCCTTCAGTATCCTACATATATTTTACAAATTTCATATTAAGATCTAGTGTGAGGATAAAACCCTACAGTCAAGACCAATGAACATGTAGTCACCTATTTCTCCAGTAGTTGGATCCCTTGGGATTCTTCTCATAGTCAACATCATAATAGGCTACGAGCAGATCCTTTCCTTGGATTAATTCCCTGTTGTCTTCGTTCATGTGGGGGCAGATGCCAAATCTAAAGAAGAAAAAAAAAAAAAAAAAAAAATTAATATGAAGACTGTGGATAGAGAATGTATCTCCCCATAATATGCCACCTCCTTGATACGCAACACTTTAAAGCATCTAGGTGCCATAAACAGTTGATGTTTAAATCCAATAAGACAATAAGATTACATATATTACAAAGCAAGCTCCCAGGGGGTAATATCATGGATCCAATTCAAAAGCCTTTATACCAGAACACTTTGTAATTTGGAAAGGTTTCTCAACTTGGAGCTGTGCCCAAAAAAAAAAAAAAAAAAAAAAAAAGCTACTTGGCATTTTCACGCTAGTGTCAGCCATCTCCATCAAAGTGGGCGCAGCAATGATTTACAAACAGCTTACACTACAAGTCTTATAGCGACTTTACACAGCGCGATATCGTTGTCCAACTTCGATAAAAAGTCACGTGGTTCGTGCGTTGGCGCCGATATCGGTCGTGTGGTGTAAATGTGCAATGCGACGCATGAACGAATGCCAAAACGATATCGGGGAAGAATTGTGCAGGCTCTCCAACTGCCCGATATTGGATGGACAATCTGGCAGGATCGTTCTGTGTGACAGCCCAACACCGACTTGGAGAGCAACTTACCCTATTCACTCCCATGTTAAATGGTCGTTCCTGAGTTGCTCGTACAAGGGGGTGTATACATCGCAGTTGTGTTGCCTGCCAATATCGCCCTGTGTAACATCTCCTATGCGATCTTGGATTTCTGCCAAAAAAGTGCGCACTCTTGTGCCGTTGTATCCAATATCGAAAGATGTTGGGATGTGTAAAGCGGCCATTACTCCTTTTCTGAGTACAATTTCTGACAAGGTGTAGGCCACTTGTAAGATGCACCAGATTCATCAAGTGGCGTGCACCTCAAGGCCCTGTTATGCGTTTCAACATCGTTCAACAGTGACGCCAGGAACAATATGGAAACAACACTGTTGTGTGTAAACGCATGATTCAACAAAGATAGTTGTTGAAGTCGGAGTTGACAGGAAAACCTGTCAACTAAAGCAACCCGTGGCATCCTTCAGTGCAACACCGCAATAGCGATGTCACGGCCGACTTCGCACATTCACAGCAGTGAGCAGGGATGGTTTGGCGAACGATCTCTGCTCACAACACGTTGCAGAGTTGTCCACAATATCTATACGTACGACATCTCATCAATGATGTCGGCAACGACCGCGCGCACCCGAGATGGCTGCAGACATAAGTTTCCACATTAAGCGTGTGACAATACCTTAACTCCCACCATGGTCCTGCTATAAGACTGGCATATACTTCCCCAGTCTTATAGAAAAGATATACCCCACTTCAATAAGACAGAAGTTATTAATACACAGGGAGAGGACTGGGCTAAACCTTCTGCCTCCTGACATTTGCCCTTGTGGGACAGTCTGAAGAGACTCTACCCAATAGAAAGTCAGGTGATGCTACCAAAGTTTAGTGGGTTTATAAAATTTGTCTAAGGTACATATATTCTCTGGCTGCCAGATCAGTTGACGAATGGGTGATCGTCAAATTTCTTGCCTCATGACAGTTCTTTATAAAGATCTTGTTTTATTGTCAACATGGAATCAATGGGAAGGTGAAATTGGGAGTTATTGTGGCACAATCTTTCTACAATGTACACACTGGACCTACAGACCTGACTGGTTGTCATTATCATTCTTTTGCATCAAAGTCTATAATTTTCCCCTACATTCACGAATGGGATGAGGGTGCACCAACTTACAAGCCATCAGCAGCCAACCCTATTCAGTGAGATACAGACACACTGGCATTGACGTCTCAATTGCCAATTCAGAGATCCACTTACATGTGATCCTGGATAAACTTCTTTATTTTGTGGGTGGTGATCTTCTCATCAGCAGGGAATGCGACAGAGATGTCTTCAAACTTGTTTGCAAGATGAGATGGACGGAATAAGACGATACCCCTTGAATAATAAAAAAAAAAAAAAAAAAAAAAAAACCACACAAGTTCACAGACGATCCTTTATCTTGACCACGTACAGCCCCATCACACCTAATGATTATATGTACTTACTCTCCATTTGAATCATATTTATCCACCAGCTCATCTTCATCTGTGTGCGCAAATCGGTATTTCTCCCTTAATGTGTTGGCAGCTTTCAGAAATTCAGAATGAGCTGTACCGTACAGATCCCGGAAGAAGCCTACATGGGAGGGCAATTAGAGCGTTTTTTGCCTGATCCAAAAAAATGGCAACATATGGCACATTCTGGTGACCCAGGGCATTGTGAATGTACTTCTTCATACTCACCCACTACAGATGCATCACTTTCACTGATGAACTTCTCAAAGGCTTCGACAGATGACAGATCGACAGATGCAGGGCCGGCTTGTTTCTTCATTGTGCTGACAATTCCATCTAAACAAAATTAACATTTATACACTTCACCTCATCCTAAGAATCCCTCACATCTCCTCATTTTCCGCAATGGCTCTGAATAGGTATAAATGGAATTGCCCACCATTGATTGTATTTCATTACTTCCCATGGGCCTTGTGCAGCAAAATTATACAAATTGATGAGGCAGGAAGTGGGCAACATTACCAATGCACATTAATGATTTACGCATCTTGCACAATTGTCACGTGATCTACAAGTCCAATTTGTTGCCATTACCAGTTTCTTCACCGACTACACAATGCAGGGTATTTTATGCATTAAAGGGAACCTGTTTGGTCCCTTATGCTCAACAACATTTACATGACATAACACCTTTCCTAACCAGCCTTGTAGAACATTCTATAGAGGACAAAAAACAAAACAAAACAAAAAAAAAAAACCCCACACTCATTGTGGCTCCTGTGCTGCACACATGTGCGGGAATTACATTTCCACAGCATCAGTGCCTCTGAAGCTGGGTGTACACGCATGATTGGAAAAACAGCTTCTGCACAGTACCTCCCTGGAGCCAGGATACATACACCCCAGCTTCAGAGGCACACTGATGCTGCAGAAATGAGCCTAACACATGCACAGGATTTGCAGGAGACACAATGACGCTGGATCATGGACATCATGTGATCAAGCCCACAAGGGTGGGGGGGTGATATGGAAAGAGAGAGTAGTCTGAGGCTGGCTTCACACTGTTTGTGTTGCCGTTTGTTGGATCCAACGAACAGGAACGGACAGCACCGGATTGGCACCTCCAGATGCCATTTCTGTGTCCGGTCCAGTATCCGGACACAGAAAGAGCAGTGGGGAGCAGAGCCTGTGACAAGTGCTGTGTAATACACTGCTATAGTGATATCTACATACACTGCTAAAGTGATTAAATAAAGGGATGTTTAAAAAGGAGATTTTTGTGTACTCACCGTAAAATTATTTTCTCGTAGACTCTAATGGGGGGGGGGAAAAACACAGGACCGTGGCATCTTGCGTTCCTAGGGTCTCCTAGTTCTGGACGACTGTAGTCCGGGGATGGAGGCCGGGTAAAATAATGCATTGATGAGCAAGTCATCCAGAACTAGGAGACCCTAGGAACGCAAGATAGCCACGGTCCTGTGTCCGCCAATGAGGCGAAGGGAGAAAAAAAAAAAAAAAAAAAAAAAAAAAAAAAAAAAAGGACAGAAACAAATCCTGCACCGGATTCACAAAACCAGATGCCCAGACAGGGTCAATCCGGCCCCATAGGTATATATGGAGGGCAAAAACAATCCTGTTCTGTTTGTTTTAAAACAAACAGAACAGGATCACAAAAAATGTAGTGTGCAGCCAGCCTGAGGAAACAAAGCCCCATTGACTAGTCACAGCCCTGATTGGCTTAGGGAAAGCGGAGGTAATTTTTTTTAACATTGATTTTAGAGCATGTTATACAGGGCCAGTTAGGATTGGGAATTTGAATGCGAATGCTGCTGGCTTTGAAGGCATAAGGTCCCAGACAAGTTAATTTTAAAATAAATCTAATGTCATAATTAAAATAAAAATCCACGTGACAGTGGTCAGACCTCAGTTGCTTGAGATTTACAAGCAAGTCACAAATGTCCAAACAGAGGACTAGCCCAAATATATCAGATAGGTAGGGAATATCCCAACAACTGGAATTAGCTCTAAATGTTCCAATTTCCAATAATTCTTTAATTATTTGGTGCACTGACAGTAACAACACCTCGCTCTGCGCCTGCGTGAAGTAGCACAAGGAGGCGCAGAGCGAGGATGGCTGACAATGTATGAAGGAGGAACAGGGGGCAGGAATAGCCCCAGGAAGTGAGGATTCCTGATGCTGGTAATGCCCTCCTGACTTTACATGTTTTCAGAGGCTGTATTTAAGGCTAAAAACATCCATCGCACACACATGGGGGACTCCTATCCTGAATGCAGCATACATGCTGCATTCAGTGCTGCATTTAGATTGAAATCCTTGGGGGAAGGGGCGGTTGACAGGTACTTTTTAAGAACCTGTATAGCATGTATTATCCTCTGCTTTAGGCTGGCTTCACACCACGATTTTTCACTGTCAGGTTCTGTCCGGTGTTTTGCAGGATGAACCGGACAGCCATGGACAAGCAGAACCGGAGGGCAAGTCTGCCCTCCGATCCTGGTTGTGTCCAATGCAACAATCACAAAACCAGATCCTCCCGGAAAAGCCTCAAACCGGATTGCAAACAGTCATCCAGCCCCAAAGAGACATGGGGCAAATTCGGATCCAGGGCTGTCCAGTTCACACCAGACTCGAAAAATTGTGGTATGAAGGCGGCCTTAGAATAGTACTGTATAGCAGAGCAGATGCATGACATTCTGCAGCTGTGGAAGTGTGTGTCAGGCAAAGCTGGACCCTACAGAGAAGGTAGAGGGTTTATTAACTACTCTGCCTTCCTAATCACTGTACACCTTGTGTACACAGTATAGTTAGGCTGGTTTCACATCACGTTTTGATCCGATCCAAGGCTGTCCGTTGTGGACCGGACAGCCCCAGATTGGAACAGCACACAGAACTGGAGGGCTAATATACACTCCAGGCCAGTGTGCAGCCGTGGGAAGCTAGCAGTGGTCCTGAAACAGCAGCGTGTGGCTGCAGGTGTCCGGTTCCCGGATCCTCCCGGACCGGGGCAATCCAGGACGATCCAGTTTGGGGAGATTTTTTCTCATCGGATCGGCCCGGATCACAAAAAACGTGATGTGAAACCAGCCTTCATGCCAACATGTGGAGAGGAGCTGCTGGGTCTTGAGAGGCTCAGTCAGTTCCGCCATGCAGCTAAATTGAAGCTTCATTGATGCTGTGGGGCACAGGCAGGAATCTTTACACTTCTATACAATCTTCTATTTTCCTATGTGTAACAATTCTTCTTACCAGCAGACCTAGGACCATCATAGGCACCAGACTCTTCACCATTTCGGAAGATCTTAAGAGTAGGGTAGCCACTGACTCCATATTTGTTGCAGGTGTTTGAGTTTGCTGTACAGTCAACCTGAAGAAAACATTTTAGACAATATAAAGCTGGTGGTAGACAGTGATATGCAGGTCGTCTAGAACTGTGATGTGATCAGCAAATAGCAAAAATGTCTCAGTGTTTAGATTCCCTGTGACCTGTATGATGCAGTAGGGCAATGTGAACACATTCACTTACCGTATGGAGCAATTTAGAAGAAGCGGCAGAGTTATCTCTGGCCACACAAAGGGCAGCAAAGTTGCCTTTTAGCCTCAGCCCAACATCAAGATGTGATGTCCAGATCAGTTCATATCAAACTGGAAAGTTTTACAAGGAGATTCATTTTATATGGAATCTGCCCTAGCCCCCCCTCACTAAAACATCACTGGGTCACTACATTGTAACCAACTCCTTTGTATACCTTAGCAATTGCTCCACTGGGGAGTCACTGGCATGAGTTACAAAAAAAATAAATAAATAAAAATAAAAAAAGGGGATCAATGTTTACAAATCTCATGGATACCAGCAAAGTTCTGCTTGCCTGGGAGTCTAATAGGAGCTTGTGTACACACTGCATATTTAGCTTTAAAAGGTGCAGTTCTGTGATACAACTGCATGCAAATTCTTATACCAGCAAAGTCAATGGAATCATGAATTGTGGACAAGTTGCTTTTCTACCCCACATAGGCCCCTTTCACATCAGAAGTTCAGTCCGGATCCGGCAGATTTACTGCATCTGCCACCTAATGGCTGGCTTGCAGCAAGCTACCATTCATTCTCTATGGGGCATGCGGCAGTTGCAGTTTTACTGCGATGCGGTAAATGCGACAGTGAAAAAAGTTAGTGTTTTTACCGATGTATCCGTCAGAACCGCACCTGACCGCACGCCCCATAAACAATGCATGGGCTTGCCGCAAGCCAGCCGTTAAGATGGCAGATGTGGTAAATCTGCCACAAATTAAAAAAAATATATAAAACACCACACAAAAAAACGCTGATGTTAACCCCTTCATGACCAGGGAATTTTCTCATTTTCGTTTTTTGCTCCCCTGCTTCCAAGAGTCATAACTTTTTTATTTTTCCGTAAATTAGTCACATGACAGCTTGTTTTTTGTGGGACGAGTTGTACTTTCATATGCAATAATTTATTTTACTATATAGTGTACATGGAAATTGCAAAAAAAAAGTGCAATGACACGTTTGTTTTTTGGGTATTTTTAGTCGCCATGTTCACTGTATGGTAAAACTGACGTGACGGGGTGATCCCGGATCTGATCGGCGCTGTTACTCTGACGTCTCAGCTGATGAGATCAGCTGAGATGTCGGGGCTTCGATGTGAGCTCCGCGCCGGAGCTCACATCAAACACCCCTTACCGGCCCATGACGTCCTCCTACGTCATAGGTCGGGAAGAGATTAAAGGGGCCTTAGGGTACCGTCACACGAGGGATGGTACCGCCGATTAAATAGGCGATGCAGGGGTGTGGCCTATCGGCACCGACATCGCCCCTGCATCGCCTAATGTAATTGGGCAATGGCGACGCAGTTTACTGGTTGACTGGTTTCTCAGCAGAGCTCTGAAACCAGGTGGCCGCTCTGGGGCGATGTGTACACATCGCCCCATGAAAACAGCCGCTGGCGAGCTGACAGGCGATGGGAGCCATAGGCTCCCATTGTGCTGAATCGCCGCGGGGGTTTGGAGACACCCCGGCGGCAATGACATCTGTCAGCTCGCCGGGGCATCGCTGGAGGTGTCTCCCCGTGTAAACGAGGGGCAGCGAAGCTGGCGGGCCGCCAAAAATCTAAATTACTTACCGTAATGGGTTTTTCCGGAGCCACAACAGCACCACCTGAGAGAGAGGATCGCCCATCCAAGACAGGAAACCTCTGAGATAAAAAGGCGGGACCTCTCCTGGACCTCAGTTTTGGTTACAGAGACCGGAGAGGGGAACCCAACAAATCATTAGTACACAACCACCACCAAAAGAAATCAACAATTCAAAAAAACCCCTCAAACGTGACCACACCAACAGGCAATAGGGAGGGATGCGGTGTGCTGTCGTGGCTCCGGAAAAACCCATTACCGGTAAGTAATTTAGATTTTTCCATCATCGCCACGACAGCACCACCTGAGAGATTTCAGAGAAAAGAAAATTAGGGAGGGACCACCGCTTGCAGAACCCGTCTACCAAAGGTCACCTCGGTGGAAGAAAGATCAAGCCTGTAATGCTTAAGAAAGTAGAAGGAGAAGACCATGTAGCGGCCCTACAGATCAACTCTAAGGGGACATCAGCCTACTCAGCCCAAGACGTAGCCACCGCCCTGGTGGAATGTGCAGTAAGGCCCACCGGGACCGGCACCTGACTAGAAGAATAAGCTAGAGCAATGGCCTCCCGCAACCACCTAGCCAGGGTACCCTTGGAGACTGCCTTACCCCGAGAGGCCCCCTGAAAGGAAACAAAGGGACGGGGACTGACGCCAGGCAGTGGACACGTCCAAGTAGGTAAGCAACGCCCTCCTGACATCTAACGTGTGGAGAACCTCTTCCTTCTGATTTGCAGGATGATCACAGAAGGAAGGGAGGACAATCTCCTGCATCCTGTGGAACTTGGTAGCCACCTTGGGAAGAAAGGAAGGGTCCAGGCGGAGGATGACCCTGTCCTGTAAAATCTGAGTATAAGGCCCCACCACTGACAAGGCCTGCAGGTCACTAATACGTCTGGCTGACGTCAAAGCCACCAACAGGACCACCTTCAGAGTAAGGACCTTAGGAGAAGCAGAAGATAAAGGCTCAAAAGGAGGCCTGGTTAAGGCATCAAGAACTAAATTGAGATCCCAAGGAGGCACCCTCGGACAGGGAACAGGAGTGGCCCGCTTGCAGGACTGAATAAACCTCGTCACCCAAGAAGACCCAGCGAGGGGACAATGGTACAGTACCCACAAGGCCGAAACTTGGAGTTTCAGGGTATTGACAGAGACCCATCTCCCACCCCCTCTGGAGGAATTCTAAAACAGCCGGCACAGGAGCCTCCCCCTCTGGACTCGCCCCCGAAGGACAGGAATTTCTTCCACACTTTACCATAAATATTGGTGGTAACCGGCTTCCGACTGGACATCAGCGTACGAACAAGGCCGTCAGAGAACCCCCTACGCGACAGGAGCCGGCGTTCAAGTTCCACGCCGTCAGCCGGAGACCCGAGACCTGCGGATGGTGGATCGGCCCCTGAGACAGGAGAGACGGGGACGGGGGGAGAGTCCAAGGAGCCTGCACGGACAGGCGACTGAGCCAAAAGAACCAAGCTCTCCGGGGCCAGAAAGGCGCTATCATGATGAGTCTTGCCCCGTCCTCCCTGACCTTCCGAAGGACTGCAGGAATCATGACTAAGGGAGGGAAGGCATACAGAAGACCCGAGGACCAGGGGATCAGCAGAGCGTCCACAGCAAAGGGCCGATCTCCGGGATTCAGAGAGCAGAACCGGCGAACCTGCCTGTTCTCCCGAGTTGCAAACAAATCCATCTCCGGAAGGCCCCACATGTCCACAATCTGATCGAAAACACTCGGATCCAGAGCCCACTCCTCTTGTCGGAGCTGCACCCTGCTGAGAAAATCCGCCCGGGAATTTGCCACCCCCCGTATGTGAAGGGCAGAGAGGGAAACCCGACGGGCTTCCAACAACTGACAAATGTCCCGTGTAACGCCCATGAGAGCCTGAGACCGGGTGCCCCCCTGATGGTTCAAGTAAGCCACCGACACGCTGTTGTCGGAGAGAACCCGCAGATGGCGCCCCCGAAGGGAAGGAAGGAACACAAAACTGCCTCCCAAGTGCCAGGAGCTCTCGCATATTGGACGACATCCTGGAGAGGCACGAGTCCCAGGCTCCCTGAGCGGACAGGTCCTGAAGGTGGGCCCCCCATCCCCAGGAACTGGCGTCCGTGGTGAGTACGTCAGAGACCGGACAACCCCACGGAACGCCCACGGACAGGTGCTCGGGGACCAGCCACCACCCCAGAGAATCTAAAGTCGGAGGGGATAGAACAATCTTCGTGTCCAAGGCCACCCCCAACCTGCGTTGATGCTGGAGAATCTCCCACTGAAGGGCCCGAGAGTGCAACGGTGCCCAGGGGACTGCCAGGATACAGGACGTGAGGGAGCCCAAGAGAGACATAGCCCTCCTCAAGGTCACTCGCGGGGAAGCCCGAACTGCAGAAAGGGAAGACCGGAGATGCACTTGTTTGTCTTCCGGAAGGAGGCAAAGCTGAGACTGCGAGTCCAGAATCATCCCCAGAAACAGCTGACGCGTGTCGGGAACCAGCCTGGACTTTTCTAGATTGACAATCCAGCCCAACTGACCCAGGGAAGGCTGAACCATCTGCAGACTGAACCATCCCTGGAGTCCCCCACAATCAGCAGATCGTCCAGATACGGAACAATCAAAATCTGCTGACGGCGGAAGTGAGCCATTACTTCCGCCAGTAGCTTCGTGAAAATCCGAGGGGCCATTGCCAGCCCGAAAGGGAGAGCTCGATACTGGAAATGGCAGAGGGAGCCCTCCATGTACAGGGCGAACCTCAGAAACTGCTGGTGGCGAAGATGAACCGGCACATGATAGTATGCATCCTTTAGATCCAGTACTACCATAAAACAATCTGGAAACAATAGCCTGATTGCCGAGTTCAAAGTCTCCATCTTGAATGAACGCTGGACCAAAAAGCTGTTCAGACGTTTCAGGTTTATAAATCGTCCGGAACGAGCCGTCTGGCTTCGGTACGAGAAAGTGTGGAATAGAACCCCCTGCCGCATTCGGCCGGAGGAACCGGGGAAACAACCCCTTTCTTCACAAGGGCCCGCACCTCGCCCATCAGAAAAGTGCATTTTTCCGGACTGCTGACAGACGTAATCACTAGGGACCCCACAGGAGCCGAAGCGAACTCCAGTGTCAAGCCCTCTCTGAGGACACAGAGAGCCCAATCGCAAGCCCCAATGCCGGACCAGGCTGGGAGAAAGCGGGCAAGCCTTCCTCCCACCTGGAGCGAGCCGTCACTTAGACTGGTGCTTCCTGTCAAAGGAGGAACCCTTGAACAAGAAACCCGCCTTCTTGTCTCTCTTGTCGGCCCAAGAGTCTCGGGTCCGACGAGGGGACTTCCGCTTGGCAAACCGCGGCTTACGAAAGGAACGACCACGGAAGGTGGAAGCCGGAAGGCCGGCGGGAAAATTTTTCTTATTGTCACTAGCACGTTCCAAAATCTCATCCAGCGGCTTGCCAAACAGAAAATCACCCACACAAGGCAAAGAACACAACTTCGACTTTGATTGGGCATCCCCAGGCCAGGCCTTCAACCATAAAGCCCGACGAGCAGCATTAGAGAAGCACGTAGCCTTCGCCGCCAATTTCAGGGAGTCAGCCGAGGAATCCGCCAGAAAAGCCGCCGCAGAAAGAGCTAAAGGAAAGGAAGACAGGATCTCCTCTGTAGGAGCCCCGTCCCTCACCAGAGCCTCCAACTGCTGCAACCAAATCATGAGGGACCGAGCGACTGATGTACCCGCAACTGAGGGACGAAAGATGCTAGCAGTGGACTCCCAGGAACTACGCAAGTAGCCGTCTGCCTTCTTGTCTAGCTGATCCCTCAAATTCCCCAAATCCTCAAAGGGAAGAGAGGAACGGTTAGACGCCCGGGCCACCGCTACATCAAGCTTGGGGGATCTATCCCAGGAAGTAGTGGCCTCCTCAAAGGGGTATTTTCTTTTAGCCAAATGGGTGAGAGCGCCCTTCATATCAGGCTTAGCCCACTGATCCTCAATCAAAGCTTGGATTCGCTGATTCAAAGGAAAAGTCCGTCGTTTTTTGGAAGACAGACCACCGAACATTAAATCCTCCACTGAAGAGGGCTCACGGGAATCCACCAACCCCATAGCGGAACGAACAGCCTTAATCAAAAAATCAGTGTCTTTACGGGAAAAACAGGACCTCCCAGCACCACTACCCTCTGAGGAGGAAGACCCGGAGGAGGAGGAGGAGGAAGACGAGGCCGAGGATGAACGAGACCTGCGTCTCCCCTTGTGAGAGCTACGAGCGGCACGGTCAGAACCAGAAGAAGAGGACCGGGACCTCCGTCTCTTACGCCCCCTATCCTTCCCGGATTTCTGTAGGGACTTCAGCGCTTCCCTCACTAAATCCCTAAGGCTAGAGGCCAGACTGGGAACAGCGCTTCGTACAGTTTCCTCAATGCAAGAGGCACACAAATCCTTAATACAATCCTCTGGAAGAGGGACTTTGCAGATAGCACAGTCCTTATGCTTTTGTTTAGCCGCCTTCTTCTTGTTGTCCTAAAATAAGCAAGAAGGCAGAGTAAATACAGATATCATAGCCCGAAGGCACTCACCCCACCAGAGGTATACCGATTTCCGGGCGGCTTTCGGGTCCACATCCTGCCTGGACCCCTTCTGAGAGGATTTGTGGCTGCCAGCCTGCTGGAGCTCCCCCGGGTCGGGTGGCACAAGTGTCCGCTGCTCCATCCCTCCGTTGTGGCCGGCGCCGCCTTCCATGCACTGCCCCACACCTCCGGCTGTAGTGGCAACGTCTCCCAGCCGCCGTTCGCTGGGCGCCGCCATCTTGGCCCGTACTGCGCAGGCGCGGAGCGTCACTTCCGGTCCGCGCCCGAAACCGGAAGTAGCGGTTCCTGGCGCGAAATTTGAAAGCTGCCACCGGGAACCCGCTCCCAGGCCCCTTACAGACCCAGGCACGCTGCGCCTACCAGAAAAAAGGGCTTCTTCACCCGGGGCACAGGTGTGCCAGGCAGCCACCAACCCTGCAGCTGCGACCCCCGGGCGGCAACAAGGGCCGAGAACCGGCCGCAGGTGGCCCTCTCCAGACCCCGTGCCCTCCACCACCGCAGGGGATACCCCGTGGAGGAGCTACTGAACCCAAGTCCGGAGCCACTGCCTAGGTAAGGACAGCTTCTTCCAGCTACCGGGTCAGGCCAGGACCGTATGAGCTTCAGAGGTCTCCCACCTCCAAGACAGGAAACCTAAACTGAGGTCCAGGAGAGGTCCCGCCTTTTTATCTCAGAGGTTTCCAGACTTGGATGGGCGGTCCTCTCTCTCAGGTGGTGCTGTGGTGGCGATGATGGAAAAGCGTGCGCGCTCCCGCCCGTCGTCGCCATTTCCGGTGGTGTCGCATGGTGTGACAGGGCCTTTACAGATTTGGTGCAGACATAATCTGTAGCAGGTCTATTGTTTCAGCATTTTGCCACCACAAAATAAAAAACATGGAGGAGAAAAAAAAAAATATAAACACCACATATGCATTGTATTTTTGGTGCGTTTTTTTTCCTGCCAGGAGACCCAGATTTGGCGCATTAATTTCTGCAATCAAATACTCAGCGTGCGCACTTACCCTATAGCGAGTGCACGAGCAGAAACAGTCATGCACCAATGGTAACATTCTTACAAATCGTGTTATACATGCCACCAGAGGGTATGCTTATAGCATGGAAGGAATAACCAGGGGTATTCATACTTCACCAACAAGGCCACTAATGCGAATTAACAAGATTTTACAATACAGCAATAAGTATAAGAAGTGGCTTGTTAAAATGTAAAAATAGTGTGCAAAAGAAACCTACGTTGGAGGTTAAATGCTACATTCACACACACCGGTTTTGAACATTTGTCAGTTTTTCAGCTGCAAAACTGATCCGCTTTTCCAAAAAAAAAAAAAAAAAAAAAACATCACCTCGTCAGTGTTTTCGAGCTGTGTTTTTTTTCTCCATTCAGAATGGTAAAAACACCACAGAAACTAACACTCCCTAGAGTCCTAGACCATTATTTTTTTTCCTGGAAAAGTAAACACTCACCAAAATTCCCTGTCCGAATGGCAAGAAGCGTAAACCTGTTGACTTTGCTGGGATTCCATTAGAGTGATCAGTTTTGCACAGTGCAAAAAAATAAAATATATCAAAAACAGTGTGTGTGAATGTAGCCTTGGAGGATAGGGCAGAGGATAGGTTCCCTTCAAGGTACAAACACACTGGTGTGCAACTCATGACTGCAATGCGTGTATAAAAAATAAAACAAAAAAAAAAAAAAAAAAAAAAAAAAAACACACCACATTGAATAACATTGGTCCGACTGTAATGTGTGAGAGCACATTTCCGAGTGTCGGATGTTTTTTTTTCTCATCTGCTTCACGGACGACAAAGCAGTCATAACATGCTGCGACAGTATGCGATTCACATCAGACTCGACAATGGGTCCGGAAAAAAAAAAAAAAAAAAAAAAAAAAAAAAACACACGGACCGCACTTGGACCATCCAAGTTTGATGCGATTTTTCACCGATACATTACCATTCTGTAGCTCAAAACTGTAAAAAAAATGTTCCTGTAAATGATTATACAGGGAATAGCTGCTGGGGAAAAAAAAAAAAAAAAAAAAAACCAGATTGCACACGGACACCACTCGCAAGCCACACTGACCAAAAGCCAGATGACTCGTACAACTCAGATAAGGGACAGCTTTTTATTTTTTTTAACACGCCAGTGCGTTTCCAGCCCAAAAGGCAGCATAGTCCGTTCTGACTGTAGACTGATATAATGTGCAGATACTTTAACCCCTTATTGCCACTTTATACGCGGCAACAGGAAGATTGAAACCAGCAGGTGTCGGAGACAATTGTACCTTCTACCTTCAAAACACCTTGCAGATACCTGAATTACACACAGCCACTTCAAGGTGTTTTGAAGGTAAAAGGTACAATTGTCTCCGACACCTGCCGGTTTGTATCTTCCTGTTGCCGCGTGTAAAGTGGCCATTACTGCCAAAGCTAGTCTTCACCTCACGGACCAGGCCAAAAATTACAATTCTGACCAGCATCACTTTCTGGCAATAACAAACTTCAACAGATCCTAGTGATTCTGAGAATGTTTGTGGCACATTTTATTCCATGATATTGGTAAATTTAGATCGATTTACTTTTATTTGAAAAAATATCAGCTGTCAAAAATTTAGCAATTTTCAAACTTTACATTTTTATGGCCTTAAACCAGAGAGTTATGGCAAAGGCTTTTTGTTATTAGGAATGAGTTGAAGCTTTTATTGTAATCCAAAATATCATGTAAACTTTTCCCTTTCATCCTGTAGTCTGAGCACTTACATTTAAAATGTTGAATGATGGGATTCAGAAGAAACCACTGAGGGATCTAGTCACTATAGGCAGAGTTACTGTGGACACAGTCTGACCTCTGTTCAGCCATCTCCATCTTTTCAGAAGAGCACAAAACTGTAGCCAACAGGCCTCTATAAATGCTAAAGACTGACACCGCTGGATCATAGGATGGAGAGGGTCCACAGTGACTTCCCCTGACTCAGACAGTCCTTCTATCTAAGGCTGTTGTCCGAATCATGTAATCCAGAGTTTTACATGGAAACCTAAGTGTAAGTGCTCAGCGTAGAGCACAGGATAAATGTGAGCTTACTGCAACAACAGCAGGTGAAGATTTTAATTTCTACACCGTTCCCCATGCGGTATAAATGGTAAAACCTGCATTTTTGGGTTGGTGTGATCACAGCAATACCCAGTCTATAATGGGAGCTCTGTTTGGTTACTATCACACAATGGAGTCATTTTTTTAATCTTCTTTCTTATGCTGTCTTATGTTTTGTAGGAGGAGCTGACATTTAGTACCATTTTCAGACACTTTTTTTTTTACTACTTTTCATACTGAACTTTGGGAGGCAGAATGAGCAAAAACTAGCAATTCTAAAATTGTTTTTTTTTTGTGGGGGGAGGGGGAGGTCAGTAGTTCACTGTGATAAGACGGCTGGCTTTATTCTTCAAATCCGTACCATTACAGCAATACCATATTTTTGTTTCTCTCTCCCTCTATTTACCCTCCTTCACACAAACAATTCTATAGTGAATATAAATTGTATTGCTCTATTCTGGACAGCTACAGTTTTTCCCACTGATGGAACTAGCAGCTTGGTTTTTGTGGGAAGAGATCACCTTTTCAGGGATTCCAGATTTACATTTGACTTTGATCGAGCATTATTCCTCTTTTGGGCGGGTTGATGAAAAACCTTATTTTAAATCTAATGGTGGAAATGGAAATAGGCGTAATGGTTATTTTACCAGGTTAATAGAGAACAGGCAATTTGAATTAATAAGAAAAACTACATTTTTCCATTATTAGATCCATTATGACCCAATCCATCAACTAGGAAATAAGAGGATACCGTACCTTGGCCAGAGCGACAGATCCCTTCAGCTTGGTGGCAGCTTCCTCAAATTCTGGGGCAAGCTTCTTACAGTGTCCGCACCTGGGAAGAGACCATTGGTTCTAAAACAAATGTCACCAAACAAATGGCCACACAGGACAGGTGTACACCACCACAAAAGTGTAGATTCCATGTGTACACATCCCATAATGTGATGCTAGAAACCTATTATACTGACACGTGCTGTGACATACACACTTGCAAGGGGATGGTATACTTTATACCCCTGTACATAAGACACCCAAGATGCTGCAGAACCTCTTTCTGAAACCAAAGAGTAATGAGTTAACAGTGGACAAAATACACTGAAAATGTGATGTTACTCGAGACCTTGAGCTTTATCATAGTCCTGGAAGTTTGGCAGCATCTAATATTCTTATAATTTAGGATTAGGACAAGGGGCTATCCTGATTAATCCAAGTGGAGAACATTAATCAAGACTAAATGTTTGCTTCCATGTGATGCAGTAGACAAGGCAGGATCATTGTTTTTAATACAATTACAGACCCAAGTATAGTAAATGACTGACATTTGTGGTAGAGAAACATTTAATTCACCACATACAGAAAACATGAGAGCAGGGAGGGGACAATTCATGTAACTGAACCCAGGGATCCATCCTGCAGGATCCTCACCACACAGGATGACAAGGAGGAAATCCTTGAATGCATCACACTCCGATCCAATCAAAACCAGCCACCAGGTTCCTCACAGCCAATCACAAGCAGACACCACAGCAAGACCACGCCCATCTCCAGCAGCGCAAGGGAGGATGGGAACAGTAGTTCACAGAGTGACATCGCCGATACCATGGAAGGAGGGCAGAGAACTACAAATCCCAGCAGCCATCTACTGACAAAGCACCGGGGGACTAAAAGTGAAACAAACCCCGAACAGAAAGTTGTCACAAATCGTCAACTGCAGGCTCCATCTTTAGAAATTAAAAGTGACCGATATACTGTGCCCAGGAGCTACAGATAGGGCTGAGTGTGACAGGGTGGAAGGCAGCAAGCAGAGGGTTACACCCCCTCCGGATCACCCCTCACACACCCCCGGCACAGCGCTGCCCGTGCCCCGGCTATAACCTCCGGCACAGCGCTGCCAGTACGCCGCACTGTGGCTGCACCCCCCGGATCACCCCTCACACACCCCCGGCACAGCGCTGCCCTGCCCCGGCTATAACCTCCGGCACAGCGCTGCCAGTACGCCGCACTGTGGCTGCACCCCCCGGATCACCCCTCACACACCCCCGGCACAGCGCTGCCCGTGCCCCGGCTATAACCTCCGGCACAGCGCTGCCAGTACGCCGCACTGTGGCTGCACCCCCGGATCACCCCTCACACACCCCCGGCACAGCGCTGCCCGTGCCCCGGCTATAACCTCCGGCACAGCGCTGCCAGTACGCCGCACTGTGGCTGCACCCCCGGATCACCCCTCACACACCCCCGGCACAGCGCTGCCCGTGCCCCGGCTATAACCTCCGGCACAGCGCTGCCCATACCCCGGCTATAACCCCCAGCACTGGGCTGCAGAGGCCCCGGGTGACCCCTCACACACCGCCCCTCCTTGCAGCCTATGCAGAGCCCTGTCCCAGCATCCCACCACTCACCAGGGAGCGAAGAACTCCACCAGGATCATCGGGTATTGGGGAACGCCGCTCTCGAAGTCGTCGTCCGTGAAGTCAATGACATCGGAGGCCCGGGCGGTGGTGGCGGCGGCCAGGAGGCACAGGACGCTGAGGAGGAGGCTGCGCGCCATGTCTGAGTGCGGAGCTCACAGCAGCGCGGCCGGACTGGACTACAGGGGAAGCCGGAGAGAGAGGGAGACAGCCTGCCGGAAGTAGCCGCCGCTGGACCCACAGCCGGAGTGTGGCAGGTGCTCATTGGCTGCCGCGTACTTGACGTCATCAGAAGGAGGTGTGGCCCTGGGCGCAAAACGCTGCTGGGCGTGACCACTTAGAGCTAATTAACTAGGGGGCGTGGTCATGCAGAGGCGGGAAATTGTGTCAGCCAATAGGGTAAAGAAAAGCAAGGGATCATGTGATGGAGGTTGACAAGGGGGCGGGTCTCAGAGGTAGGCCGCGATGTTGCAGGGACCTGACGTTATGTGGAATCAGTGATGATGAATCGGTGAAGTGCGGACTTCACCCCCCACACATAGGAACATGCTGTGCTGATAGGGCAATGCCGGAGCCGCTCTGTGGGTGGTGGGTCCGGGCAGGGGCCACTGGGGGCGCCTTACAATCAATTCTCAGCAGTGTTGGAGATTTATTATGCTGCAAATAATGTGTCTCATAGCAGCCAATCACAACACGGCTTTCATTTCTTACTGTACTCTGAAAAAAGTCAAAGCTGCGATGTGATTGGTTGTTAGGCAGCTGTGTGCCCCATTGTAGTGTGTTATTATGGGGCTGTGGCCGAGTGTTAACCTCCAGTCATTGTCTGTGGGACTCCTGGACACTGCAGAAAGCGCCCATATATCCCCCAGCTCATGGAGAATTAATCGAGCAGAGGTGGAGGATGGCTCTGCTCCAAGAGGTGGCTCTGCTCCAAGACGGGGACTCTGCTCCAAGACGGGGACTCTGCTCCAAGACGGGGCTCTGCTCCAAGATGGGGACTCTGCTCCAAGACAGGGCTCTGCTTCAAGACGGGGCTCTGCTCCAAGACGGGGGCTCTTCTCCAAGACTGGGCTCTGCTGCAAGACGGGGTCTCTGCTCCAAGAGGTGGCTCTGCTCCAAGATGGGGACTCTGCTCCAAGACGGGACTCTGCTCCAAGACGGGGGCTCTGCTCCAAGACGGGGGCTCTTCTCCAAGACGGGGGCTCTTCTCCAAGACGGGGCTCTGCTCCAAGACGGGGGCTCTGCTTCAAGACGGGGCTCTGCTCTCCAAGACGGGGCTCTGCTCTCCAAGACGGGGCTCTGCTTCAAGACGGGGCTCTGCTCTCCAAGACGGGGCTCTGCTCTCCAAGACGGGGCTCTGCTCCAAGACGGGGGCTCTGCTTCAAGACGTGGCTCTGCTTCAAGACGTGGCTCTGCTTCAAGACGTGGCTCTGCTCCAAGACGTGGCTCTGCTCCAAGACTGGGCTCTGCTGCAAGACGGGGTCTCTGCTGCAAGACGGGGTCTCTGCTGCAAGACGGGGTCTCTTCTCCAAGACGGGGGCTCTTCTCCAAGACGGGGGCTCTTCTCCAAGACGGGGGCTCTTCTCCAAGACGGGGCTCTGCTCCAAGACGGGGGCTCTGCTTCAAGACGGGGCTCTGCTCTCCAAGACGGGGCTCTGCTCTCCAAGACGGGGCTCTGCTCCAAGACGGGGGCTCTGCTTCAAGACGTGGCTCTGCTTCAAGACGTGGCTCTGCTTCAAGACGTGGCTCTGCTCCAAGACGGGGGCTCTGCTTCAAGACGTGGCTCTGCTTCAAGACGTGGCTCTGCTCCAAGACGTGGCTCTGCTTCAAGACGTGGCTCTGCTTCAAGACGGGGCTCTGCTCCAAGACGGGGCTCTGCTCCAAGACGGGGGCTCTGCTCTAAGACAGGGGCACTGCTCCAAGATGGGGCACTGCTCCAAGATGGGGCTCTGCTCCAAGAGCGGGCTCTGCTCCATGACGGGGCTCTGCTCTAGACGGAGTTCTGCTCTGAGGGGGCTCTGCAGGACTCAATCCTGGGGCTAAAGTAGATCTCAGGGTAGTGCTGGGTCACAGACGGACGACCATGATCAATACATGATCCCCTATCCGGAGTAGACACACAAGAGGCCTCAGTGTGAAAACAATATGGCTCTTTGCAGTGCCATACACTGGCTTTGGAGATGGTCGTGGCCCCTCCAGGGGTGTCAACTACAGCAGGGGTTGTAACTGGAGCATGGGGGCCCAAAGGTCTATAGAACAAGACTAATGCTATTTGAGACTTGTAATAATTGGGGCCCTGTTTGGAGCTTTCACATCAAGGCCCCCTCATCTCTTGTGTGGTTGCACCTATGGTGTGTGTGCCCTGCACTCCTCTCTGCCCCATAGCAAACACATAGTCTTATAAACCTACAAACATGTAGCTGATTCCAGGGTTCATCAGAAGTGAGGAGATTATGAGATGAAGGAGAGAAATATCAGACTCCATCTCTTGTGCAGTTTCCAGCACTTCGTTCAGTGTGATATCCATTATGGTTGATGACTGAGTAGTTATACATTTTCTCCTTCGCCTCATTGGGGGACACAGGACCGTGGGTGTTATGCTGCTGTCCACTAGGAGGCGACACTAAGCAGATTCTGCAAAAGAGTTAAGTGGCTCCTCCTCTACAGCATATACAGCCTAGAGCAGGAAGTGCTTCCCCAGTTTTTGCTTAGTGTCTTGTAGGAGGCACACGTTCTTACTATCTCTTCATTATTTTTACTTTTTGAAGCTGCATCTTTACTTTTTGAAGGGACATGTCGACCACAGATACCTCCCCAGACTCCATAGTTGAGCTTCTGGGTTGAGCTATTTTGTCAGATAAGGGCTATTCCTTTCTCGGCCCTCCACTGTTGGAGGTGCAGGGTTAAAGCGATTTCCAGACCTGCCGGTTCTGAGGCCCGCATTCCTCCCCAGTCCCCACAGATGGGGCTCTGGGTCGCAGCAATGCTCCATGTCCCCATCGCAAGCAGCAAGACAGAGGGGAAGAAAACCGGCAAAAAGGGGGCCCTCGGCTCCCATGGAGGAATGGAGACATCTCCCTATCGGCACCAGGTAACATCCAGAAAGTATGGGATGAACGGACGCCCTCCCCATTCCCCCTGACTGGGAACTTGGGTTGAGATACCACCTTTAGGTGCCCTCCCCTCCATAGCATTGTCTGCTCCATAGCTATTTCCTCGGATGCAGGGCCCCCCAAGGCTGCTCACAGCCTCTGCTGCAAAGAGCCAGATCACCCTCCCCATCTCTCCTATCATACAGGGGCCTTGGGTTGAGGACACGCTGTTCTGTCCTTTTGTAGGCACCCTGCACACTATGCAGCGATCCCCAGCAATACTGTGGGCCAGGACATGGGTTGACAGAGCTCCCCAGTACCTCCTAGCTGTGCCCCCTTGCTGTGGCAGCGGGAGGCTTCCGGGGCGGCGAGACTCACTGGGCAGCCTGGCGGCGGCGTTCCCGCACTGCGGAACCGGCGGGGCTTGTGGACTTCCGCGCCGGCCCCCTCACTCTCCCGGGGCCGCCATTAACTTGAGGCCCCGGCTCCGGCCTACCATTACTAGTACCGCCCCTCCCCGCCTACCGCCCGCCCTTTTGCTGATGTCGGCGCGGGTGCTCCACGCCCCGGACGCATCACAAAGGGGGCGGGTCAGACTTCTCTGGCCGCATCGCGCGATCTCCTGCGCGCCCTTTCCATTGCTGGCCCGCGTTTTTTTTTTTCACTGGCCCGCCCCCCTCCTCCTCCAGACAAGCAGTGCAGAAATCGCCATGACAGCCCTCTTTACACCCTGCTTGGTATAGCAGGATGTGAACGATTTTACTAAGGAACACTGCATAGCATGCTTTCACCTATGCTGCGCTCTCAGGCCAGAACAACCTTAAGCCTTTGTTGTTTGTCATACACACAGAGTGCTGTTACAATATGCACACAGGCAGTATGGAACTTGCACTGCATGTTCCATCTTCGCTGTGCTCATAGAACAGAAGGCAACTCAATCCCTTCCTGTTTCTGTCATAAATGGCTGCAGAGAGCTGGTGCAATGCTCCTCACAGGCAGTGCAGAACATCGCAGAACATGTTCCATCTATGCTGTGCCTGTAACACGGGAGACAATTCAATCCTCTATTGTTTATTCCTATGTCACTGCGGAGCGTTCCGAACTATCGGTGGTGCTCACTCTGCCAGGCTGGGGCCTCAATCGCTGTACAGGGATTCGCCACTGGTCCCATCTCTAATCCTTAGCGCGCTGAGTTCCAGCGAACGCATTGGCCCCCCCCCTTCCCCACAGAGGGGACCTGGGTTGGGTATAAAACGCTGCACGACGCTGTCCTCAATGAGTGTGCAGCCCCTAAGGCTGCCTTCACACTTGCAGATGCATCTGCAGCGTTTTGCAGATGCATCTGCAAGTATCAGCATGCAGATCGCGGTCCCTATGTTTATAATAGGGCGCACCGCGGTCTGAATGCTCTCATTGATTCCTATATGTGAGCCGTAAGCAGGCGTATGCCTGCTGACAGATCACACACTCCCGCCCCGCACCTTGGACGCAACATCTCGCGTCCATAGTGCGGGCGGGAGAGTGTGATCTGTAAGCAGGCATACGCCTGCTTACGGCTCACATATAGGAATCAATGAGAGCATTCACACCACGGCCGTGGTCTGCATGCTGATACTTGCAGATGCATCTGCAAAACGCTGCAGATGCATCTGCAAGTGTGAAGCCAGCCTAACAGAGCTCTCCTGACATACTCTGTGCTGCTGTTAACCTTATTTTCAACAGCTATAGATAATGTCAGTGAAGAAAACAGGCGTCAGATTATTCTCAAGTACGCACAGGGGAGACGTGATCCACTGGATGCACTATGGACGTAATGTGTTTATTGTGTCGTCGCACTGACACGACTTCGCCTATGGTCATACCACATCAGAGGTGTCCCTCTTATGACACTCAACCAGCGAGCAGAGTTCCTCTGCCTAGTGCGGGTGACACACTAATAAGGCACGGTCTGGTTTTTCCTTACACCGTGTCAGCCCTGATGCCAGTACCTGTCAGAGCATATAATGCTACATCTAAATAGACAGTCATTCCGTCTGCAGCTATGTCGCAGTTTATGGGAAACTGGCATGCAGCAGGATGATGGCTCTGACGTCTGATGGGTTTTCGCAATTCAAACACAGACTCGGACCTTTATGCATCTCTGGTAGGACACCAGGACAACATATTTAGGAAAGCTCGATACTTCGAACATTTAACTGTGTCTCACGGGACGCAAGACCGTACCCATGGGACCCTCAGCGCCCCATTTACCATAAGGGAGTTTTGTTAGTTGGGACTCCGTGGCATGTTTCGTGCAGTACCCTATGAAACACGGTTCCCCTAGGGACACAGTCCTGCTGAACAGAACACAGCACCAGACGGTGTCTCACTCGCCGTCAGCAATCCAGATTCCAACCTTTTGGGAATTAATTTAGCGGATCATCGTTTAGATGGACACAAACTCGATCAACGCACATGTAGCGATCGCAAACGGCCATCCAAACTCACATCACGGGCCCCTTAATTGAGGGAGTCATATGTCGGTGCTACACGCAGAGCGTGCTTAAACATTCTATTCCAATTTCCTTGTAGTCCCTACCAAGTACGTGCGGTACGTCCTGTGCTGGACTGAAACAGCTAGACAAAATGCCTGGGACAGATTTTTCCGCACAGATTCTCTCCGCGCCATAATAATTTTCCAGGGAACACGGAGAATACCTTGTACCCTTAGATATACAGGATGTATACCTGCATGTTTTCCCTTGCAGCCACTTATCATATTTACATTTTGCAAGGACCATCCTAATTGTGGCGCCTCCGTCCACGCTTGTTACAGTTCCTGAAGAGGTCACAAAGGTTACGGCAGTCGCCTGGTTTTCCTGCGTTCCAGGGACGTGGTCAATCTTCCATGCCTGGACAATTTACCCATCAACGCACGACCTTCAGAAATTAAGAACGCAGCGTTTCTATTACGGTGAACACTTTCTTAAGACTTGTTTGGCTGGTCATCCTCCACAAGTCTACACCAATTTTCACTGCAGTCTCTAGTATTTTCGGAAGGCGGTTTCAATACTTCCATAATCAGACTTCTCCGAGAATAGGCACTTCAACTAGAAGTCCACACTCTCCTTCAACTCAGGCCTTCCAGAGCTGACATGACGGTCAGAGGCAGGACGGTTGCAGCACAGGTAGCCATTACTCTGATGCACCTGCTCCTCAGGCCTCCCCAGTTATCCATGCTCACGTCATGAGATAAGATTATACGATCAGTTATCAGGAGGTGTCATCTTCCAGTACCAGCCATGTAGTATCTCCTGCGGTGACTCAGCCACTCACTAGTACGCAGGGGAAGTATTTTCTTCTACCAAGTTGAAGGGTACTATTCACCGACATGAATCAGACAGAATGAGGTGCGCTGTACCTCCATCTCAACACTCGGAACGATTGGTCCTGATCGGGTCAGCAATACCCATCCTTTCAGAGATTTGGGCGAGATTCCCAACACTGAAGATTTTATCTCTTCTTCTGGCCGCCCGCCAATTTCAGAAGGCAGGCTGATGATGCCACGGCTGTGGCATATGTCGATTCACTAGAGCGAATCCCGCAGTTCCCAGGCAATGAAGGACGTTTACCACATTCTTCACTAGGCGGGCGGAATTCACGAACTCAGTACTATCGGCTGTTACTCTACCGCTTGTAGATGATTAGGAAAAACAGTTCCTCCGTCGCCGAGAAATTACCTCAGATTAGGGTTCCTACATCCAGATGTCTTCAAACAAAGCTGACATCACTGGAGAACTTCTGAAGTATCCGTAATGGTGTCACACCTCATTGCCAAGGTTCCTAGCTTCATAGCCGGGTCCCACGACCCACAGTCATGGATGGCGGACTGACTGGTCCTGGACTGGACCCAATTCCAACTCCACTACATTTGCTCCAGGTTTCCACTATCCCAAGTTAGTGAAGATATTCAAACTGGACTGTCAGCAACTCATTCTTGTGGCCACACACTGGCCCAAGCGCGATTGGTATGCCGATCTCGTCCACTTCATAGTAGACGTGCCATGACACCTACTGGATTGTCCGGACCTGCCCCCTCAAGGCCGTCTTACCATCATGATTCATCGACTCTAAATTCGACGATGTGACCCTGGAGACTCGGGTGCTCACAGAATGGTGTCGCGACCTCAATCCGAGCACGGACAACGGTTTCAGAAGAGATGTCCCATCAATATGGAAAATCTTTTTCCTTCTCGTGGTTTTTTTTCACCTTAGCACTGTTCCTTCCCAAGGGTTCGTAATTCCATCCAATCGGATCTACACTCACGACTGTCCTTATGTCCTTTCAAAGGACAAGTTTCAACCCTTTTCATTCTCTCTCAACAACGTCTTGCTACCAGGCCTCAAGTAACATCCTTCAAGGAGTTTTTTGCCGACCTGTTCCGCCCAATCTAAGTCTACTAGAACCGTGGGTCCTGACCTTCGTTCTCACGGCTGTACGCTACCCACATTTTAAGCCATGAACAAAAATCCCCTTCGTCTTCTCACACAGGGAGTTGTTTTTTGGATGGCAATTACCTCTCTCCGCAGAGTCTTAAATTTGCAGCGTTTTCATGTAAATCACCTTTTTTTCTGGTCTTCCACCCAGACAAGGTTGCCCTACGTCCAGTTGGGTTTTTTCCCACGTTGGGGGTGTCCTTTTTGTCCACCTACCTGAATATATATTTCTGACGGCGCTAAGTCCCGCCAGTTCATCGGGCCAGAAGGCTCGACGTTTCTAGAGCTCCGTCAGAGCCCTGCACATATCCTCGCCCAGAACAGTTTCCTTTAGAAACCTCTTTTTCTTCTCCCAGAAGGATAACGCAGCAGGCAGGCCGGGCTCTACAGATACTTTGATCAGATGGCTTAAATCCACCTTCCAGGGTACTTATTACATTATTAAAAAAAAAAAAAAAAAAATACATACATATATCATTAATGATATTATTCTTATACTTATTATTTATTTATACAGAACCATTCCATGGTGCTGTATCCTTTCCGGCTGCGGGCACAGCACATTCTACTATGACCACCGAAACCTACTGGGCTTCTGAGCTATTAGGCACCAGGAGTTAGCACAACAAGTGTGTAAGGTAGTCACGCGGTCAGCATGCACAGGCTTACCAAGCGCTTTAGTGCTCTCAGTCCTCGGCAAATGCAGTCTGGGACACCGTACCGTCCAGGCGGCAGTAGCCCACCTGTAGGTGCATTGTTATTTTTATCAGTAGTGATTTTCCATTGCTGTTCCCACCCAGGGACTGCTTTAGGACGTCCCATGGTCCTGTGTCCCCCAATGAGGCGAAGGAGAAAAGGAGAATTTTGTGTACTCACCGTAAATTCCTTTTCTCTTAGCCTCTAATTGGGGGACACAGCACCCACCCTGTTGCCCGTTTCGGGCCGTAACTAGGTTCTCATCTTACTCCTGAGAGGTTATATAGTTGCCTGTTTATTTTACAGGCCTGCTTATACTGTTATTACGTAGTTGCCTGTTCGGTTACACGTTTTACCTTACTGTTATTATGTGGCTGCCTGTTTACTTAACAGGCCTTATTTTACTGTGATTCTTGTCTTCTGTTAATTCTCCTACTGCTTTAGCACAAAACTGGAGAGCACTTCCTGCTCTAGGCTGTATATGCTGTAGAGGAGGAGCCACTTAACTCTTTTGCAGAATCTGCTTAGTGTCGCCTCCTAGTGGACAGCAGCATAACACCCACGGTCCTGTGTCCCCCAATTAGAGGCTAAGAGAAAAGGAATTTACAGTGAGTACACAAAATTCTCCTTTTTAAAGATTATTAAAAGCTTTCCAAGTTCAACTATTTTTACCATACTTTTCACTTTATAAGACGCGCCAATTATAAGACGCACCACAAATTTGGTGAAGAAAAGAAGAAAACTATTTTTAATGTTAACTGGGGTAGGTCTTATAATGCCCCCCCATCATGCTATATATGTCTTCCATCCTGGTATATATGTATCCTCTTCCTGGCATATGTGCCCCCCTCCTAGTAAATATGTACCCCTATCCTGTATATCTGCCCCCTTTCTGGTATATATGTCTCCCCCTCCTAGTATATATGTACCCCTATCCTGTATATATGCCCCCATCCTGGTATATACAGCTTGTCCCCCATCCTGTATATATGCCCCCTTTCTGGTATATATGTCTCCCCATCCTGTATATATGCCCCCATCCTGGTATATACGGCATGTCCCCCTCCTGTATATATGCCCCCTTTCTGGTATATATATCTCCCCATACTGTACATATGGTCTCCATCCTATATATATGGTCCCCCACCCTGTATATATGGCTCCCTTATGAGCCTGGGCTATTTTATGCAGGAAATGCACAGTATTTCTTAGAAACGGCTTCTCACCTATAGTGTTAATGTTCTTCATGGGCCGTAGTAAAGTCTTGGCACCATAACGTTCCTGCTCCCACTACTTTGCATCCTGTTCTCAGCCTGCATGTGTGGAGTTTCTACTGGCTGGCATCTACAGTAGGGTCGTCACTAAGCAGATGTCCCCAGCCTCCGGGAGCCCTGGCACCGTACTGAGTCCTAACAGGTAGTGCATATGAAAAGTAAACAGCCTCGTGCAGGATCCCTGGCTGAATTTGCTTTCTTTCCAAAGTCTTGGATGTGTTCCACAATGTGTCATAACCTCAATCAGGAACGCAATATTTATTGTGGCACAAACTGTTTTGTTCAATGCCAGAAAGATTTTGTTGCTCTGCCCTAATATCTAGAGCAGTGGTGTAAATTTGCAGCTCATGGGCCCCAATGCAAAGGCTCCAACAAGGCCCCCAATTATCTCAAAATGTAAATCTTTAATAGCATTAATCTTTTCTATAGACCAAGTTGACTTTTGGGGCCCCCTAGGCTCCAAGGCCTGGGTGCGATTGCAAGCCCTGCACCTGTTATAGTTACGCCCCTGATCTAGAGTATACCATATGCTAGACTGTACAGAAATTAAAAGATAATTTTTTCTTTTTTTTTTTAGACTGAAAGATTCACCATGTATAAATCCACATATGCATTACAAATAGTGAAACCTAATATTTCATTTTAAAAATGGTCTTGTAAAAAAGTACAACTTTCCTAAAAGTTATAAAATTCAATGCTTTCCATTGCTAGTTATGGGTATTTGAGTAGCAGATGACTCTGTTAAAGGAGGTTTATAGACATACAGTTGTGGCCAAAAGTATTGACACCCCTGCAATTCTGTCAGATAATACTCAGTTTCTTCCTGAAAATGATTTCAATCACAAATTCTTTGGTATTATTATCTTCATTTAATTTGTCTTCAATGAAAAAACACAAAAGAGAATGAAGCAAAAAGCAAAACATTGATCATTTCACACAAAACTCAAAAAATGGGCCAGACAAAAGTATTGGCACCCTCAGCCTAATACTTGGTTGCACAATCTTTAGCCAAAATAACTGCGATCAACCGCTTCCGGTAACCATCAATGAGTTTCTTACAATGCTCTGCTGGAATTTTAGACCATTCTTCTTTGGCAAACTGCTCCGAGTCCCTGAAATGTGAAGGGTGCCTTCTCCAAACTGCCATTTTTAGATCTCTCCACAGGTGTTCTATGGGATTCAGGTCTGAACTCATTGCTGGCCACCTTAGAAGTCTCCAGTGCTTTCTCTCAAACCATTTTCTAGTGCTTTTTGAAGTGTGTTTTGGGTCATTGTCCTGCTGGAAGACCCATGACCTCTGAGGGAGACCCAGCTTTCTCACACTGGGTCCTACATTATGCTGCAAAATTTGTTGGTAGTCTTTAGACTTCATAATGCCATGCACACGGTCAAGCAGTCCAGTGCCAGAGGCAGCAAAGCAACCCAAAACAACAGGGAACCTCCGCCATGTTTGACTGTAGGGACCGTGTTCTTTTCTTTGAATGCCTCTTTTTTTCTCCTGTAAACTCTATGTTGATGCCTTTGGCCAAAAAGCTCTACTTTTGTCTCATTTGACCAGAGAACATTCTTCCAAAATGTTTTAGGCTTTCTCAGGTAAGTTTTGGCAAACTCCAGCCTGGCTTTTTTATGTCTCGGAGTAAGTAGTGGGGTCTTCCTGGGTATCCTACCATACAGTCCCTTTTCATTCAGACGCCGACGGATAGTACGGGTTGACACTGTTGTACCC
Source organism: Allobates femoralis (assembly GCA_033576535.1). Taxonomy (NCBI): domain Eukaryota; kingdom Metazoa; phylum Chordata; class Amphibia; order Anura; family Aromobatidae; genus Allobates; species Allobates femoralis. The sequence continues at coordinate 157,014,639 of JARQOC010000004.1, forward strand.
TCGGACAGCAGGGCAGGTTGAACTTGTTTGGATGTTAGTGGAGGTTCTTTATCCACATCCACACAATCTTGCTGAAATCTCTCGTCAATTTCTTTTCCAGGCTTTTTGGGCTTTAAACTTCTTGATGACATTGCGCACAGTAGACACAGGAACATTCAGGTCTTTGGAGATGGACTTGTAGCCTTGAGATTGCTCATGCTTCCTCACAATTTGGTTCTCAAGTCCTTAGACAGTTCTTTGGTCTTCTTTCTTTTCTCCATGCTCAATGTGGTACACACAATGACACAGGACAGAGGTTGAGTCAACTTTAATCCATGTCAACTGGCTGCAAGTGTGATTTACGTATTGCCAACACCTGTTAGGTGCCACAGGTAAGTTACAGGTGCTGTTAATTACACAAATTAGAGAAGCATCACATGATTTTTCTAACAGTTTCAATAATTTTGTCCACCCCCTTTTTTATGTTTGGTGTGGAATTAGATCCAATTTGGCTTTAGGGCAATTCTTTTTGTGTTTTTTCATTGAAGACAAATTAAATGAAGATAATAATACCAAAGAATTTGTGATTGCAATCATTTTCAGGAAGAAACTGAGTATTATCTGACAGAATTGCAGGGGTGTCAATACTTTTGGCCACAACTGTAGATAATAACTACTGGGCAGCCATCACCACCGATCCTGTGAACAGGCCTCTGAAGTGACCAGTCTGAATGCCATAACACTTGCATCTCTATTCATTATCTGTGTAAAGTTTGGGGGAAACAAAGAGCTGTATTTGGCTTTCCTTGGCAGTTAAAATAATCACTCATCTTGTATTTATCATCGATACATTCACGCTCAACTAGCTTTTTATTTTAATATATTATACATTACTTTTATAGCACCTCATATTCCTCTGTGTTGTACAGACATCGTCCATTGGGGCTCACAAACTAAATTCCCTATCCGTATGTCTTTGGAGTGTGGGAGGAAACCAGAGAACCCAGAGGAAATAAACACAGGAAGAACATACAAACTCCTTGCAGATATTGTCCCTAGTAGTAGGTTGTAGGCCCAGGACCCCTACAGCTAACCACTGAGCCACTGTGCTATCTGTTTTTAGTCTGGGTCATTTCTCTATCGCTCCATTGGGGGACACAGGAAACCATGAGTGTATGCTGCTGCCACTAGGAGGTTTACACTATACAAAATGAAAAAGTTGACACCTCCAGAGCAGTATACACCCACCGACCAGAGGAAAACTGGCCAGTTTTTACTTAGTGTCTGTAGGAGGCAGACATGGGCCTGCTCTCAGTCCTGTTCCTAATAGGTTTGTATTGTCGTGCGTTTTTAATGTTTTCCCTCTGTTTTTCAGATACAGCTGTATGGGCAACGGTGTGTAATTCCCCATCTTGATTTCCCACAATTTGAACAGAGGGGAACAGGGTGGTCAGATCCATCAGGTCCCCCCACTGATCTATCTGGATGGACCCCATCCTGTGCAACACATCTGCAACGCCCGCAAGGGCCAGGGGGTACTCGGCCTTGTTCTAAGGCTGGCTTCACTTCAGATGCATCTGCAGCGTTTTGCAGATGCATCTGCAAGTATCAGCATGCAGGACCGCGCCCCTATGTTATATGGGGCGCACCGCGGTCTGAAAGCACTCAGTTCATTCCTATATGTGAACGTCCGCAGGCGGATGCCTGCTTACAGATCACACACTCCCGCCGCACCATGGACGCGAGATGTCGCTCCATGGTGCGGGCGGAGTGTGTGATCTGTAAGCAGGATCCGCCTGCGGACGGTTTAATATAGGAATGAATGAGTGCTTCAGACGCGGCCGCGGTTGCATGCTGATACTTGCAGATGCATCTGCAAAACGCTAAGATGCATCTGCAAGTGTGAAGGCAGCCTTAGTTTCTGTCAGCTTATCAGTCTGCTGCTCCTCAGGCGGGGGAAATTGCTTACTCAGGCTTTTCAGTCTGCTGCTACGCAGGTGGACGGATCAAGCGCACTGGGTTCCAGGTCGGGCCTCTGCTTTACTCTCCTCTTCCTATCGTTCTGACGTTCTTTGACTTTCTTTCCTACCTGCCTCCAGACAAAATTTATAGGCAGCTCCTGACACGGGTTATAGAGCTTCCCTTCTGGCCTGGAGTCAGGAAAAGTGTTGCATGCGGTGTCTTATCCAGTGTGGGGACCTCCTCCTGCTTCCAGGCATGACATCACCCCTGTGAGGGAGACAGTGCCACTGTGGCAACCGGACCACTGGGGTGACACACATCTGTGTCCAGAGCCGCAAGATCCTGATCCACGCCAGCCCCTTCCCGTTCATGCTTGCTCCGAAGGCCATGCAAGGAGGATGACGGACGTACCTCCAGACGAGTCAGGACAACAGTCAGGCCGCATTTAGCGCTATATGGAATACCAGCCCCCAGGCAGAACATGTCAAAAATAAAAAAAAAGACTGAACGACAAACACCAAAGAATGTGAACAATTGCTTGCTGAAAGAAACATGACCACAAAGAGAATTACACACTGCACACTAGAACATTTAAAATTAATTAGACTATGGTCATGCATTACTGTGGTAGGAACATTTGAGAGAAAGGGAAAAATACATTTAGCTTATTGTAAAAATTAAATAGAGAAAATATGATGTAGCATTACTGCTGTAGGTATATTTGAATCAAAGGAGATTCGTAGCAAATGTATTGGCCAATGTGTATGAGCCCAATAACCAACAAGAAGGTGATCTCATATATCGGGACCCTAACATGAAATGCCTCAATGTGCGATTAAAATCTGCATATGTGGGCAGATAGGATCCTAGCTATAGAGGAAGAGGGCGGGAGTGCAAGTATGGTATTCTCTCCCGATATTGGTAGGTGATCTTACATGAACAAGATATACAGAATCTCTCCTTAGGGCCTCTCCTGAGATCCACAGATTCAACACTTGTACTCGGCTCTTCTGCTGGCTGTGCCAGTGGACCTGTTGGGTACATGGCAACTGCTGTTCCCCAGAACCCCCTGCATGAGCCATCGGACCTCATAGAACATTCCTATAAATATATGCATCCGACTGTTTTTTCTTTTCACAGCTATTAACAGTCTCTACAACCATCACAACAATGTTGCGTTGAGATTTATACCAAAAGCCCCTTTTCTGCATTGGCAGACCCAGTTATCTCCTTCCTTTCAGAACTCCCTAAGACCAAACCGGTCAAAGCCCTACCTGGCATTGCCTCTTGCCCATCCTTGCTTTCACGAATGGGGTCCCCACTATCGGGCTAACGTCCTGGGAACTGTAGCAGTTCAGGATCCGCAGACCTTAAAGCGTTTTTTTCCATGAACCACTATTAGTTTTCATCTCTCTCCATTTCCTTTGCTTTAGACATCTCTACAGTTTTATTGCAGGGTTCAGGTCATCAGCAAAGTCATCCTATGCAACCTAGGATTCCTCAGTCCTTTTTCAACTGGTTCTGTTTTATTCCAGGACCTCATGTGTGAATAGGTCGCTTCCCAGTCCTTCTGGCCCTGAACAATCTTTGTACCCCATATACCACACCATACCATCAATATTTGTGTTCCAACAGTCATGGAGGGATCTATCCACTGTGGGTTAGTGTCAGACCAATAACGGTGGTTTTGTTTGTTAACTTCACCATTAACAAAAAAGTTTGTTATGACTTGGGTTTATGGACCATAAGAATATCCACCACCATCAAAATTTTATGTAATGGGAGAGGTTCATTTTTAATTCGACGGTCCATTTGTGGAGTACACTAGGTGGTACGGGAAATAAATTGATGATATAGTCCTTATTTGGAACGTAGCAGCTGATGTGTCTCACTTACCTACTCCTCAGTCCCTATTGGATGTTTACCACAATAACGACTTTAATTTATTGTTTATGTTGGAAATATATGATAATGAGGCTCCCTTTTTGGATTTAGTGTTGATAGGTGACAAAACAACAGGCCGAGTACATTCAAAACCTTTCAGAAAACCTATTAGTGGCAATTCTGTGCTCAGAGCAGATAGCTGCCACCCTGGTCATAAAAGAAGTCAAGACTCACTGCTGACGAACAATGTAATTTCTAACATTGATAACAACTCAACATCTAGAAATGACATTGCCACGGTGTGATAGAAAGTCCACAAGGATTTGCCCACTTTTGTCACCCCCTACAGTTGCGATTTTAGAGATATCAGAAAAATATTCGATAAAAATATCCCAATATTATATCAAGATGAACTTTTATGTAAGATCTTGTCAAGGGGATGGAAAACTGCTCCTAAAAATCAACAGATATTGCCAGTATTGTTCCCCAAGTACTTTTACCAGTGAACGGCCAAAACACCCACTTGGTTAAATTTCAAAGGATCTTTCCATTGCGGTGGCAATAAATGTAACCTGTATCAATATACAGAGTTGGACACAGATTTTTGCAACAATATAACTAATAAAGAATGCAACATTAAATCCTATATAAATTGCAACACCACACATGTTGTCTATATGGCAACAGTGTGGGGTGCAATAAATATATAGGGTGCACAACCCGCACATTAAAAAGAGAATGGCGGAACGTATTTATGCAGCTAACCATAGCTCTAATACTCCACTGACAAGTGTGTCAGGTCTATCTAGAGTCATTTTAGAGAAATGCACGGAGGTAACCTTTCAACATTATAGTACCTTTACACGCCGCTACCGAGGGTAGCAACAGGTAGGCACTGCACGTGCACGCGCGCAGTTTTCAACGGTTGCTAACGGTACCTGATGCCGCAATTACACGCCGCCACAAGGTGCTCCCCAGAAGGTATTTTCGTTCCCCGGAAGATCCGACAGGTGCCGCAGGTTACCTTCTGAGGAGCACCTTCCCTGATTTACACGCTGCTACCACAAGGGAATCTGGGCGTACATATTGTGCGCCGTTACTACATAGGCGTGACAGAGTTGTGTATTACACTACGCTCGTACGGTGATTGGACAATGCAATAACATCATGATTGACCAGCCAGCGCAGGGAGGCTGCCTAATACATGACGCTATAGCAAATGTGTATTGTGACTGGTCAGCTCGTTAAATATGCCGCCCTGTGCAGGGACAGCCAATGGGTACACAGTAGTCTCCACCAATGATAGCTGATGGGGCGTGGTATACATGACGCTCAAGCATGCCCCAGGTAACTCAAATACCGTGCCTGTGCCCCGATTACACCCCGTACCATAGGGGTTATACCTGCTTGTTTTTCAGCACGGCTGAAAGACAGGTGTCCAAAGAGACAGGGAGGTAGAACCTGAATTACACGCCGCCACTTCGCGGTGTTTTGAAGTTATCAGGTACAATTGTCTCCGACACCTGCCGGTTTCTACCTTTCGGTAGCGGCGTGTAAAGGTACCATTAAAGGTAACAGGTGTAGATAAAGTGTTCTATTCCTATAGGGCTGGGACTGGGAAAAGCTATTAAACAATAGGGAAATTTACTGGATACTAGAACATTGATGCACGAAAACTGAATGGACTACATTTCAGAACTGATATGTTATATTTTTATTGATTGACATATTCATTTTAAGTATATGCATATAGATTATATTTACATCTTAAATTCATGTTCAAATGAAAAATGTATATTTTCACATGTATGTATTTTGGTGCATTCTGCTTTCATATATATCTAATAATACTTTTTGACAAATTTCTATTTTGTACAAGAATATATAATGGAATATATGTTATCTACCTCTAGCGGACTTATGGCGGGTAGTGGTTAAAAGTTCAAAGTGCAATTCATTACTGGTGTTTGGTTTTAGATTTTTATACCGTATATAGTTTACTTTTAAAATTGTATGCACCAATAACTAAGGGTGACCCCCGAAACGCGTCTGGTGCTGCTAATCCCCGAGTGGAATTTTTTTATGTTTTTAATCCATCTTCACCAACTTTAACTCGAGAAGAGGCATTGGGAACCCTTTTGTTTCCATTAAATATTTAGGCATTCAAATTACCAGAACCCTGAGAAACCTTTATCAATATAATTTCGCCCCATTGCTTGGTCGTATTAAAACACTCTTAAATTCTTATGATTTACCCTACCTCTCCTGGATGGGCCGAATCAACGTAATTAAGTTCTACATACTACCAAAACTCTTATACTGTATGTCATGAACATGATCGCAATTCACCTGCTCACAATGATTCTTTTCATCGATCAAACAAATTGTCAGTAGTTACATTTGGAGAGGTAGAAAGGCAAGACTTCCTTAACAGCTTCTTACCCTCCCTAGGAAGAATGGAGCCTTGGGACTCCCTGATTTTCAGGCTTACTACAGATTAATACACCTGAGAAGACAGCTAAAAATAACTCATCACTACTCTAAAGATTCGGAAGACAACTTAGATTTGCTACTTCTGGGCAAGAAAGCCCATATGTATTTATGGACTAAAACGATTCCACCACCCAACCTAGCCTTAGTTGAAATCTTGGCCTCTATGCTTACTACCAGGCAAAACCTTTTTAATAACCTTCCCTCAGCCTACTACCCCTCTGTCTTCACTCCTATTGGTATAATACCATATATTTTATCCTTTATTCAATGACCAAAAAATACCATTTCCCAATTCATAGATAACAAGATCTCTATGACAGATAACTGGCCGGATCATGCCAAAAAACACCCCAAAAACGTCTTGCCGAAGAGACACTCGGCAAACATCTTTAGACAGTTTAGACAGTTTCCCAACCAATGCTGACTGGTCCTGACTGGATATAATCACTAAAATGCCATACCAATACCCCAAAGTTATAACTCGGATATATCTACTACTTATCTCCCCTTCTGTGTCGACGAAACTGGCTTACATACACTTGTGGGAAAATGAGTTTAAGATTAAACTGTTGGCTAAGAAAAGTAATAGTATACTATCCACAGCTAGGGGTTTTTCCAGGAGCATTCTCTTATAGGACGATGCTTACAAGATGCTGATGTGTTGGTACAGGACGCCTGAACTCCTCTATCGTTGAAGGCTCATGGCATCAAACCTGTGTTGGAGATGTAATTCCCACATACGCAATTCAACCCATATCTCCTGGGACTGCCCGCTTCTGGCTTGATTTTGAGCCGATATCAATCAATGTCTGCAAAATTTAAAACTCGTACACGACAAACTAAAATATGAAGAAGTGCTGCTCTCATGCCCCTCTCGAAACTTCAGAGAAGCAAAACATGGTCTCTTGCCTCTCTCCCAGCTGTTACTCTTTCACCCTCTTAACATTAGAACGTTGCTGTGATTTACATATTTGGATACTTTTGATTGCATTGCCTTGTGTTTACTTATAAAAAAAAAATTACAAAAAAAAACCTACAAATCTGGAGGAGTAACTATAGGAGGTGGCACCCTGAATATTTGCTACATAAGACCAATAACTACAGGGAGAGTAAGACAGAGCAGACGTTTTTCACAGAAGGAGGTTGTGCTCGATGCACAACGCCTTCATAGCTGGTAAACAACTTGACCGAAACCTTAAAAGGCTTCCTGTCCCCTATTGTGGACCATTGGAGCTTAACTCAACCCCATAACCTGGGTTGCTCTTTGTCTACACTAAAGTCTTGAGGGGATTTCAAAATTTTTTACTCCCCAGCAACAATCTATGAGCAAAATAACATTTGGCTCCAAGAAAAAAGAAATCTAAGTCCTTCAGGGATGTCAGCCCCAATTACAGAGTGTCAGCTCCTTTTCCCAGGTGTGGATGGGCCACTGGCACCAGATCCTTTCTGTAGAAGACTCCAGGACTTCGGCTGTCAGACAGTATTGGGGATTGCAGGACAACCAGAAATTTAGGGTCGGCCATATTTTGGAGGACTGGGAGATAACATACATTGGGGGTGTACTTTGGCTTATGGCTAACAACTACAGCTATTAATAGAAATCAGCATTATTCAGCTTAATAACCTTGTATCTGCTGTCAGTGTCGCCTACCTTGGTGCAGGAACGGTAGGCCTCTCCATGTGCAGACTGTAGCTATTTTCCCTTTGTCCCTTTATTTTCCCAATTTAGCAGCGTTACATTTTCCAGTCAAGCCATCCCCCTCAGAGAACTGGCTGCCCTAAAAAATATTAATTAGCATTACTAAGATCTGGACAATTTTCCTTTGTAGATTCTAAATACATTTGGGAGGATCGACCATTAAATTATTGGCTATTGGTATAGTTAGCAAATGTATGTATAATGTATATGTATTTTCCACCATTTCATTGCTAGTTGGACTGTTCATCCAGTGCTACCTGGTCCTTGGATGCAGCAATAACTGAAATAGGATTTGGGGTATTTACGTAATTTAGGGTCCGTGCTACCACCCCATGGGCTGTCTTTCCAAGCAATTGAAGTAATCCCTCCACCGAGCAGAGGTGGGGACTGGGACAGACTGGTCCTTCAGAAAGAGTGTAGGTGGATACACCGTCTGAGGATGGTATCACCTAACGGACTAAACGAATCCCAAGTCTGCACTTGTTTCTTATAACTCAACATCAGTTAAATCGGAAGGGGCCACCCACCCTATGATAGAATATGGCCGAAAACGAGCCAACCCTTGAACAGCCTAGAAGAGCAGGGGCATACAATTAGGGCCAGAAATATTTGGACAGTGACACAAGTTTTGTTATTTTAGCTGTTTACAAAAACATGTTCAGAAATACAATTATATATATAATATGGGCTGAAAGTGCACACTCCCAGCTGCAATATGAGAGTTTCCACATCCAAATCGGAGAAAGGGTTTAGGAATTATAGCTCTGTAATGCATAGCCTCCTCTTTTTCAAGGGTCCAAAAGTAATTGGACAATGGACTCTAAGGGCTGCAATTAACTCTGAAGGCGTCTCCCTCGTTAACCTGTAATCAATGAAGTAGTTAAAAGGTCAGGGGTGGATTCCAGGTGTGTGGTTTTGCATTTGGAAGCTGTTGCTGTGACCAGACAACATGCGGTCAAAGGAACTCTCAATTGAGGTGAAGCAGAACATCCTGAGGCTGAAAAAAAAGAAAAAATCCATCAGAGAGATAGCAGACATGCTTGGAGTAGCAAAATCAACAGTTGGGTACATTCTGAGAAAAAAGGAATTGACTGGTGAGCTTGGGAACTCTAAAAGGCCTGGGCGTCCACGGATGACAACAGTGGTGGATGATCGCCGCATACTTTATTTGGTGAAGAAGAACCCGTTCACAACATCAACTGAAGTCCAGAACACTCTCAGTGAAGTAAGTGTATCTGTCTCTAAGTCAACAGTAAAGAGAAGACTCCATGACAGTAAATACAAAGGGTTCACATCTAGATGCAAACCATTCATCAATTCCAAAAATAGACAGGCCAGAGTTAAATTTGCTGAAAAACACCTCTAGAAGCCAGCTCAGTTCTGAAAAAGTATTCTATGGACAGATGAGACAAAGATCAACCTGTACCAGAATGATGGGAAGAAAAAAGTTTGGAGAAGAAAGGGAACGGCACATGATCCAAGGCACACCACATCCTCTGTAAAACATGGTGGAGGCAACGTGATGGCATGGGCATACATGGCTTTCAATGGCACTGGGTCACTTGTGTTTATTGATGACATAACAGCAGACAAGAGTAGCCGGATGAATTCTGAAGTGTACCGGGATATACTTTCAGCCCAGATTCAGCCAAATGCTGCAAAGTTGATTGGACGGCGCTTCATAGTACAGATGGACAATGACCCCAAGCATACAGCCAAAGCTACCCAGGAGTTCATGAGTGCAAAAAAGTGGAACATTCTGCAATGGCCAAGTCAATCACCAGATCTTAACCCAATTGAGCATGCATTTCACTTGCTCAAATCCAGACTTAAGACGGAAAGACCCACAAACAAGCAAGACCTGAAGGCTGCGGCTGTAAAGGCCTGGCAAAGCATTAAGAAGGAGGAAACCCAGCGTTTGGTGATGTCCATGGGTTCCAGACTTAAGGCAGTGATTGCCTCCAAAGGATTCGCAACAAAATATTGAAAATAAAAATATTTTGTTTGGGTTATGTTTATTTGTCCAATTACTTTTGACCTCCTAAAATGTGGAGTGTTTGTAAAGAAATGTGTACAATTCCTACATTTTCTATCAGATATTTTTGTTCAACCCTTCAAATTAAACGTTACAATCTGCACTTGAATTCTGTTGTAGAGGTTTCATTTCAAATCCAATGTGGTGGCATGCAGAGCCCAACTCGCAAAAATTGTGTCACTGTCCAAATATTTCTGGCCCTAACTGTATATAGTTGTGGCCAAAAGTATTGACACCCCTGCAATTCTGTTAGATAATCAGTTTCTTCCTGAAAATGATTGCAATCACAAATTCTTTCGTATTATTATCTTCATTTAATTTGTCTTCAATGAAAAAACACAGAATTGTCCTAAAGCCAAATTGGATCTAATTCCACACCAAACATAAAAAAGGGGGTGGACAAAAGTATTGGCACTGTTAGAAAAATCATGTGATGCTTCTCTAATTTGTGTAATTAACAGCACCTGTAACTTACCAGTGGCACCTAACAGGTGTTGGCAATAACTAAATCACACTTGCAGCCAGTTGACATGGGTTAAAGTTGGCTCAACCTCTGTCCTGTGTCCTTGTGTGTACCACATTGAGCATGGAGAAAAGAAAGAAGACCAAAGAACTGTCTGAGGAATTGAGAAACCAAATTGTGAGGAAGTATGAGCAATCTCAAGGCTACAAGTCCATCTCCAAAGACCTGAATGTTCCTGTGTCTACCGTGTGCAGTGACATCAAGAAGTTTAAAGCCCATGGCACTGTGGCTAACCTCCCTAGATGTGGATGGAAAAGAAAAATTGACGAGAGATTTCAACGCAAGATTGTGCGGATGGTGGATAAAAAACCTCGACTAACATCCAAACAAGTTCAAGCTGCCCTGCAGTCCGAGGGTACAACAGTGTCAACCCGTACTATCCGTCGGCGTCTGAATGAAAAGGGACTGTATGGTAGGATACCCAGGAAAACCCCACTTCTTACCCCGAGATATAATAAAGCCAGGTTGGAGTTTGCCAAAAACTTACCTGAGAAAGCCTACAACGTTTTGGAAGAATGTTCTCTGGTCAGATGAGACAAAAGTAGAGCTTTTTGGGCAAAGGCATCAACATAGAGTTTACAGGAGAAAAAAAGAGGCATTCAAAGAAAAGAACACGGTCCCTACAGTCAAACATGGCGGAGGTTCCCTGATATTTAGGGGTTGCTTTGCTGCCTCTGGCACTGGACTGCTTGACCGTGTGCATGGCATTATGAAGTCTGAAGACTACCAACAAATTTTGCAGCATAATGTAGGGCCCAGTGTGAGAAAGCTGGGTCTCCCTCAGAGGTCATGGGTCTTCCAGCAGGACAATGATCCAAAACACACTTCAAAAAGCACTAGAAAATGGTTTGAGCAAAAGCACTGGAGACTTCTAAGGTGGCCAGCAATGAGTCCAGACCTGAATCCCATATAACACCTGTGGAGAGATCTAAAAATGGCAGTTTGGAGAAGGCACCCTTCAAATATCGGGGACCTGGAGCAGTTTGCCAAAGAAGAATGGTCTAAAATTCCAGCAGAGCATTGTAAGAAACTCATTGATGGTTACCGGAAGTGGTTGATCGCAGTTATTTTGGCTAAAGGTTTTGCAACCAAGTATTAGACTGAGGGTGCCAATACTTTTGTCTGGCCCATTTTTGGAGTTTTGTGTGAAATGCTCAATGTTTTGCTTTTTGCTTCATTCTCTTCTGTGTTTTTTCATTGAAGACAAATTAAATGAAGATAATAATACCAAAGAATTTGTGATTGCAATCATTTTCAGGAAGAAACTAAGTATTATCTGACAGAATTGCAGGGGTGTCAATACTTTTGGCCACAACTGCATATTAACCATGGGGAATATATATTCCCAAACTGACCATGTCATAGCAAATAACGATCCTAAATGTAGTAAAACAGTAGTAAAACTGGCTTAGACGTTTCCCTGTAGATAGTATAGTGGCATAGCATTACAAAAAGGACACACACCTCTAAAGGTACCGTTACACCTGCCAACGCTGCCGGAGATGTCGGCGACTGGCGGGTGCGTGCACGGTTTTTGGCGCCCCGCCAGCGTCGTCGTCCCCCATTTACATGGGGCGACACCTCCAGCGGCGCCCTGGCGAGCTGACAGGCGGCATCGCTGCCGAGGTGTCTAAAAACCCCGGCGGCGATGCAGGACAATGGGAGCCTATGGCTCCCATCGCCTGTCAGGTCGCCGGCGGCCGGTTACATGGGGCGATGTGTGCACATCGCCCCATATCGGCCGCCTGGTTTCACATCACAGATGTATTTTCTGCAGAGGCCAGGATCACACTGTAGGAGGAAGAGAGTCAGAGAGAGAGATGTGGTGCCCCGCAACGAGTGCGTCACAGGAAGGTATTGCATCCCTAACTGAAGATGCAATATCGTCCGTCTCAGGGGTGAACAAGTTAAATCCAAAGCTCCATGTACCACATGCACCATCCAGAGGCAGAGGGCCAATCAGGCCCTGGTGGGAGGAGTGTGAGGTGTAGTGTGGTGAAAGGAGGAAAAGGAGAAGTGAGAACGTGGGAGAAACAAGGTCAAGGACAGAAGTCCAAATAAAGCTAACAGGGAGGGCACCAACAAGTGGTGACCCAGACGAGAGAGTAGGCGAAGCAACAAAAGCAACAGGTCTAAAATCACCCATGCCCAGTCCTACTGGACACCGGTTCCGAGGTAGACAGTCGTTTACCGCTGTTCTGCAAAACCGGAGTGATGGAATAGCTTTACAGGAGCTCCTCACTAAAGCCACAACTACTGCAGTCTTACCAGTGGGATACCCGCCACGGAGTTTAGAACCCTTTGTAGCTGGTTGAATAACATGGAACAGGCAATCCAATAGAGAAACCCCAGTATCCTAATCTGGTGCAACAAGGCAAGCAGCGGCAACAACCTCAGGACAGTTAGAAACAGAGGAACACTGTGGAGCTTTGGACAGAGACTGTTCACTGCTGGGACCACCCGGTCCGTTACCCAAGAACTGTGTTTACCGTGTACCGTGTACAACTCCAGTAAAGACCCGTTACAGAGGAGCATCGTGTCAGTGCACTTTTCTTTCAGAACTGTTACTAACCCATGCATTCACCAAACCAACTGAGCTGCCGTATTCCACCCAGTGCAGCTCCTGGCCCCAGGAACTACTGCTCATCCTGTGGGGAGCATCCCATCTAGCTGCCGCACATCCCCCGGAGGCCCAAGCAGCTCCGGTGCCATCACCGGACACCCACAGGTGGCGTCACGAGACAAATAAGACTTTATCCCAATTCACAAGCCCCTTTCATTTGACCACCGGGCCCCCACAGCCTCAGGCACGGAACCGTGACAAGTGAAGCAGAGCCTGAGACCTGAGAACCTGGCATCGGTGAGTCAGAGACATTAGCATCACAGGCAGAGACTGGAGGGGGCAGAGCGAATAGTGATGTGTCGTTCGTGAATGAGTCGGCATAATGAGCCAACTCCCTGCTGTGAACGATAAGAGACGACTCTCCAATGTGAGTGAGCCAAATAGTTTTTTTTCTTTAACCCTCCAACTGCTGGTGACCAGGTACTTGGAGAGCAGGAATTGCAGTGCTAGGTGTAGAATGACAAGGATCTGTGGGGCTCCTCCCACATGGAAGATTACACTCACAGTGATTGGCTCCTTAGTGCATATGATCTGTGATGTCATTAAGGTCTGTAAGTAAGTTTGCCGGTACAATATATAAAGTGTAGAGTCAGAGCCTCAAACAGACTGAAAGTTTTATTTCAGTCAGGCCTCTTTCACACATTTGTGACTCCGGTATGTGTGCGGTCTGTGGCGACACGTGCCGGAGGCACAGACATATGGAGGCACATCATATTCTATGCCCCTTCATAAATATGTACATCCGCACGGACCGTGTCTCTGTGTGGAGCAGATGCGTGTCCGTGTGCTCCACACAGAGACATGTCCGTTTTTTGCTGGCAGCACCAACCGGTTTTGGTCAAAAACATCCTGAACACAGATGTCCTCCATGTGAACAGACCAGAGCCAGGAGATTTAAGTGTTAAACTAAATAATTTCATACTCACCTGCCTCCAGCGCTTTCTGCTCCTCTCACTTCCAGGGCTCATCTAATATTCACTGCTCTGAGTGTAGCGCCCTGGAAGAGAGGAACAAGCAGCGCTGGAGGGAGGTGAGTATGCAATGACTGATATCACCCGGATAGCACACGGACAGTGCGAGCTCCGCTCCCCTCCCCTGATCCCCATCTCTGCAATCTTCGCACAGGGGGGCAGAGAGAGTGCACAGGTTGAACAGAGAGAGCGCACAGGAGAGCAGAGGACAGTGCACAGGAGAGCAGAGGGAGAGCGCACAGGAGAGCAGAGGGAGAGCGCACAGGGGCAGAGAGAGTGCATGGGGCAGAGAGAATGCACGTGGGTCAGAGAGAGAGCACATGGGCAGGGAAGAGTGGGCGCAAAAGGCAGGACAGGGAGTGAACAGGAGAGCAGAGGGACAGCGCACAGGGGAAGCAGAAAGAGAGTGCACATTGCAGAGAGAGATTGCACGGGGGGCAGAGAGAGAGCACACAGACAGGGAAGAGAGAGAACAAAGGGTGCGATAGAGATAGCGCACAGTGTGGGGCAAGGAGAGCGCACGGGGGGGGGGCAGAGAGAGAACACGTGTCAGAGAGCAGTGCACGGGGAAGAGAGAATGCACGGGGGGCAGGGAAGAGAGAGATCACACAGGTAAAGGAGAGAGCACATGAGAGGAAAAGACAGCGCATGGGGGAAGACAGGTCAAAGAAGAGAGCACAGGGGAAAGAGAGACAGTACACGAGGGGGGGTGATAGTGGACAGGGGGGAGAGACAGCCGCCGTCCCTAGCGCCACAGAGCCGCCCCCATTGTGATGTCGTCTGCATGAAAATCTTAACAGGACGATAATAATACTAGCGTCCAAAAAATGGATTCCTTCACTGCACGTATCAATATAATCAGTGTCACAGTGACAATATGGCCAGGGCTGTACTGTATAGGAATAATCCTGCTGACAGGATCCTTTAAGAATTCTATTCCTATACAGAGCAGCAGATATCACAACGTTTACTAAGAAGGGACCAAACAATGACAGAAAGTAAGGCTGGCTTCACACTTGCGGACCCCTCCGCAGCGTCCTGAGGAGGGAATCCGCAAGCTGAGCGCAGCCAGCGCAAGCCCCTATGTTTATAATGGGAGCACACGGTGCTGCGCTTGACTGCGCATGACCGTGCACTCCCATTCACTGCAATATGTGATTTGTACGCAGGCGGATGCCTGCGCACAAATCACACACTCTCATGTCGCGTCCCTGGTGCGGACGAAAGTGTATCATTTGTGCGCAGGCATCCGCCTGCGTACAAATCACATATTGCAGTGAATGGGAGCGCACGGTCATGCGCAGTCAAGCGCAGCACCGTGTGCTTCCATTATAAACATAGGGGCTTGCGCTGGCTGCGCTCAGCTTGCGGATCCCCTCCGCAGGACACTGCGGAGGGGTCCGCAAGTGTGAAGCCACCCTAACAAAGGAGGAGGAGAGCCCTGATCACAGGAGCTAACAATATGAGTGTAGTGTTGTAGTGCAGATGAGGATAAATCCAGAAGCACACAAAGATATGCTGAACTGCTCAGTCGAGCGGCCATACTTTAATGAAACTCTTCCCTTTCCCAGCTCCCCCTTCTCCTGCCCCAGCTCCTCCTCTATCTTACATCACTGTTACTAGGCAGAAAAACAAACAGGGAAGACACAAGCAAACTACAGAAGATATAACAACATTACAATGAGGACACAGGAATGCTGAAAAACAGTCTATACTGATCACTAGATCCCTGTACATGTGTAGAATGAGGGTCTCGCTATACAGGCAAAGTTCTGTAATCATTACAAGGTGTACTGCAGGATTATCTACAAAAAGAGACGTTTTTAAGTAAAAAAAGCTGACTCTTTTTGGTGAGCGGAGCCAAATGAGCCGGATTACTAAAAAGAGCCGGACTGCCCATTACTAGGAGCCAAGCTCTTGTTTGTGAAAGTACAGAAAGTCAGAAACAACTCCTCTCCCACTGACAGGAGCTGGCTGCCTCTTTGCAGAGCGGCCCGGGCTCCGTCGCATTGCGACCTCAGTAGTTATGTCCCTGCTTGTATCTATTCCATTAAATTCAGAGCATGTCCGGTATCATCCATTTTTGAGCATCAGACCCATCATACATTGTATGATTTATGTTAAAAACACATGGCACTTGGAAGCTATCTTTTTTTCAACACATCCATTCTTTGTGTCCACAAAAGTGGATGTCAGTGTGTGACAGAGCCCCAATGAGGGTTTCTTTTCAAAGCATACATTTGGCCATATGTCAGTAGGCCAGAAGTCAGAGAGACTAAAAAGTAATTGCAATAGGAGTGTTCCTGCTCACAATAACAGGGATTGCCTAGGGATTTTTCTTGGTTTTGAGCAATTAGTTGTGAGAAGCCTGCGGAAGACATTATAGCATTAAATTCCCACCTTAATTTGAAAGATTGCACAGAATTACTGATGTTTCTCTTACTTACTCAGCTCATTTTTCAAAAATGCATTTAACTTGTTGCTTTCATTGTCAGCTACCACAAATTACAGTGATGTGAAA
The DNA here is from genome assembly GCA_033576535.1 of Allobates femoralis. Lineage (NCBI taxonomy): Eukaryota > Metazoa > Chordata > Amphibia > Anura > Aromobatidae > Allobates > Allobates femoralis. The sequence continues at coordinate 157,031,329 of JARQOC010000004.1, forward strand.
AAAGTTTGCTCCCTTCCTGATTTTCTATTCTTTTGCATATTTGTCACACTTAAATGTTTCAGATCACCAAACAAATGTGAATATTAGACAAAGACAACACAAGTAAACACAAAATGCAGTTTATAAATGAATAAATGAAGGTATTTATTAATAAGGGAGAAATAAACCCAAACCTACAGGGCCTGTGTGAAAAGATGATTGCCCCTCCCCCCTTAAAGGGAACCAACTACCTCAGATGACGACTATAAGCACTTAATACGTGTCCCTGCACCCTACCAAGACTGTTCCACCCATATTTTTGTTAAGAATATTGATTTTTGTAAACCGAAATATACACTTTGTAAAAATACTGGCCTGGCGACCTCTGGGCGTCTCCCTCGGGCTGATCTACTAGTGGGCTGTGTCTTCTAAAGCATTACTGGCTCTTCTACCCCTCCCTCTTTGTTTGCAGGACGTCACTGAAGGGCGTGATATTTACTTTGTGTGCACGGGCACGCAAGGCTGCTCCCGTCCCCGCACGTCATCGGAGGCAGACAGAGTGACGTGCACTCGCATCATCACTTCCTGTCGGCTCCGTTCAGTGACGCCCAGCAGAGGCATACCATGTGAGCCTCACACATTGCAGCGAGCGGACGTGGTATCAGCTTTTTAAATAACTAAACAAGGTATGCAGCCTAATCCAGTCCATACTATGCCTCCTGACACCCGTTCTCTTCATCAATTGCATTCCCCAATGGATCTCCCCTGTCTCAAACCAGTGATATTTACTTCTATCCTGTTGACAATATGCTAGGATGAAGTTTTGCAAGCACAATGGGCCTATAAATGTAATTAGCAATAATGTCAATAACACACCCGGGTGCCATAGATAATAGGTTAAGGGGAGGTGTCATACTCCTTGTGTACCCTGACCACAGGGCAACCCAGTGACCTACACCACATACGTAGGGGACAGCAGAGAAGCAGTCAACATAATACTGGGACACACAGGGTCACAGATGACAGGGGCAAAGATCACAGGGTCACAGATGACAGTATCACAGGGTCACAGAAGACAGGGGCAAGGATCACAGGGTCACTAGTTTGAGAAAGGGGAGATCCATGGGGAATGAGATTGCTGATGAGAACGGGTGTCAGGTGGCCTAGTATAGACCTGGTGAAGCTGAGTACCTGCAGTAGCTCAGCTTAATGAAAGATACCACGTCCGGGCGTGATATTTACTTTGTGTGCGCGGGCACGCAAGGCTGCTCCCGTCCCCGCACGTCATCGGAGGCAGACAGAGTGACGTGCACTCACATCGTCACTTCCTGTCGGCTCCGTTCAGTGACGCGCAGCTGAGGGATACCGTATGAGCAAAACACATTGCGGCGAGCAGACGTGGTATCTTTCATTAAGCTGAGCTACTGCAGGTACTCAGCTTCACCAGGTCTATACTAGGCCACCTGACACCCGTTCTCATCAGCAATCTCATTCCCCCATGGATCTCCCCTTTCTCAAACTAGTGACCCTGTGATCCTTGCCCCTGTCTTCTGTGACCCTGTGATACTGTCATCTGTGACCCTGTGATCTTTGCCCCTGTCATCTGTGACCCTGTGTGTCCCAGTATTATGTTGACCGCTTCTCTGCTGTCCCCTACGTATGTGGTGTAGGTCACTGGGTTGCCCTGTGGTCAGGGTACACAAGGAGTATGACACCTCCCCTTAACCTATTATCTATGGCACCCGGGTGTGTTATTGACATTGTTGCTAATTACATTTATAGGCCCATTGTGCTTGCAAAACTTCATCCTAGCATATTGTCAACAGGATAGAAGTAAATATCACTGGTTTGAGACAGGGGAGATCCATTGGGGAATGCAATTGATGAAGAGAACGGGTGTCAGGAGGCATAGTATGGACTGGATTAGGCTGCATACCTTGTTTAGTTATTTAAAAAGCTGATACCACGTCCGCTCGCTGCAATGTGTGAGGCTCACATGGTATGCCTCTGCTGGGCGTCACTGAACGGAGCCGACAGGAAGTGACGATGCGAGTGCACGTCACTCTGTCTGCCTCCGATGACGTGCGGGGACGGGAGCAGCCTTGCGTGCCCGCGCACACAAAGTAAATATCACGGCCTTCAGTGATGTCCTGCAAACAAAGAGGGAGGGGTAGAAGAGCCAGTAATGCTTTAGAAGACACAGCCCACTAGTAGATCAGCCCGAGGGAGACGCCCAGAGGTCGCCAGGCCAGTATTTTTACAAAGTGTATATTTCGGTTTTCAAAAATCAATATTCTTAACAAAAATATGGGTGGAACAGTCTAGGTAGGGTGCAGGGACACGTATTAAGTGCTTATAGTCGTCATCTGAGGTGGTTGGTTCCCTTTAAGATATAAAGTAACTGTGGTTTATCACATCTTTGAGAAGCTGACTTCAATTTCCCTAGCCACACCCAGGCCTGATTACTGCCACACTATTTTTTCAATCAAGAAATCACTTAAATAGGACCTGCTTGACAAAGTGAAGTAGACCAAAAGAACCACAAAAACTGGACATCATCTCACAATCCAACGAAATTCAGGAACAAATGAGAAACAAAGCAATTAAGATCGATCAGTCTGGAAAAGGTTTTAAAGCCGTTTCTAAAGCTTTGGTACTCCAGCAAATCACAGTGAGAATTACAACAATTCTGCAAACATGAGTGGCTAAAATTCCTCCAGCGCATTGTAAAAGACTCATTGCCTGTTATCACAAATGCTCGATTGCTGTTGCTTTTAAGGCTGGCCCAACCAGTTATTAGGTTTAGCAGGCAATCACTTTTTCACACAGGGCACTGTAGGTTCGGATTTGTTTTTCCCTTATTAATAAAGACCTTCATTTATAAACTGCATTTTGTACTTACTTCTGTTATCTTTGTCTAAAGGTACCGTTACACGGAGCAACATTGCAGCGATGTCGGAAGCGATTCTGCGGGTTCACGCTTGCTTCCGACATCGCTCCCTAGTTGTCACATGCAGCGATGTTGCCAGCGCCGCCGCCGCAATGTTGCAGCAGCGATCGCTCGCTGGGTTGAGTACAACCCAGTGAGTGATACGCTTGCAATGTTGTCAATAGGCGAAATCGTCGGCAACATCGCTATTGCGGTGTCACATGGCACGATCAAGCTAAATCTCTTGTGCGAGATCACCAGGTTTTACAACATGTTGGTAAACCTGGCAACATGCAACCAGCGATTTATCGCAGTTGCATTGTGGTGTCACACAGAGGGTTGGGAGGGGTTACCAAGAGGTATAAGAGGGGGTCCATTAGAAGGGGGGCCATATCAGCACCAGAGAGAGGACCTTTACAAACAATCTCACAACCCCTCTGTGGCTGTTTTTCTTACCTACACCATGGATTCTGTGGACGAGGTGCTGCAGCAGCTGAGGAATGCTGCAGGTATCATGGGACAAGACTGGCTCCAATCGTCAGTCCAAAGCCTCCTCCAGGGGTCTGGGAATGTGGCACACCAGCCACCTCCCGAACTTCGCCGGTCACGGAGGACCCGGCCTCCGGTGCACCTAAGTCCAGAGGCGACCCCTCGGGTCCGGCGCCGCATTAGGAGCCCCTCCAGCTCAAGATGCAGCCAGGCCCGCCGACTCACGAGGCACATGTGCTGGGAGGAATCCTCAGCCAAGGCGGGACCCGCAACTGAGGGAGGTGTTGGCCTTCCTCCCAGCACCGATGGCAGCGTCCACCCGGCCTCTGGGGACGGCTGATCCCCATCCTTCCAGGAGATCAGCTCAGTGCACACAGGCAGAGGGATTTCAGAGGTCCCAGGCCTGGACTTCTCAGCCCCGCTCTCGGAGCCGACGCTCACTGTGTGGTCCCGCCTCCTCCATCTCCATAATGGCGGCGCCATTACATCAGAGGCCGCGGGAAGAGTCTTCTTCTGCCTGCAGGTTCCACGGCCACGCCCCTTCCGGTGATGGCGCAGGAAGTGCCGGTGACCTGACCACTGGCTCCGCCTCCAATAAGGCGGCGCCCATAGATAACGCCTGTTTCAACAGTCACCTCGGCCAGCAGGCATTGGGTCAGCCTACACTCTCCCCATCCCAAGGACAGCATTCCCAGCTCCTCCAGGATGAATCCACACGATCACAGGGACACGCTCCGATGATGGCAGCGGCGACACCGGCCTCATCCTCCATGTCCGTGGCGATGGACGATCAAGGACCAGGACGTTTGGCTGCTGGGGACACAGCATTCAGGCAGCCAGGTGAGAACCCACACATTTCACACATCTTTCCACCCATTCTAACCCCTCTAGTTACGTTAGGGGGGACTAATGTCGGGGGAGGTGCTGCTGGGGGGCTGAGGTACTTATTCAGGGTCTTCACACAATAGCCACTTTGTTGGGGTTCAATGGGTGGTCAGACTAGGGGCTCACCGACTGCAGCATGGACAGGTAATGTTACTACGGCTCTACAAGGGTTAAATAACTTGTTGCCTCAACCAGGGGTAGCGGGACCCCCTGTAGCCAGGACTAAAATTTTGCAACAAGGGTCCATTAATAGTGACTCACCTGTCACTTTACCAAATACAGGGCAAGCGGATAGTGTCACTAAAGACGTTATAGGTTTAGACGATGCGGCGAAAGGAGACGTATATGTTAGGGATGAGCGAGTACCTTAATATTCGTACTCGCTATACTTGTAACGAGTAGGTACCGGTACTCGCTACTTGTTGCGAGTATAGCGAGTACGAATACTTTCACAGTATATCTATAGCAGACCTGGGCAAGGGGCGACCCGCGGGCCGGATCCGGCCCGCCCACTGTCTCTGTCCGGCCCGCGGGTAAATCATGAGGAAAGCAGGAACCAGAGGAGTCCCGGCATATGCGGTGAGCACTTTCATCCTCACACTGGATTGCTAAGGGGTTAACACTCTGCTTTCTCCTGGTCCCACCCATTCACATTAATATGCCACCCTTGACACTGCCCCCGGTCTGTCATGGGTTGCGATGACCATCTTGGTTCACCTGCTGAAGCAGACCACTCGCGTGAGCATGCACAGAAGGTGTGCGATGACACAATTCCGTCAACATCACTTCCGGTTTCGGAGGTCGCTCAGGCTGCTTGTCCACCTAATATAGGTAACTGGCCACTACATAATGGAGAATGTGATACAATAATATGCCTGATAGTGTTGACACATATGCTGGGCTTAAGGGTTGCTTGAAGTAATTACACACTGAGCTCTCACTGGTTGCTGGAGGCACAGTTTACAGGGGTTGAGGGATCTAACTTGTCTTTATTCATAACTGTCAAGCTTAGAATTGATATGGCTCTTTCCCTGTAGTGCAATTGTTTCCCTATAGGAATTTTGATTGTATTTTTTTTTTTTTTGCATGAATCTGCAATAACCACGTGTAAGCCTTGTTTACCTGGTCCTACTAGAATCATTTGTGTGTTTCTAAGATAATTAAGCTGTACGTTTCTCCATAATTAATACAATCTCACATAGTGGTACATTCACCTGGGGGATTATTCCTCCCCTTCTGTATGTGACCCGCCCAGGGTATGGGGACTCGTGTGGCTGGGCCCCTCGAGTGCTGCTCAGGGTTGTCACTGGTGGCTGGCCCAGACCCGTGGCCCTGGAGGTATCGAATAAAAATGGGGAATATAGTTTTTGATAATAGTTTATTGTGACGCCACCTGTAGTACCTGGTGACTAAACACCAGTGCCGTCACAGTCCTTCGGAGGATGATGGTATTGCGGCTAGGATGGAATAGCTCCCTACAGGTGGAGCTGGCCCTCCGAGACAGTGATAACAGCTGCAGGATGGATGTAAGCTGTGAAAGAAAGTCAATAGTAGCAGGACAGAGACACAGAGGCAATTCACTCTTCCCGGGTACTCTACTTGGAACACATGTCAGATGGAATCACGGTTCACAGTTCAGTACAGTCTTGAAACATAGGCAGCCAGTGGGTAGTCGTAAGACGATGCAACTGCTTTCAGAGGTTCTCTGGTATGCCTTCTGGTTCCTACCCTTGGCTCTGCTGCTTGGTCAGGATGGATAAACACACCCGTAACCTCCGGCTTGACAGCTCAGGGGATGGACGCCCTGCACCATGTACTCGGGGCTGGTTACCTGCTGTCTCTGGTTCCCCCTAAGTGTGATCGCTCCGCTCTGGGGTCCCCTCGCTCTCGTCTGGGCTGCCCGATGCTTCTCCAAGGCCCCCTCCCTCAAGACTCCCTTCACTCGCTCAGGAGACCCTCTCTCCTTCGTTCCTCGGGGCAAACTGAAGATACCCATTTTTCTACCCCCTGCTCCTCTGACCCTCCCCATAGGGACAAACTATACCTAAGCTCGAGTGTGGGAGTGCCGGGTTTGAGAGCCGCCTACAGCAGTTCCATTGTCCTAAGACAGGGGTAGCTGCACACGCTGTTATGGGGGCATTGTGACGCCTGACAGGCGGGGCACCACATATGCAGGCCTTTGGGCCTTTTTAAATGTTTTTATTCTGTCTTTTTCACATGTTTGCAGTCCTTAAAATGTATTCTAACATGATTAGTGGTGATCCTCCTCTGTAAGGGTATGTGCACACTGGTAGTTTTACTGCAGGTTTAGCAGCGGAAACCGCCGGTCGGTTTCCATGAGTTTTATGTAAATTTATGTTAATCCAAAAGCGGCTTTTGGGTTAACATTAAAACCTATGGAAACCGACAGCTGCTGTGCACACACCGGCGGTTTCCACATGATCATCTGTTGCTAAACCGCTGGGTTCCCAGCGGGTTAGCAACGAATGAGCATGTTCTATAAACCGGCCGGTTATGCAGCGGCTGCAAGCAGAATCATGTACTGCTTCCAGCCGCCGCAACACCGCCGGCGCTAACCCGCTGTGCACCCGCCCGTAGCCCGCCGCACACCCGCGGCACATACCCGCCAGGATGCCGGTGGACGGCTCCAGAGCTTCCTGGCGGGTCCGCCCAGCCGCCGCCGACACAAACCCGCCCACCAGTGTGCACATACCCTAACACGTTTCTTTCTCTGCTATCTACAGACCAGTGACTGTGGTGTGTGTTGCCAGTGTAAGGCAAGCAAACAATTATTAGGCCCTATTAGGGGTCTGTAGTTTGTCTGGGATGGGTGTTTAGGTCAGGCCAGGGTCTGGGACTCTGGGTCTTTCTTTGAGAGAGGTCAGCACCGAAAGAATCCCCTAACTGTGAGCAGTACAGGAGTGGTACACAGATACCACGTGCTTCCTCCCCTGTCCCCTGCACCAGCTACTAGTGCTCTGTTCCTCTGACACTCGGGCAGAGAATCGGAACTCTCATTGGAAAAATTAGCCAAGATTAGCCCCTAAATATGTCATCTAAGGTTAAAAAAAGAAAGATTGATGCAGAATGCAGAGTTTTTAATAAGGAATGGGCTTCTACATTTTTATTTACTGAAGCCAAAGGTAAAGCTGTGTGCTTAGTTTGTGGAGAGCAGATAGCTGTGTTTAAAGATTACAATTTGAGTCGCCATTACGAGACTAAACATGCAGAGACATACAAGAACTTGACAGAGGCAGAGCGGGCACGGGCATCTGAACATTTGCTATCAAAACTGCAAAGGCAGCAAGGATTTTTTACAAAGCTCTACACATCCAGGGATGCAGCCGTCAGGACAAGCTTTGTAATATCCCACAAAATTGCAAGAAACAGTAAGCCATTCTCTGATGAGGAGTTTGTCAAAGAATGTTTGGTGGACTCTGCAGCGATAATTTGTCCTGATAAAAAAGAAGCGTTTTCAAATGTGCCCCTCTCCAGACGAACCGCAACAAGACGGGTAGAAGACATTGCGGGGAATTTGGAGTTTCAGCTGAAAAACAAAGTTGATGATTTCATTTCTTTCTCCCTGGCTCTGGACAAGAGCTGTGATATCCGTGATACCGCCCAGTTACTTATCTTTGTACGCGGAATAACAAAAAACTTTGAAATGACTGGAGAGCTGGTAGCTCTGCGATCAATGAAAGGTACCACGACATGGAGTGATTTGTTCACCGAAGTAATTGCATCCATGGACAAACTGGCCCTAAAACGGAACAAATTAGTGTTATAACCGATGGCTGTCCAAATATGACAGGGAAAAATGTTGGACTTTTGAAGCGGATGCAAGATAAAGTGAATGAAATAAACCCAGAACAGAAATTGATATTTTTGCATTGCATTATTCATCAAGAAGTGCTGTGCAAGTCTGTGCTAAAAATCAACCATGTTGTTGATGTTGTAACTAAGATAGTTAATTTCATCAGGGCAAGAGCACTGAATCACAGACAATTTGTTGCACTTTTGGAGGAGCAAGAAAGTGAACATCGTGAAATAGGCTACCACACAGCTGTGAGATGGCTCAGCCTTGGAAAGGTGCTTAAATCAGTATCACTGCTGGAGTTTTATTCTTCTCTCAAAGAGGAAAACTTTCCAAACATAAGGAGGCATGCTCACGGGATGTTAGTTCTCTTTGGATCTACCTACGTATGTGAACAAACATTCTCACTGATGAAGTTCAACAAATCCAGATACAGATCCTCTTCAGTGATGATCACTTGTGTGCTGTCCTTCGCATATCCACCTCAGATATTGAACCTAACTTCAATGAACTTGTTCAGGCCCAAACAGGCTAGATTACTCTCATTGAACATTTCCATGTTATTGAAATGTTTCATTTACTGATCTTTACTAAGTTAAAGGGATGCCGGTCTTAAAAAACTAACATGATATCTTGACATAAAATAGCAATTTTTTTCAAACACTGTTAAAGTTAACAATTTTCTAATCTAAAGTGAACAATCGCAAGCTGGTGTTGGTTGCAGTTCATCATCTAATTATTAAAAAATGATGGAAGTAGCTCCTCCATGTTTTCATTGTATTGTAAATCTTTGCATTGTTTAACATACTGTTTGTTTATGAAAAGATAGCATATGTATACTATATATACAGTGAGTATTGGGTAGAACTGAGTTAATTATATTAGTCCAGCCCTCGAAAACCATCCCAATTTCTCATGCGACCCCTTGGCAAAATTAATTGCCCACCCCTGCGTTAGAGTATACATCGAATTTTATTGAGGAAACTTCCCAATGATAACATTATAATCTTCAAAATTGAAAAAAACTCAATGCACTGTTCCAAATTATTAGGCACAGTAGAGTTTCTAAACATTTGATTTGTTTTAAAGAACTGAACATGCTCATTTGTTGAATTTGCAGCATTAGGAGGTCACATTCACTGAAATAAAAAGCTATTTAACTCCAAAACATCCTAACAGGCCAAGTTACATGTTGACATTGGAACCCTTCTTTGATATCACCTTCACAATTCTTTCATCCATTGAACTTGTGAATTTCTGGAGAGTTTCTGCTTGTATTTCTTTGCATGATGTCAGAATAGCCTCCCAGAGCTGTTGTTTTGATGTGAACTGCCTCCCACCCTCATAGATCTTTTGCATGATTATACTCCAAAAGTTCTCTATAGGGTTGAGGTCAGGGTATATGGTGGCGGCCACACCATGAGTTTATCTCTTTTTATGCCCATAGCAGCCAATGACACAGAGGTATTCTTTATAGCATGAGATGGTGCATTGACATGCATGAAGATGATTTTGCTCCTCGAAGGCACATTTCTGCTTTTCGTACCATGGAAGAAAGTTCTCAGTCAGAAACTCTATATACTTTGCAGAGGCCTTTTTTACACCTTTAGGAACCTTAAAGGGGACTACTAGCTTCTTTCCCATGATTCAAGCCCAAAACATGACTCCTCCACCTCCTTGGTGACGTCGCAGCCTTGTTGGGACATAGTGGTCATCCACCAACCATCCACTACAACATCTATCTGGACCATCGAGGGTTGCTCAGCACTCATCAGTAAACAAGACTGTTTGAAAATAAGTCTTCATGTATCTCTGGGCCCACTGCAACCGTTTCTGCTTGTGAGCACTGTTAAGGGGTGGCTGAATAGTAGATTTATGCACCACAGCAAGCCTTTGAAGGATCCTACACCTTGAGGTTCGAGGGACTCCAGAGGCACCAGCAGCTTCAAATATCTGTTTGCTGGTTTGTAAGGCCTTTTTAGCAGCTGCTCTCTTAATCCGATGAACTTGCCTGGCAGAAACCTTCCTCATTCTGCCTTTATCTGCACGAACACGTCTGTGCTCAGAATCAGCCACAAATCTCTTCATAGTACGATGATCACGCTTACGTTTTCTTGAAATATCTAATGTTTTCATCCCTTGTCCAAAGCATTGCACTATTTGTTTCTTTTCGGCAACAGAGAGATCCTTTTTCTTTCCCATGTTACTTGAAAACTGTGGCCTGTGTAATATTTGGAACACCCAGTTTTCCTTTTATTGGGCTCACCTGCCAAACTAATTATCACAGGTATCTGAGATTGATTTCAGTGATTCAAAGAACCCTGAGACACAATACCATCAACAGGTTTCATTGACAAACAATGAAAAAAAAACCCTATTACACTTAAAACCAATTTGCATAATAATTTGGAACACAGTGTATATTAGATATTTTTTTAAATCAGGGGATGCTACGAAGAGTATTTTAATAGTGACCAGAATGTACCTGCAGGTGAAGAAATGCAAGATTTTTAAGAGACAATTGTAGCAGATCTGTTGTACATCTCTCAAGAAGCGAGAAAGAGAATACTAGATTACGCATATGTTTGTTTTATGCCATTATTAAAGCTCTATTGTCTGGAATTCGTTGACCAACATCTGTGCTTTTCTAAATGGATTTAGAATAAAGTATAAGATTTCTACTACAATGAACCAAGCTGTAGATCATTGTTTGCGTTTCCTGGAGCATGGTGACTCCATACCGTTTATTAGTTCCATTATTCCTGTGCCCTGACATTATCCCTGTTCTGTAACACCATTGTAATTCCCTTACTGTAATATCGCTGTAACCATTTCCCATTACTTTGCAGCATTTACTATCATTGTAAGGTGACATCACTGTGCTTCCTGCTTTACCATTTTCTACTTAAACAGTAACTTTAACTTCAGGTAACTCTTCAGAATACCCTGTGGATATGTCGAGCCCCAGGCCGTGGGGTACTCGGGTATCAGGCAGCAGAGGGTTAACTTTGTCACGGGGAATGGCCGCGCATGATCCCGTGTCCTGGGTGACACTTCAAAAGGGGAATTTATGTACAGGGGACTATTTACAGTTTGTTGTCGTGACGCTACCTGCAGTTCCTGGTGAGTAGCACCAGCGCCGCCAAAGTCCGCCGGAGGTCGGTGGTATTGCGGCTGAGATGGTGTAGTCCTCCGCAGGCAGGACTGAACCTCCGGGGCAGCGTAGTGGAAAGGGGATAGGTTGGAGTGAAGCTGGGATGGTATAGGGAGTGTTGGAACAGTCTATGGGGGATACTAGGAGTGGAAAGGAAGGATACACACACGCAGGAAAGTCTCTTTTACCTTTTACTGATGTTAGCAGGTAAAACGATCCAGGGCACTGACGGTTGGACAGTGCACAGAGGGTCCCCACAGCAAGTGGGTATAAGGCCTCCTCTGCTCTGTGTATCTGTCTGAAGCACAGCCTGCTTGCAGCCTGACTTTCCTCCTCTCTCTTCCTGACTGTAGTGTCTTTCTCTCCTCCTGTGCAGTCTCCGGGATATCTTCTCCTGATCACTGCAGCTTTGCTCTGCTGTGTCTGGCTCCCTCTCTTGACCCACAGGGGATACCAGGTAGCTGTAGCTTCCACGGTGCAACGGGGTTTTTTGTGGTCTTATAGTGTCCCACAGGTGCAGATCCCCAATATCCAGTGTTTTTCTTGGGACGAACTCTCTTAAGCTCCTCGCTCCCTTTTGCTGTTCTCTGCTCCTAGCCTTCAGTCCCACTTAGGCTGGCTGGACGCTGAAGGGCCACTCCGGGTCACTGGCTCAGGCCTAATCGCAGCACCGACCACCAGGACATCCTTGCAGCTCTCCTAGCATCTGCACACTCTAACTAACTCCTCCCCCAGCGCAGCAGTATTTATAGGGGATTATGCCTAAGGTCAGCAAGTGGAGCTCCCCATACTGTGTCGGGGTGGAAGGTGTTGTATGTAGTAGGTACTTACTGTGCAAACCCAGCTGTGCATTAGAGAAGTCTGTGGTTAACTGCGTGAGCAGGGCGCCAATTTCCCCCCCCCAGGTAACATCAGTACTCCTGGACTGAGCATTTTTGTTTTAACAAAAGAATAACAATAATAACAATGGAACAGGTTACATATTTACAAAAAGACACTGAAAAATATTGAAAAATAGAAAACAAGTAAGTCCATACGGTGCTAGTCCATCCACCGCAGGCTTTTAAAGAGTTTGTGGTTACGTTAGTCCATTAACCGTAGTCCATTAAAGTTTTAAGAGTTCGAAAAGGGGAAAGTTCAAAGGGAAAAGTTCAAAGAATCTTTTACAGTCTATTTCTGTATGCTCCAGGTAATAAACGGGGGAAAAGTCTTTCAAAGTTCACAATTTTAAAGCGAACCTGTCACCCCCCCCCAGACATCAAAAGCTGAGCTCCCCACTTTCTGCAGCATTAAGGCTGCATTCAGAGAAGGTGTATATTGCATTTTGTATAACTATATTCACTGAAATATGCACTTATATAACATGAGGCAGTTACCAGGACCGAAGACCAGGAGGCGGGGTTTCCAGCGTCTGTATGCCGCCCCCGTCATGTCCATCATCCCTCTGTGTTGGGGATGGTGCGATTCCTCCACCCCCTCCTCGCTCTAACCGGCGCCTGTGTGGCGCCCCGCAACGAGTGCGTCACAGGAGGGTATTGCAGCCACAAATGCAGCCGCAATATTCTCTGACTCAGCAATGACCTGGTTAATTTAGAAATCCAACCCAGCATACATCACCTAGAATAGAGGGCCAATCCTAGGTCCTGGTGGGCGGAGTGCTAGGGTAGTGCAGGAGAACACACAATAGTCTAGATAGTCGAAGAAGAAGTCTAGAACCTGACGAGAGCAGACTAGAACTTGGAGAGGAGCGGGGGCTCCGCACTCCGTGCGGGCCCCTGGGCCGTCACCGGTCGGGTGTCAGCACCTGAGGCCTTAACCACCGGGATTGGGCATATCTACACGGGTTCCCAAAAGACTCCCGTGCCCACAACTCACAGCCGGTTCACTGGTACCGAAGCTGGCAGCAGTTCACCTCTGCTACGCGAACCAGAAGAGTGGAGGATCAGCTTTATAGGAGCACCCCACCAACAGCCAATTTCCAGTCGTCTAACCAGCGGTGTACCCACTGAGGGACCCAAGGCTCCCCAAAACATCCAGAACGTACAGCATGGATAGGGCATTGAAGCAGCCTCCCCGTACCCGATCTGGTATTCCTGGGCGACATTGGCAACCACTTACCGTATATACTCGTGTATAAGCCGACCCGTGTATAAGCCGACCCCCCTACTTTTGCCCCCAAAACCTGGGAAAATCTATTGACTCGCGTATAAGCCGAGGGTGGACCCCAGCACAGGTATACAGCCCCCAGCAGTGGTATACAGGCCCCAGCAGTATAATATACAGCAGCCCCCAGTGGTATATACAGCAGCCCCAGTGGTATTACAGCCCCTATATACAGCAGCCCCAGTGGTATTGCAGCCCTAGTGGTGTATACAGCAGCCCGTATATACAGCAGCCCCAGTGGTATTGCAGCCCCAGTGGTATTGCAGCCCCTATATACAGCAGCCCCAGTGGTATTGCAGCCCCAGTGGTATTGCAGCCCCTATATACAGCAGCCCCAGTGGTATTGCAGCCCCAGTGGTGTATACAGCAGCCCCTATATACAGCAGCCCCAGTGGTATTGCAGCCCCAGTGGTATTGCAGCCCCTGTATACAGCAGCCCCAGTGGTATTGCAGCCCCAGTGGTGTATACAGCAGCCCCTATATACAGCAGCCCCAGTGGTATTGCAGCCCCAGTGGTATTGCAGCCCCTATATACAGCAGCCCCAGTGGTAGTATACAGCCCCTGTATACAGCAGCCCCAGTGGTATTGCAGCCCCAGTGGTACTGCAGCCCCTATATACAGCAGCCCCAGTGGTATTGCAGCCCCAGTGGTAGTATACAGCCCCTATATACAGCAGCCCCAGTGGTATTGCAGCCCCAGTGGTAGTATACAGCCCCTGTATACAGCAGCCCCAGTGGTATTGCAGCCCCAGTGGTACTGCAGCCCCTATATACAGCAGCCCCAGTGGTATTGCAGCCCCAGTGGTAGTATACAGCCCCTGTATACAGCAGCCCCAGTGGTATTGCAGCCCCAGTGGTACTGCAGCCCCTATATACAGCAGCCCCAGTGGTATTGCAGCCCTAGTGGTATTGCAGCCCCTATATACAGCAGCCCCAGTGGTATTGCAGCCCCAGTGTAGTATCCAGCAGCCCCTATATACAGCAGCCCCAGTGGTATTGCAGCCCCAGTGGTAGTATACAGCCCCTATATACAGCAGCCCCAGTGGTATTGCAGCCCCAGTGTAGTATCCAGCAGCCCCGGTAGTAATAAACAGCCCCCCCTCCTTATCACGTCCCCCCCAGGCTGCGGCAGCTGTTAAAATAACAAACACTGTATACATCACCTTCCGACGCAGCTCTCCACTCCTCCGGTCCTGTGCCCTCCGCTCGCCGGCTTCTTCTTCCTTGATGTGCCGACTTCTGTGACCGCGCGCAGGAAATGACGTCATCTCCTGCGCCCAGTCACATGACACCGGCACATCAAGGAAGAAGAAGCCGGCGAGCGGAGGGCACAGGACCGGAGGAGTGGAGAGCTGCGTCGGAAGGTGATGTATACAGTGTTTGTTATTTTAACAGCTGCCGCAGCCTGGGGGGACGTGATAAGGAGGGGGGGCTGTTTATTACTACCGGGGGAGCCATATTAAGGAGGGGGGCTGTGCAGTGCAATATGCACGGCATCCCCCCGCCGCTGATGGACGGGGGGATGCCGTGCATATTCATTGCACTAATGAGGCGGCCCCACGTGACCGCATGCGGTCACCGCGGCCCCCTCCTGCCTCCTCCAGCCCCCGGTCACAGCCCCCCCCCACACAGCATACCGTATGACCCGTGTATAAGCCGAGGGGGGGACTTTTCAGCCCAATTTTTGGGCTGAAAAACTCGGCTTATACACGAGTATATACGGTAGCTAGAATGGAGGAGCACTACGGATTTCTAAGGGACACCATCACTGCTGAGTCCACCCGGTCTACTACTCAACCACTGTATACCATGTATTGCCTGCTGGTTACAGTAAAGACCATTATAGAGACTGTCTGTGTCCGTGATTCCTTATGAACTGTCCGTCATTAACTAGAAGGTAACCGCAGCTGCCGCACAACATCTTGAGCAGCTCCAGCCCCCGGGGATCACCGCTCAGCCTGTGGGGAGCGTAACATCTTGCTGCTGTCCATCCCCCGGGGGTTCCGCAGCGTCGGTAGCCCTTACCGAACTACTCATAGGTGGCGTCACGAAGAAAACAAATTAAAACCCCTTTAATCTGTTCCCGCAAGACGTCTTCACTTTTGATCTGCACTACACCGGGCCCCACTACCGGCAGGCGCGGTCCACCCGTGACAAGGAAGGAGAAGAATCGCCTGTCTAAACCGGAGTCAGCCGGCCGCGGTGAGTCAGAAAATGGCGTCACGAACAGGATACGAGCAGGCCCGTTACCCAACGGGTATATTGTGCTTAAACTGGACTTTATTGTCTACAATTGGACTTTGTTCGTCCCTAAAAGAACTTTCCCGCCTTTACACCATTGGGTCAAGATGGCGCCCAAGATGGCGTTCCCGCCACAAGAAGCCGCCACGTGAAGCCCAGGAGTGAGTCAACCCCCCCCTCATCGTGGGAGGGCTAAAGACAAAAGGCGCCAAACTCTTTGTCCGCCCTGATTGCTCGAATCAACCATGGGGGCGGACCCCAAAGACTTTTCCCACGATTGGACTATGAAAGCCCAGAGGAAATGGGAGTGTTATGGATAGACACACCGACAGAGAGAGAAGACCTTCTTCACCAGCTCTACCAGAACGTCTTACCGGTTGAACGGGTGTGGTTTCCCTCCAAGAAGAGAATGGCCAGCACGAGACTCCAAGACCTAATGCGGGAGGTCGAGGCGGAGGCCAGAGCAGCCATAGGCCAACCGGGTCCGGATCCTGCCCTTACCATAGACGGCAGCCCCGACTTCTGGCTAGAGGCTCTACAAGACCTCCGGGTGCAACTACTTGAGACTGTGGAGTGGACGATTCGCAGCTGGAGCGCGACCCTAGGCAGAAGACTCCATCATGCGATGCAGCAGAGCCGACCGGGTACAGCTTCTCCAAGCCCAGACGACATCGCCAGCTTTTCCACCACCTCACCGTCGCCCACCACCTGTCCTGCTTTGTCACCGGAGCCAATAGACTGCATCATTCCAGTGAGGACCACAGCTCGACCCGTTCCAGCGGACGATACCGCAGCCGACCCCGTTCCAGAGCCGGAGCTTCCAATACGCTCCCAGGAAGAAGCCGACCTCTACCTGGTTCCACCTGCGGAACCCGCGACTGGTTTCCACACTACCGAGACTGTCGCCTGTTTCTCCCTTGAACCGGAGGCCTCCTCTGCTATTACAGAGGCCTACCTGGGGACCGGGATTGAAACACCACTTCCTGCTGCTACAGAAGAAGAGGCAGGCAGCCTGGAAGTCCTGCACAACGACCCCGAGGAGAACTTTGCAGCACAGCCACCCTCCGATCCAGAGGATTCCATCCCATCGTCTTCGCCAGCCGAGCAGCCCGACGTAGTCATCGAGGATGACGAGGAGACCTACAGTCCAGCTGAGGATCTCTACACCGGGTTCGCCTGGGGAGACACACGGAACCCTTCTGCCGGGCGATCAGCTCGGGTGCACTGGTCGGGTGCCGCCGCAGCCGTATCTTCTCCGGTTCCGTTGAACCGGGCTCCACTCCAGACTGCCCACCAAGCTCGAGCGGTTCAACAACCAGCACGCCGTAGTGACTTTATCCACACGCCGCATCACTCCGACGAAGAGGTACGTCGTATCCGGAGAGACGAGTGGCACACTCGACTGCAAGCCAACATGCAGGCTCGCGCCGAGGCCCGCCGCCAATCTCCATTGCCTGAACAATTCCGTAAAACCGGGTGGGTAAGCACATTTAACTTGTCCACCGGGTGGGGATTCGTAAGGGAGGAGGGTATGAGTACTGAAGTGTTTGTGGGGCGCCGTGATGTGGAATCGCACCTACCGCGAGGCCATCCAAGCCGAGACTTGTATAGAGGGGACATAGTAACCTATGAGCGCCATATATGCCGTGATGGGTGGTTCGCTATACGGGTCCGGAACACCGCCCTCCATAAGTGACTGTTGTTGTTTGAACTTTGCTATTAAACGAGACTTCTTCCTGTTTGCACCGTAACACCGCGACTTGGCGGCTACAGCCTGAACTTTTATTCTAAGGACAGCCGACCGCCCGCCGAGTCCGCGCAATGTGTTAACCTGTTTATCTACCTCACTTTTATGCATATATGACCTGTCATTAATAAAAGTGTATTACCTGTTATAAAATGTAAAAACCTCTGTAATGTGAGTATTGAGACGCTTGGGGACAAGCGTATTCAACCAAGGGGGAGTGTGGCGCCCCGCAACGAGTGCGTCACAGGAGGGTATTGCAGCCACAAATGCAGCCGCAATATTCTCTGACTCAGCAATGACCTGGTTAATTTAGAAATCCAACCCAGCATACATCACCTAGAATAGAGGGCCAATCCTAGGTCCTGGTGGGCGGAGTGCTAGGGTAGTGCAGGAGAACACACAATAGTCTAGATAGTCGAAGAAGAAGTCTAGAACCTGACGAGAGCAGACTAGAACTTGGAGAGGAGCGGGGGCTCCGCACTCCGTGCGGGCCCCTGGGCCGTCACCGGTCGGGTGTCAGCACCTGAGGCCTTAACCACCGGGATTGGGCATATCTACACGGGTTCCCAAAAGACTCCCGTGCCCACAACTCACAGCCGGTTCACTGGTACCGAAGCTGGCAGCAGTTCACCTCTGCTACGCGAACCAGAAGAGTGGAGGATCAGCTTTATAGGAGCACCCCACCAACAGCCAATTTCCAGTCGTCTAACCAGCGGTGTACCCACTGAAGGACCCAAGGCTCCCCAAAACATCCAGAACGTACAGCATGGATAGGGCATTGAAGCAGCCTCCCCGTACCCGATCTGGTATTCCTGGGCGACATTGGCAACCACTTAGCTAGATGGAGGAGCACTACGGATTTCTAAGGGACACCATCACTGCTGAGTCCACCCGGTCTACTACTCAACCACTGTATACCATGTATTGCCTGCTGGTTACAGTAAAGACCGTTATAGAGACTGTCTGTGTCCGTGATTCCTTATGAACTGTCCGTCATTAACTAGAAGGTAACCGCAGCTGCCGCACAACATCTTGAGCAGCTCCAGCCCCCGGGGATCACCGCTCAGCCTGTGGGGAGCGTAACATCTTGCTGCTGTCCATCCCCCGGGGGCTCCGCAGCGTCGGTAGCCCTTACCGAACTACTCATAGGTGGCGTCACGAAGAAAACAAATTAAAACCCCTTTAATCTGTTCCCGCAAGACGTCTTCACTTTTGATCTGCACTACACCGGGCCCCACTACCGGCAGGCGCGGTCCACCCATGACAAGGAAGGAGAAGAATCGCCTGTCTAAACCGGAGTCAGCCGGCCGCGGTGAGTCACCTGCGCTTTGCCTTAGCTTGCCGGGCATGCGCAGTGCGCGCTGCCCGACAACTTCCTGGTCCCCTCGCACCTGCGCAGTACGCTGACCCCGCAGTGGATTATTCATTATCCTCACTGCTGGCGGCAAAACGGCGCCTGCGCATTTGCTGCGCTGCTAATCCCCCCAGCTCTGACTGCCTCTCTCCTCCCCCTCATAAAGCCGGGTCTCAAAATAGAAAATGAAACTGAGGCCTGGCACCGAAGAGAGAGAGAGGCAGGAAGCACAGGAGGAGCCACACACTATGTGCCTGCTGGAAATGGGGAGAATGAAATAAACGTAACTTTACCCCTCCACACACACAATCCCTCTATCTATATCTATCTATCATTTCTATCTTTCATTCTATCTTTCATTCTATCTATCTTTCCATCTATCTGTCTATCTATCCCTCTATTTATCCCTCTTTCTATCTATCTATTTCTCTATCTTTCTTTATGTCCATTCTTCTATCCATCTATCTATCAATCCATCTATCTATCTATCTATCTATCTATCTATCTATCTATCTATCTATCTATCTATCTATCCCTCTATCTGTCTATCCCTCTATTTGTCTATCCCTCTATCTGTCTATCCCTTTATCTATCTATCCCTCTATCTATCCATCTATCTATCCCTCTATCTATCCCTCTATCTGTCTGTCTGTCTATCTATCTATCCCTCTATCTATCCCTCTATCTTTCCATCTATCTATCTATCTATCTATCTATCTATCTATCTATCTATCTATCTATCTATCACTCTTTCTATCTATCGTTCTATAATATAATAATATAATATTTATTCATTTATATAAGCCTATTAATTCCATAGCACCATCTTTCCATCTATCAATCTAACCATCTATCCCTCTATCTATCCATCTATCCCTCTATCTATCTATCCATCCATCTATCTGTCCATCTATCCATCTGCCTATCCCTCTATCTATCTGTCCATCTATCTATCTATCTATCTATCTATCTATCTATAGGCCCCGTCACGCCATCCGACACCGCCGGAGTTGTCGGCGGCGACGGGCGGGTGCGCGCACGCTTTTGGCGCCCCGCGAGCGTCGACGCCTCCCGAGGGATAGATAGATAGATAGATAGATAGATGGAGGGATGGATAGATAGAGTGATAAACAGATAGAGGGATAGACAGATAGATAGATGGATAGACAGATAGAGAGAGAGAGAGAGATAGATAGATAAAGGGATAGATAGACAGATGGATAGATAGATGGATGGATGGATAGAGTGATAGACAGATAGAGGGATAGACAGAGAGAGAGATAGATAGAGGGTAGGGATGGGCGAATCCTAAACTACTCGGAATCGCTAGACTCTGACGAGTCTGAGTCCAGGACTCCATCCATCTATCTATCCATCTGTCTATCTATCCCTTTATCTATCTATCTCTCTCTCTCTCTCTATCTGTCTATCCATCTATCTATCTGTCTATCCCTCTATCTGTTTATCACTCTATCTATCCATCCCTCCATCTATCTATCTATCTATCTATCTATCCCTCGGGAGGCGTCGACGCTCGCGGGGCGCCAAAAGCGTGCGCGCACCCGCCCGTCGCCGCCGACAACTCCGGCGGTGTCGGATGGCGTGACGGGGCCTATAGATAGATAGATAGATAGATAGATAGATAGATAGATAGATGGACAGATAGATAGAGGGATAGGCAGATGGATAGATGGACAGATAGATGGATGGATAGATAGATAGAGGGATAGATGGATAGATAGAGGGATAGATGGTTAGATTGATAGATGGAAAGATGGTGCTATGGAATTAATAGGCTTATATAAATGAATAAATATTATATTATTATATTATAGAACGATAGATAGAAAGAGTGATAGATAGATAGATAGATAGATAGATAGATAGATAGATGGAAAGATAGAGGGATAGATAGAGGGATAGATAGATAGACAGACAGACAGATAGAGGGATAGATAGAGGGATAGATAGATGGATAGATAGAGGGATAGATAGATAAAGGGATAGACAGATAGAGGGATAGACAAATAGAGGGATAGACAGATAGAGGGATAAATAGATAGATAGATAGATAGATAGATAGATAGATAGATGGATTGATAGATAGATGGATAGAAGAATGGACATAAAGAAAGATAGAGAAATAGATAGATAGAAAGAGGGATAAATAGAGGGATAGATAGACAGATGGGAAAGATAGATAGAATGAAAGATAGAATGAAAGATAGAAATGATAGATAGATATAGATAGAGGGATTGTGTGTGTGGAGGGGTAAAGTTACGTTTATTTCATTCTCCCCATTTCCAGCAGGCACATAGTGTGTGGCTCCTCCTGTGCTTCCTGCCTCTCTCTCTCTCTTCGGTGCCAGGCCTCAGTTTCATTTTCTATTTTGAGACCCGGCTTTATGAGGGGGAGGAGAGAGGCAGTCAGAGCTGGGGGGATTAGCAGCGCAGCAAATGCGCAGGCGCCGTTTTGCCGCCAGCAGTGAGGATAATGAATAATCCACTGCGGGGTCAGCGTACTGTGCAGGTGCGAGGGGACCAGGAAGTTGTCGGGCAGCACTCACTGCGCATGCCCGGCAAGCTAAGGCAAAGCGCAGGCGCCGGTTAGAGCGCGGAGGGGGTGGAGGAATCGCACCATCCCCAACACAGAGGGATGATGCACATGACGGGGGCGGCACACAGACGCTGGAAACCCCGCCTCCTGGTCTTCGGTCCTGGTAACTGCCTCATGTTATATAAGTGCATATTTCAGTGAATATAGTTATACAAAATGCAATATACACCTTCTCTGAATGCAGCCTTAGTGCTGCAGAAGGTGGGGAGCTCACCTTTTGATGTATGGGGGGGGTGACAGGTTCGCTTTAAGAAACACATGTCCCTATGGGTGTCTTGGCTTAGGAGATCTGGTACCTTCCTGCCCCAGGCACTTTCTGTTCCTAACTTAATGTGCTTGGGACTGGGCCCAGTTCCTCCACCCTTCTGTACACTACTATTTACATGTCTATTGTACAGTTTACTTATTTACACATTTTTCTTAGTGTGTGCTCTACAGTGGCGTAACTTCAGGCCCAGGGGCCCTGATGCAAAAGCTCCAAGGGGGCCCCCAATTATTGCAAATCTTTAATAGTATTAGTCTTTTTCTATAGGCCAAAGGGACTTTTGGGGCCCCCCTAGGCTGCAGGGTCCAGGTGCGATCGCAACCCCTGCACCTGTGGTAGTTACGCCCCTGGTGCTCTACCTTATCTTATACCCACTCTCCAAACCTAGACAGGGGTTGACCTCGTGTGCTTTTATGTGATTTCCGCACTACAGGTGTCACTGTTTCAGATGAGGTGTCTAGCGTTGAACTTGGTATAGGTGTTTCAGGTAAGCTTCTGCGTTGCCTTAGTCTCACTATTGGGCTAGCAGGTGTACCGATTGCAGTATCCTCAGACTCTCTAGCAACGGGTATCTCTTTCTGATTTCTGGGTATCTCTTCAGTGGGTTGGTAGAAGTTTAATACTGGCACAATGAGGGCTCTGTCTTGTTGAGGCCAATCTTCTGGGAATTCTCCTAAGATAGTAGGGATGACTTTCTTCCTTGGCTCTGGATATGGGCTTATTTCTGGGATTGGTTCAGACTCTTGAATAGGCTGGTTGGAGGGTTCTTGATCTTCCCAATTTAGAGGACACTTTTTAATGTGATTCCTTGATACAGTTTGTCTGGTTCTTCCACCATCTTTTCTGATGACGCAGACTTTCTCACTGTCAAATTTCCTGAGTTTATTAGTACATAGGGTTCACGTTCCCATTGATCATCTAATTTATGGCGAGTTTTTCTTCTTTTTAAGACCATACTTCCAAGTGGTATTGGTTCTGATGGAGCATGTTTGTTATAGTCCCTTTCTTGGTTTGCACGGGATTTCTCCAGGTTGTTTTCGACACAAGTTTAGACCTTCTTGTATTGCTCTGAGCGATTGACTTTCCAGTATGAGATGGCACGATCTGCTTCAGGATCTAATACACCGAGTTCCAAGTCTACGGGTAACTTTCCTGTACTAGCTCTCATCAGGTATGCTGGTGTACAGTTGGTAGAACTTGCTGGAATGTGATTATACATATCCATCAAGTAAGGTAGTTTTTCCGGCCATTGGTTTCTTCCTTCTAACGGTAGGATTTTCAGCATGTCGATGACGATGTTGTTCATTTTCTCACAGAGTCCGTTAGTTTGGGGATGATACGGGGTTGTTCTGATATTTTTGCACCCATACATCTGGCAAAATTCTTGAAAGATCTCTGCTTCGAATGCTGGTCCTTGATCTGTTAAGATACGCTCTGGGTATCCCAACGGTCTGCAGAAGACTTTTTGAAAGGTTTTAGCAGCTGTTGCAGTCGTCAAGTCTCTCACAGGGGCAACCATTAGTAATCTTGAGTAATGGTCTACCATAGTCAACGCATAGGTAAAGCCGGATCTACTCGGAGTCAGTTTTACATAATCCAAAGCAACTATCTCCAAAGGCTGTTTGGTTACAATAGGATGAAGCAGGGCTTTCTGGCTCTGGACAACCTTTCTACTCAAGCTACAGGATTTGCAACTCCTGCACCATTTTGCAATGGATGTTCGCATGCCGACCCAAAAGAACCTATCCTTCAGCAGCTCTCTAGCTTCTTCCATCCAAAGTGACCAGTTTGATTGCGGTACGTGTTCAAGACCACGGTGACTTCTGATTTTGGCACGATGATCTGCCAGGCCATTTCGTGAGTTCTTGGATTTATGTACCGCCAGCACAACTTATCTTGGTATTGAAAAAGTTTACCTCATTCGTTCCACAGATGTTTGGCATCAGACTGTGGATTCGTAGGCATCTTTGCTGACTCTTGGGTTATCAGTTGTTTGATTAAACTGACAGCCGGGTCATGGTCTTGCGCCTCCTTCCAGTCGAAGTGGGATAACGGGTTCACTGTTCTTGTAGAGGGGTCTTGACGGGTCTGCTGCCATTGGGTTACTCTCACATGATGGAGGGCAGGTAACTCTACCTCTTCCAGCTCGTCTTCGTCTACACCCTCTTCTGATAAGTGTGGCATCCTGGATAAAGAATCCGCGTTTCCGTTCTGGTGTCCAGCCCGGTACTTGATGGTGAATTGGTAGTTGGAGAGTCTGGCCATTCATCTCTGTTCCATGGCTCCCAACTTCGCAGTTTCCAGGTGGGTGAGCGGATTGTTATCCGTGTATGCTGTAAATTTGCTAGAGGCTAGATAGTGTTTGAACATCTCTGTGACGGCCCAGACCAAGGCCAGGAATTCCAGCTTAAAGGAACTGTAGTTCTCTGTGTTCCTCTCTATGGGTCACAGCTTTCTGCTGGCATAGGCGATTACCCTCTCTTTGCCGTCTTGCTTTTGGGAAAGGACGGCTCCGAGTCCCACATTGCTGGTGTCTGTATAAAGCAGTAATGGCAGGTTGTAGTCTGTGTAAACAAGGATTTCTTCTCCAGTCAGGGCTTCTTTCATTGTCAGGAAAGCTTCCTCTTGTTCCTTACCCCATCTCCACGGAGAATCCTTCGGCTTGCCCTTCGTGGGTTGGCATACTTCCTTGATGGCTTTGGGTTCTGGCCACTTTCTGATTGCTGTCACCTTGTCCGGATCAGAGGCCACGCCTTCGGCACTGACTGTGTCCCAGGTACTGTACTCTCGGCTTTAACAGATGGCATTTTGATGGTTCCAGCTTCATCCCGTACTTGGCCAGAGCTTCGAACACCTCTGCTAGATGCGTGAGGTGTTCTCCATAGGACTTGGAGTACACGATCACGTCATCCAGGTAGAGCAGTATCGTCTCAAAGTTCTTATGCCCCAGACAACTCTCTATTAGGTGCTGGAAGGTTCCGGGTGCATTACATAGTCCGAAGGGCATTCTGTTGAACTCACATAGGCCCATAGGTGTTGCGAATGCCGTCTTCTCATGGTCTTCCTCGGCTACGGACACCTGCCAATACCCACAAGTGAGATCCAAGGTGGAGAAGTAGTTGGCAGACTTCAACGCAGCTAAGGATTCCTCTATACGAGTAACGGGTAAGCATCTTTGTGTGTTATGCGGTTTATTTGCCTATAGTCTACACACATCCTCATACTGCCATCCTTTTTCCTGACTAGGACTAATGGAGCTGCCCAGGGACTACAGCTATCTCGTATAATCACTGTGTCCTTCATGTACTGTAACATTTCTTTGGCTTTTTGAAAATGTGCAGGTGGAATAGGCCTATACCGCTCCTTGATTGGTGGATGTGTACCTGCGGGGATGTGATGTTGTACCCCTTTTATCCTACGAAAATCAAGTGGATGCTTACTAAAGACTTGTTCGAATTCCAGAACTACCCGGTACACACCTTGCTTTTCATACACAGGAGTCGTGTCAGTGCTGACATGGAGCTGCTGGCACCAGTCTTCCAGTGACCCAGTTTTTTTATCAGGTTTTGCCCCTTTTTCTTGGGGTTTGGGTTCCCACTGTTTGGATCTCGTTGTTACTGACTGTTTACAATTTGGCAACGGTGGTATACCTGGGCAATCTAACCTCTTCACTGCCACAATTTAAGATGCGAACAGGCACTCTCCCTTTGTGTACATCAACCACCCCCCTGGCTGTCAACAGTGTAGGGCTGTGCTCTGTGCTGATGGGCTCCACTAACGCTTGATAGTCCTGCTCTCTCAGACCTATAGCTGCTCGACACCAAATCATCATTTCACTCATTGGGGGTATCACAATGGGCAACAGGTCTGTCACCCGTGCAGTACCAATTTCGCCACCTGTAATTGTTACCTGTTGTTGGTGCAGGATTGCTCTGATCTCACGGTAGAGCACCTTCCTCTGACCCGGTCGGGCAGTGTCTGCAATCTGTTGAAGCAAAGACAAGACTTCCTCCATGCAATTGCTAACAACATTTGTACCCAGTATGATATAAGGATTATTTGCATTACTGGCTTCTGCTACTACAAAGACCCCTTGGTTTTGTAATTCCACCCTCCCCACCTTTATGGGCACTTTTCTCTAACCCCCATCACAGTGGTTGGTTCACCATTAGACGCATGAAGGATAGGGTCTATTTCAGGCTGTTTCAGTTCTGCATCGGCCCTTCTTATAAAGGATATAGGGGATGGTGGTCACCTGTGACAGGTGTCCAGTAGAGCAGGTGTCTGGATGCCATCCAGTACAATGGACAGAAACGGCCTATGTCCGATGAAGGTCTTGTACCAGGTGGCTGGGCCCTGTTGATCTAGTCATGAGGTTTGGCCCCGGCCCCCAGGGATTGCCCGTTTAAAGGACAGTTCCAGGCGAGGTGACCAATGTGGTTACAGCGGCGGCAGATGGGCTCTCAAGTGGAGCTGTAGCGGTCAGCGGGTCTTCGTCTGTACGCTGCAGCTTGATTCTTTCGCATCCAGGGTACATACTCCGGGCTGTCGGCAAGTTGAATCAACAGCTGAGGCTTGGCTTGGGGTCTTGGTGCTGGCTGTTGGCTTTGCTGTAACTGCATAGCGTCCATTAATTTAGCGATGTTTTTGCTCATCTGGCGCATCTCAGCATGCATCTCAGCTCGCAGGGAATCATATTTGTCAGGCTGAGCAGATGGTACATTGTGCGTGGCTGTAGACACGGGTAATGGTTTTGGAGTAGCCTACACCTCACCACTGCACCACCATTTAATTGCAGCTTCATGGGTCTCTACCGGCTTTAACCCTTTGATGGCCATTCCTTTCAGGGTGTTGAAATCAGCTTCGGGATTGCTCAATGACCACCAACGCACATTTTTACTGTCCTCAGGGGATAGCAGTCCCCGAGTAAATTGTTCAATGAGGCGTTTATTTTCATTAAGTGCACTGGTGGGGCTGACATGTATAAAGGCACGCAATGCTTCATCCAGGCGCCAGGCATAAGCTCTTATGTCATCCCCCGGCCTCTGGTAGCAGTGATGGAATCGCATGCGTATATCAGCTTCAATGCACTCCTCGAAGGTAGCTCTCAGTTTATTAAATATAGCAGAGGCGGATTTGCGTTCCGCAACAGACCTAGACGCACTTTCTTTCTCTGCTGCACCAGTTAACTGTCCGAGTACCACAGCAGCGCGTTGTTGGCCAGTCATCGCATACAGATCCAGGATGCTGTTGATTTCTCGTTTGAACTCATCCAATGCATCAGGGCGTTCGTCATACTGGAGCAACCACTTGGCCCCCAAGATGTATGGGAATGACATCGGCATTATCGGGGCGACTGCACCTGGGGCGCCGGAGGTGCTGGCAGTGCTACTGGAGGCGGCCATGGACTGCCCGGTGTAATTCTGGGGTCGACGTACACACAGTCGTCGTCGCTGGAGAAGGGCGACATGTTGGAGGCCCCCCTAGTGAATTACAGCCAGTCCTGAAAGAGTTAAACAGTTCGTGAGTTTCTGGACTAGGCCGCGGCACTCAAGCATGATCGGCTGAGTGAGGGGCGGGCTTCAGTTTCGCGCTCTGCAGCTGGCACACCCCCTTTCTTCCCGCTCTTCAGCGCAGTAATGGCGGCGTAGTTTAAACAGTCACTCTATATAGTCAATATAACGGCACACAGTACCCAGTATTACCGGGCACGGGATCATGTTCGTGACGCCAGAAAGATATGTCGAGCCCCAGGCCGTGGGGTACTCAGGTATCAGGTGGCAGAGGGTTAATATTTTCACTGGGAATGGCACCTGATCCCATGTCCTGGGTGACATTTCAAAAAGGGAATTTATATACAGGGCACTATTTACAGTTTGTCGTTGTGACGCCACCTGCAGTTTCTGGTGAGTAGCACCAGCGCCGCCACAGTCAGCCGGAGGTCGGTGGTATTGCGGCTGAGATGGTGTAGTCCTCCGCAGGCAGGACTGGACTTCCGCGCCACTCTTGTACATGAGGAGTGACACTATTTCTGTCCATTATATGACTTGCAAGGAGCAAGGAGAAAGGGATTGCTGCTCTTCATTCAGTTTTTCACATAAAGAGAGACGTGTCAGCAGCATAGATCAGCAAAACTGAATTTTCTGAATGTAAATCCTCTCTCAGGAGATGAAAAAGACAATTTAGAAAGCTCCCCACAATGGTCCTGTATCATGCTCTGCCTGTTACTCTCCCTGCTCCTCCCTCCTCTCCATCTACTATATAAAAGCCCTATCCAGTCCTTCTGTCTGTCTGTAAGTTTGTCCTGAAAACAGCACCTATAGGACATTGTGTAAGTTACAACTAAACTGGAAAATTACAGGTAAATTGGAATGTGAAGAAGCCCATAGGTTGGTTGATGAGTCAAGTTTGGTTGATCAGTGAAAGAAAACAGAGCCACCTATAGGACACCTGTGATGGAGGGCCTGTGGCGCCCCACTGGTCGGTGCGCCAAGGAGGGGTACTGCACGCAGCGTGTGTAGTATCCCTGTGATCAGGCGATTAGAATGCTAATTTGAGGCCCTCACCACGCGCATTCACACACCTAGAGCCAGGGGATCAATTGGTTAACCCGTTGCTAAGGGGACCGATCCTGGTGGGTGGAGTTAGGTGGGTAGTGAAGAGCGGGAAGAAGTTAGTGAGTGCAAACAAGGAGAGAGAAGAAGCGGGACCCTGCGAGTGGCGCAGAGGGAGGGCACCTAAAGGACGGTGACCCAGACTGAAGTGGGATACTCGGGTGTCAGCTAACACCCTAATCTGGTCCAGGACGGTACCCGATCAGAAGGACCCAGTCCACCAACGGAGGACCGGCCCCGAGAGCGATGCAGGAGTTCAGCCCTGAGCCGCCAAACCGGCAAACGCGAGCGACCTAAAGTCAGTTGTGCCCTGCATACATCCCACAAAGGCCCTAGTATATGGTTATGAGCCCCTAAGTTAAGGGATAACTCTAATACAACCCGTGGGGAACGGTGAAGGGCTCTGTGCAAGGGGAGAAGCGCTAGGTAGGACAAGAGTAACAGCACAGTGCGAGGAAAGAGGGAGGGAGAACCCTGAAGGAACATCACTGAGGGCTTCAAAGAGACATTCCATACTCTGGTGACTACCCAGGCCAGCTACCCGTCACTGTATACCTGCAAGGTATACCTGTAAGCTGCCTGAAGGTTACCAGTAAACCCATGCAGAGCCTAATCAACGTGTGGTGTCTCATTCCATCATGCTAGGGAAAGCTGCATTCCAGTCTCCTCAGGCAGACTGCATCGAGTCTCCACCTGCGGAGCCGCCTTCCTATGTGTGTTCTCCATTTCTATCACTGCACCAGGGATCCTGCTCCACTTGCAGGGAGTATTACCATCTGGCTGCCTACCATCATCCCTGGAGGTCTGAAGCAGCGCTGGTGACATTACCAGGTACCGTGGGTGGCGTAACAAACTTTATTTTGAGTCCAAAGATATATCCGGGCACTACCGGCTTCTGACCATATATAAAGTCCAGACCACTGGAACCTGCCCATGTAGGGCTCTATTGAGGACAAGGTGTTGCACAGTCCTATAAGTCCTTTAGTATACTGCTTTAAAGATAAGAAAAAGGAGGCACTCACCATTCGATGCTCTGCGTTTTTTAATGAAGCTTTTTTCTTATTACATTACAGCCAGGGAGGGGGTGATGGAGGCCGGCAACAGCACCGTTTCGCGGTAATTCTGATTCAACGTTGAAGTGGAATTACCGCGAAACGGTGCCGTTGTCGGCCTCCATTACCCCCTCCCTGGCTGTAGTGTAACCCGAAAAAAAGATTCATTAAAAAACGCAGAGCATTGAATGGTGAGTGCCTCCTTTTTCTCATCTTTAAAGCAGTATACAAACTTTATTTTATTATTTTTTCTTTTTACACATTTTTCAGCGACCCCCATGGCCACGGGCGTGGGTACCAGACACCAGTGACAGCACCTGTACTCAACGCCCAGGATCCGAGTACCCCACGGCCCTGGGGTGGGTCAGCTTCACACCTAGTCCAGGACACTGGCTGCACAACAGACATTCATTATCGCCTGTGCCTGGGTCCGCTCTGTTATACTTCTTGGACTGGTCTCCCTGAGATCAGTGAATACTTTGCAATCTTGGTCTACTAGGCCTTGCTCCCACCTAGCCAGAATCCTACTCCACACTGATGAGGGGCAACACCCCGAAACAGCTGTATGTGGATGGATACTTGGCCTTGGTATTCCCTTGTCATATCTGTAAACTTGTAAAAGAGTTGGATATTGACTTAAAGGGCCACTTCATATGGTGGTTATGGTGTTCTCCGCAAGGAGCCACCCCTTGGCTGGGTCCTTCCCTGGAGGGATATATGGCTAGTTCTGTGTTTGAGACTCCTAACAGAGGCTCCACAGACTCTATTTGCATATTCATACTCT
The DNA here is from genome assembly GCA_033576535.1 of Allobates femoralis. Lineage (NCBI taxonomy): Eukaryota > Metazoa > Chordata > Amphibia > Anura > Aromobatidae > Allobates > Allobates femoralis. Next base: position 157,061,416 of record JARQOC010000004.1, read on the forward strand.
TGGGGCAGACCCACCCTGCTGGCTGCGGCACTTCCTCTCATTCACGCTTCACTCTGGATCGCAGGATGGCACCGTGGTTCCTCAGCGTACAGGATGAAAGAGACATCACACAAGGGTGACTGAGACAGCGTACAACAGGATGACAGAGAGTGCACAGGGGGAGAGACAACACAGTGAGAGAGACTGCGTAAGGGGGGAGAGACAGCACAAGGGGAGAGAGGGCACACAGGCAAAGAGAAAGTGTGCAAGGGGAAAGACAGCACAAGGGAAGAAAGAGTGCACAGGGGAGAGACAGCACACGGAAGGAAGAAAGCACACGAGAGAGACAGCACAAGGCAAAAGAGGAAAGAGCTCACATGGATAAGAGACAGTTCAAGGGGAGAAAGAGGGCACAGGAGGATGGTGTGCAACAGCAGTGCGTGCCAAGGCACGGCCACCCCATGCAGCAACGGGCTCCACCAGCCCACCTTGGTGGCACTGTAATTAGTAGCGGGAGTAGTTGGACATATATAATTGCACATGTTCTGGAATTGCCTGATCCGATAGAATTGTCCTCCATCTAGTAGAATATAAAAGGCAGCGTCACATGACAACACAGTAACTTCAGTGCCTCTTGTCTGAGCAAGATGGATTTGAGCTATTTTTTCTGAGTAGATGATAAATTCAGGAGACAAGGTGAGAGGAAGAAGTGTCTGATAAGTGGGGAAGGAAGCTGATTTTTTGATAACATAGAACTGTATTGCAAAGTTTTTTTGTATGCTCGCATTTACCATTAATTTATGCAGTTTGTTGGATGAACAGTTCCCACTTAACAGGGAGGCTCTGTTATGTTACAAATATATTGCATTTGAGCTTAGCAACTTCAAGTTATATGGGGCAACTTAGAAAAGATCTAAATAAGTAAGTGTGGCGCCCCGCAACGAGTGCGTCACAGGAGGGTACTGCACCCCTGACTGAAGGTGCGGTATTCTCCGTCTCAGTGGTGAATAGGTTAATCCCAAGGCTCCATGTACCACATGCAACACCAAGAGGCAGAGGACCAATTAGATACCCGTTTCCTGGGCAACCGGTCCTGGTGGGAGGAGAGTGAGGTGTATAGCAGTGGGGAAGAGAAGAACAGAGTTAGAAAGTTGGAGAGACAAGAGCAAGCAGAAGTCTAGTCATGACAGGAGGAACAGTAACAGGGAGGGCACCGAGCACTGGTGACCCAGAAGTGAAAGGGGCCAAGAGAGAAGGAACACGGGTGATAGACAACCCGAGCCCAGTCCACAACCCGGAGTACCGGTTCCGAGGTGGTACAGATGCTACACCTCTGCACCACAGAACCCGGAGTGATTGAGAGCTTCACAGGAGCGCAATACACAAACTACCATCACCGCAGCTGTACCAGGGGGGTACCCACCATTGAGGTTCAGGGACCTAACGTGAGTCGGAGGCCAACGGCTCGGGTCCCAACAGAAGATCCTCTGTAGCTCGGCATGGTATATTAGAAGCAGCGACGAGAGAGGGACAGTCAGGATAGAGAAAGACACTGTGGAGCCTTGGAAGGACACTGTTCATCGCAGGGACCACCAGGTCCGTTACTTGGCAGTGAACACCGTTGTACCTGTCTGCTGTGAGAGAACTAAGTAAATACCCGTTCAGAGGAGTAACGTGTCTGAGATTTATTCCGGGAAACAACTGAGCTGCCATATTCCTCGACTGCAGCTCCTAACTCCGGGGACCCCCGCTCGTCCTGTAGGGAGCGGTTCCATCCTGCTGCCGCCCATCACCCCAGAGGTTCAAGCAGCATCGGTGCCATCACCGGACCCCTACAGGTGGCGTCACGAACTAACAACTTTATCTCTTTTATTATTTTATTTTTCCCCTTTTACTGACCACTGGGCCCACAGCCTCAGGCACCGAACCGTGACTGATAGCCAGCGCCTGAGACTAGGGAACCCGGCCCACGGTGAGTCAATTTGGCGTCATGAACAGGATTCGAACTGGCCCGTATACAACGGGTACTGTGTGCTTTACAGAACCTTACTGGCCAAAAGAACTTTGCGCGCCATTTTTGCTGGACTAAGATGGCGGATCCCACCATGTGAGAGACAATGTGCAGGCCCAGGGGCGTGCCTCAGCCCCTCGTCGTGGGATGGCCATGGCAGAGCCGCCAAAACACTTGCCCGCCCCAATTGCTAGGAAACAACCAAGGGGGCGGGCCAGAGACAATAGCCCGCCCATGGACTACAAATTAAAAAGGAAAGGGTGTGGCCGAGTCTTTGCAGAAAGCTTTGCCACAGGAACCTGTACCAGCTGCGACGGGTGTGGTTCCTGGAAGCGAAAGCATGACGGCTATGAGGCTAAGGGATCTGATGCAAGAGGTGGAGGAAGAGGCCTGAGCCGCCCTCAGCGGTCCTGAACCGGGTCCCGTCCATACCATCGACGGGGACCCCACGTTTTGGGAGACTGCGCTGCAAGATCTACGGGTGCAGCTAATCGAAAGCACCGAGTGGACCATAAGGCGCTGGAGCGCCAACTTAGCCAACCAACTGCACCGTGCGGCGCAGGAGAGACTAGCAAATCACCCCACTCCAGAACCGGAGACAAGGCCCGAACAGGTTGAGGCCTACCCAGTTACCGGAGAAGACCTGATACCGTCTACGGGTGTGGTAGAGGAAGGAGAGGCAGGCAGCCCTGAAGCCCCGCAGATGGACGACCAGGAGGCGGGCAGCCTTGAATCCCCGCAGGACGAGACTGATGAGGAAAGTGACCAGGAGAGTACAGCAGAAGAAGACCCCGCAGCCGCGGTGCCTAGCCAGCCAGATGACCCAGACCAGGAAGGGGAGCAACAGCCTGCCGAGGAGCCAGATGTCTTAGTCGAGGCTATCGAGGAGGAGGATTATCGGGTTCCAGATAAAGAGGAGGAACCGGAGGAGACAAGCTCCGAGGAGGACGTGTTGGAGATCCCCGCCGAGCAACTGCAAGCAGAAGCTCGGGTGGAGTGGTGGGGTGCCGTGGCAGCATCCGCCAACAGCAGCAATACCCGTCCCACAGTGCAAAGCTACCAACAAACACAGACCCTGAACAGTGCCGCAAATCAGAGAGGCTACGTCCAGACCGTCCACCGGATTGACGACGCAGAAAGACAACGACGCTGAGCCGAGTGGTGGGCCCAAGAACAGGAGAACTTACAAGTGAGAGCGGAGGCCTGCCGCCAACCGCCCATGACTCCGGAGCATAGAAAAAAAGGTACTGTGACCACCTTTAATTTGGAGAATGGGTGGGGTTTTGCCCGGGAAGAGGGTTTATACGAGGAGGTATTCATCTCCCGCCGGGATGTCGAGTCCCATCTGCCCAAGGGACACCCTGACCGAGACTTATGCCGCAATGAAGCCGTTTCTTATGAGTGTTACGAGTGCATCACAGGAGGGTACTGCACCCCTGACTGAAGGTGCGGTATTCTCCGTCTCAGTGATGAATAGGTTAATCCCAAGGCTCCATGTACCACATGCAACACCTAGAGGCAGATGACCAATTAGATACCCGTTTCCTGGGCAACCGGTCCTGGTGGGAGAAGAGTGAGGTGTATAGCAGTGGGGAAGAGAAGAAGAGTTAGAAAGTTGGAGAGACAAGAGCAAGCAGAAGTCTAGTCATGACAGGAGGAACAATAACAGGGAGGGCACCGAGCACTGGTGACCCAGAAGTGAAAGGGGCCAAGAGAGAAGAAACACGGGTGATAGACAACCCGAGCCCAGTCCACAACCCGTAGTACCGGTTCCGAGGTGGTACAGATGCTACACCTCTGCACCATAGAACCCGGAGTGATTGAGAACTTCACAGGAGCGCAATACACAAACTACCATCACCGCAGCTGTACCAGGGGGGTACCCACCATTGAGGTTCAGGGACCTAACGTGAGTCGGAGGCCAACGGCTCGGGTCCCAACAGAAGATCCTCTGTAGCCCGGCTTGGTATATTAGAAGCAGCGACGAGAGAGGGACAGTCAGGATAGAGAAAGACACTGTGGAGCCTTGGAAGGACACTGTTCATCGCAGGGACCACCCGGTCCGTTAATTGGCAGTGAACACCGTTGTACCTGTCTGCCGTGAAAGAACTAAGTAAATACCCGTTCAGAGGAGTAACGTGTCTGAGATTTATTCCGGGACTATTACTAAGCACTTTACCTACAGAAACAACCGAGCTGCCATATTCCTCGACTGCAGCTCCTAACTCCGGGGACCCCCGCTCGTCCTGTAGGGAGCGGTTCCATCCTGCTGTCGCCCATCACCCCGGAGGTTCAAGCAGCATCGGTGCCATCACCGGACCCCTACAGGTGGCGTCACGAACTAACAACTTTACCTCTTTTATTATTTTATTTTTCCCCTTTTACTGACCACTGGGCCCACAGCCTCAGGCACCGAACCGTGACTGATAGCCAGCACCTGAAACCAGGGAACCTGGCCCACGGTGAGTCATAAAATAATATGAGACAGCACACTATCAGACAGTAAAATAAGTAAAGTGAAAAGTGATACTTCTGGTGCCCATAAATTGTATAGTAGTGATGGGCGAATCTACTCGTTAGGACTCGTTACTCTGCGAGTAGTAAGGAACTCGCAGGAGTCGGTACTCTGCGAGTTTCCAAGCGATTACACGCACAGTAACGAGTCCAATGCAAATCAATGGCAATCCTAGTTTTGTCAGTTTGCATTCAGTATGTTTCTCAGTCGCTAAACTCGCTATCACATCGCTGTCTATGTAGCTGGATTGTCTCCAAATCGTTTAAACACTAGCACCGGTTCACGGATACCCGCTGTCAGCAGCGAGTCTAGGGATGAGTGAGTCTACGACTCCTGTATACTGTATTCGGGACTAACTGAATACAGAATATGTTAATGTTCCGAGACAGCCTAGCATGTTAGCAGCCTAGCATGTTAGCAGCCTAGCATGTTAGGTCAGAAAACTGTGAAGATGGACAAGCATGTTAGCCAATCATATTCAGTAATGCCGCAGCCATGTTGGTTGTGGCATTACTATGATTGGCTGCTGTCCATCGTGATGCCTATGTCATGTATGACAGGCAAGGCTGTATATAAGGCTTGCCCCCACCATTTTGGGCACATTCCTGGACGATATGAGCTAGTGCAGGGCGAGTAGGGAGACTTGGAGCAGATAAGAGATAGGGAGTGTCAGTGAGTGTAGGAAAATCACCTCAAGATTCCTCACATATAACCTAAGCCCGAAATTTATGGCGGTCATGCCAATATTACATATGACCACCATGAATTTCTATTAAATTGTTTAAAAAAAACAAACCACACAGAAAAAATGTATTTATTAGTAATTATAAAAAAAGCCATTAGGGACTCCATCTTTAATCAAAAAAATCCTCTTCCGTCCGACGTAGTCCCAAACGCGGTGTCAGCTCTGCTACATCCCTTTACATAGAATTTTTTTTTTTTTTTTGAACCATCATTTTTTATTAATGATTAAACTTTTCATACATCAAAAAATATAAAGTGACATACATACCATTAGTTGCAGAATATTGAAATAATAAATGAAGAACATTTTAAATGGTACAATAATGTAGAAAAATAAATAAAACAAAGAAAAAGAAAAACATCGTAAACCCACCCCGTATATTCCCTAATGCCTGTTTCATTAGCTAAATGACACTTAATTGGTCATGTCTTGATAAAGAAATTTATTAGCTAAAGATATTCAATTCAAAGTTTAGGTATTACATCTCAGTTTACCTAGAGTGCCTTTTAAGTCTTCCACTGCGTACCACTCTGTGTGTTTATAAAGTATCATGAAACTCCCTATCTTCGCTTCTGAGAAAGTTTTTAAGATGAAAGGTTTCCATTTGTAAAAAAAAATTTTTTGTCAATCTAGTGGGATTTCTTAATGTCTCCAAGGATTCTAAGTTTAATGTTTTTCTAATTGTATTGCGTACCTCTTCAATCGAGGGAACAGTTTCGTGTATCCAATGTAGTAAAAGTAGCCTTTTAGCCATCAAAGAAATTGTGTGGAATAGGGTGTGTATCCGACCCTCTGACGAAGTGGTCGTTGAATAATGGAATAGCCATAGTAATGGGTCATTTCTACTTTCAGGTGGGTATAGTCCCTCTGCCAGGTCTCCCACTTTTTTCCAGTAGTTTTGCGTCTCAACACAAGACCACATTCCGTGCTCCAAGTCGGTCAGGGGAGTCCGACATTTCGGACAATGAATCCATCTTCCTCTATTAGTTGGAGAAGGTGTGATATTAAACCCTTTAATTATGCCGTGCATTAGTCTATATTGCGTGTCTCTCCACTTTTCATTAATGATATTTTTCCTTATCGTTCCCCATCCCTTGAGTATGTTTTGGATTAAGTCTGGGTCTGTGAAATGTTTTCTCCATGTGGAGAATAGTTTATGGGACCCTAACGGTCTTAGAGTTTTTTGTAGTTTGTTGTACAAGGAGGATATTGACGTGTCGCCGATTGTAGACCTCCTTAGCTCCTCCCACTCTCCTCCCTCTATCTCAGCTGAAACATCACGCAAGCGGGACAGTAGAGGTTTTTGTATTTGTAAACATTGTAACCATTGGGACCTTGGGAGATTAAATTTGTTTAAAATTTCTTCACCTGCTAACCATCTTTCTCCCCCACGTGCATGAGGTCCCCCAGTGTTTTTACCCCCTTCTCTCTCCATGCATTGAATAGTAAATTATCAGCCCCTTGTGGGAAGGAAGGAGCAGCCCAGGGGTTCAGCATTTTAGAGATCTGCCATGAGAGCTTCATTTTTTTCCTCACTGCCTTCCAAGTCATCGCTGTGTCTCTATAAATAGATGAACATTTAATTCTTGGAGGCAAATCTCTTAGTGAGGAGTGCAACAGAGCCGATAGGTCCCACGGTTTGGAGAACTCCCCCTCAAGGCCCACATCAGAAAACTTGGAGGTATTATTGGTCCAGTCTAGTACGTTCCTCATGACGCACGCCAGATTGTAACCCCTGATATCTGGGACTCTCAGTCCTCCCTCCTCTCTGGATTGCATTAAGGTCGTCAAATTGATTCTTGCCCTTTTGCCTCCCCATAAGAATTTTGAAAATGCAGTATTCAGTCGTCTGACATCATCATGTTTTAGTAACATTGGGATTGTCTGGAGCGGATATAGAAGCCTCGTGAAACTGACCATTTTGAGCAGGTGAGATCGACCCAACAACGTTAGTGGAAGGTTTTTCCAATTCTGTAGTTCCTTTTCTATTTTTTCAATTATTGGTTTAAAATTTAATTTATAAATCAGATCTGGTGATCTAGCTAACTGAACACCTAAATATTTCAAGTTATTTTTTGCCACTAGAATCCCACATAGTGTGTCTCCGACGCCATCATGTGTACCAGTGCTAAGAAAGAGAATTCCACATTTATCCTTATTTAATACAAATCCTGATAGTGTTCCTATTTTTTCTATGGTATCAAGGATTATTTTGAGATCTCTTTGGGGGTGGTTTACAAACAAAATTATATCATCCGCAAAGAGAGACAACTTGACTTCCCTCTCTCCAACCCTAAGGCCTTCAAAATTGGTCTGGTCGTTCAAATATAACGCCAAAGGTTCGATTGCCAAGTTGAAGAGAAGAGGGGATAGCCCTGACAGACACCGTTTTCTCAATGGCTAAAGTCATCAAGGAGCTGCGAGGATCCAAGCCTGCACCCAAGATCGAGATGGCGACCAGCAGAGAGGATGTCCCGTGGCCCAGGAGATATCAAGCGACAAGAGGATGACCCAGCAACCGCTATCAGCCGGATGGACAGCCCGTTTGCCGCCGTTGTCAGAAACCAGGTCACCTTGCCCGAGAGTGTGCTTTAAACGACGATTCTCAGGAGTAAACTCTCAAGGTCCTTCAGCCTGGTATGATAGATTCGTGGGAGGACAGCCGGTTATCCCTATCGTGTTGGATGGCATTCCCTTTTATGCCTTGTTGGATACCGGGTCCCAAGTAACATCAATTCCACATGTCTTATACAGAAGGTACTCTGCTGATTCAGACATTACTAGTGCTCCATCTGACATTACAATGAACGTATGGGCTAGTAATGGACAATTAATACCACAGGTTGGGTTCAGAGAAATGACCATTCAGATTGGAAAGGTAGAATTGCAGAACCAGGGTATTATAATTATAGATGTTGAACCAGTGATGCTGCTAGTAATGAATGTAATTGAAAAATGTTTTTCCGAGGTAATAACTGTTTTGCAGCAAATCGCCAAGACTGAAGGAACCGGACAGCAGAGGCTTCTGCACAAAGAGATCAAAGCCCTGATGTTGAAGCAACAGGTAGACATATCTGGAGGTGAGATCAGCAGTGTACGAGTAAGTGATCCAATACCCATTGTAATACCTCCCAAAACTGAAATGTTGGTCTGGTGTAGTGCCGCAATAGGCATAAAAGGGCAAGGCTATCAAGCCCTGGTAGAACTCGTGTACTCAGACAGTAGACCTACTATACTCACAGCTAGAGGAGTGGTTGAGGTACACCGGGGAAGAGTGCCATTACGCCTACTAAACTGCGGAGAGGACGAGATCACATTACCAAAGTATGCTACCATGGCTAAATTGTACACGGTTGATAACAATGCCATCACAGCCGTTGAGCCCTTGGACCCGTCAAGTCAGGCGGATGACAAAGGCTCAGGGGAAAAGCTGGAGGATTGGTTCCAAAAGCTACATGTGGGTACCAGTTCTACACTTCCCCATCAAAAGCATGGAGTATACTGGGTAGTGAAAGAATATGAGCAAATATTCAGCAAACACCCGTTAGACTTTGGGCAGATTAAAGGGGTAGAGCACACTATACCCCCAGGTAACCATCAGCCTATAAAAGAAAGGTATAGACCATTACCACCCGCTCACTACCAAACCAACAGAGACATGCTCAAAGAAATGAAAACTGCAGGGGTAATAAGAGACAGTTGTAGCCCCTGGGCAGCACCTCTAGTGTTAGTTGAAAAGAAGGACGGGACCATGAGAATGTGCGTACATTACCGGCAGATCAACCGCATCACACATAAGGACGCATACCCATTACCTAGGATTGAGGAGTCATTAGCTGCATTAAAATCTGCTAACTACTTTTCCACCCTTGATCTGACTAGTGGGTACTGGCAGGTTCCTGTGGCCGAGTCCGACAAGAAGAAGACAGCGTTTACTACGCCGATGGACCTCTGTGAGTTCAATTGTATGCCGTTTGGACTCTGCAACGCACCCGGTACCTTTCAACACCTGATGGAGAGCTGCCTAGGACATAAGAACTTTGAAACTGTCCTCCTGTACCTAGAAGATGTCATAGTCTACTCCAAGACGTATGAGCAACATCTACAAGACCTAGCAGAAGTGTTTGAAGCCTTATCCGGATATGGCATGAAAGTCAAGCCATCCAAATGCCACCTTCTCAAGCCAAAGGTACAGTACCTGGGACACGTCGTGAGTTCAGAGGGAGTAGCACCGGATCCTGATAAAGTCACAGTGATAAGGGATTGGCCAAGACCTACAAACGTGAAAGAAGTGAGGCAATTCCTGGGCCTGGTAGGCTATTACCGAATATTTATCAGAGGATTCACGAAGCTAGCAGCTCCCCTGCAAGATATCCTAGTAGGACAGTCAAGAAAGTCTTCAACCCGTAATCCTCCTTTCCAGTGGAGTGAAGAGAGGGAAGACTCCTTCAACAAGCTGAAATGTGCACTAACGGGTGAAGAGTTCCTGGCATATCCGGATTACCATCAACCATTCATTCTATACACGGATGCTAGCAACGTGGGACTGGGAGCAGTACTGTCACAGAAGCAAGGAGGCAAAGAGAGAGTCATTGCCTTTGCAAGCAGAAAACTCCGGCTTACGGAAAGAAACCCCGAGAACTACAGCTCCTTCAAGTTAGAACTACTGGCAGTAGTTTGGGCTGTAACTGAACGTTTAAAGCACTCTCTGGCAGCTGCAGAATTCACCATCTACACGGATAACAACCCGTTGACCCACCTGGATTCAGCAAAATTAGGTGCATTGGAGCAGCGATGGATAGCCCGGCTGTCTAACTACAATTTTGTCATCAAATATAGGGCAGGCCGCAAGAACGGAACACAGATGCCTTATCCCGGATGCCATACCTGGAAGACGTGGAAGAGGAACCGGAAGAGTTGGAAGAAATTGAACTACCGGCCTTTCATCGTTCAAAGGTAGACAAGTATCAACCCGGCATCTACCAAAGAGAACAACAGGCAAGTCTCAACCCGTTAGCACACCATGGATGGGCTGACACCCAAGATAGCGACCCGGCTGTGAAGCTAGTGAAAGAACTGCTTACACAACAAGGTGCGTACCCTAACGAGAACGCCCCGATGGAGACCCAACAACTCTGGAAAGAGAGAGGCAAGTTGTTCCTGTATCTGCAGAATGCATACCAACCCCAAAACACATGAACTGGTCTGGCGGATAATCGTACCCAAGCGAGACGTCAAAATGGTCATAGAAGCCTACCACGACGGTGCAGGTCATTTCGGATGGAAGAAGTTGGAAGTTCTCCTGAGAGAGAGATTCTACTGGGTTGGCATGAGAAAATCAATTGAAGATTGGTGTAGAAAATGTGGCCCGTGCAACCTCAGAAGGAAAGATCAACAGAGAACCCCACTCCAGTCCATAGTAACCAAGCAGCCACTTGAGTTAGTCGCATTAGACCATGTCAAGTTGTCACCAAGCCGGTCAGGCTATCTCTATGCCTTAACCATCGTGGACCATTACTCATGCTTCTTAGTGGTGGTACCCGTCAAAGACTTAACAGCGAAGACGGCAGCAAGAGCGTTTGAGTCACATTTCTGTAGACCGCATGGTTACCCGGAACAAGTCCTTGCAGATCAAGGTCCAGCTTTTGAATCAGAGATTTTCACGGAATTCTGCAATATGTACAGCTGTAAGAAGATCCGCACGACAGCGTACCATCCCCAAGCAAATGGCTTATGCGAGAAGATGAACCATATTGTAATTGACCTGTTGAAAACATTAACAGAGTCTGAGAGAAATCAATGGGCAGATAAATTACCTGATTTGGTTGACTTATACAACCATGTTCCAGTGAGTTCTACAAACTGCACCCGTCTACCTTATGCGTGCAAGACCCGGTAAGCTATCAATTGACTTAGATATGGGAATCGTGAAACCAGACACAGAAGTGGAAGAATCCGATTGGTATACCCTACGTCAGCAACAGTATCGACAAGTACAGGAGTGCGTAGAGAAAAATCTTCAGCAAGCTAGAGCAAGACAAGAGAGAACCTTTAACCATTGTGCTCAAGCAACCTGGTGAGCAAGTTCTCAAGAGAAAGAGACACACTAACAAATTGGATAATCAGTGGGAAACCACCCCATACACCGTATTATCATCTAACTTAGACAATGCTAAAACGTGTCTAATAAGTAAAGACGAAGGAAGAACATCAGCAGTTGTATCCAGAGACCAGCTCAAACCGTGTCCTGAAACCCTGAAGACACCTAAAGTAACAGTACCCGTACAAGTCCAACCTGTCAAAGAAGATGAAGTATTCCATACAGTTCTAGGAGATTTCCCCAAAACATGGCCAAATTACTACGGAGCAGTTGTAGTACCAATGATTTCTTTCCCTCCAATGGTGGAACCAACACCAGAACCAGTATTACCAGAAGAAGTCCCAAGATCTGAAGAACTGGAAGTAGAACCCGTAGAGGAAGAACCAATTCCTGGTCCCAGTGAACTTGCCAGTCCTACAGTCAGACCTCCACCTGCCATAGTACCTGACACCCCAAGTAGGTACACGTCCACCCACACCATCATGCTAAGCACACCAGCAATACGCAGACCAAAGCATAGTACCAAGGGTCAGTTACCAGCTAGGTACAAAGATTGAAATGTCAAATTAACTGTAAAGTGTAAATATGTTTGTGTAAATGTAAATTGAACCCGGTAGACCGCGTCCAAGAGGGTGGAGGAACTGGATTGACCCCCATGCACATTAAGTTAGGGAAAGCAAGTGCCTGGGGGTGGTGTAGTGAATCCAGGCCTCCTAAGCAGATACACCCGTGGACAAATGTACATAGTTGATGCAACGTTAAAAAGCCCAGTACCTACAGAGACTATCCTGTACGAACTTATGAAAAATTCTTGAACTTTGAACTTTCCTGTTTATCTATGGACCATACATACCACGGACTGGTTGTGGTACAAACTCTCTTGTATATATTCATCAGCCCGGAGGCAATAGACTAAACCCCCGGAAAGACTGCTTTTTGAATTTTTGGACTCTCTTTGAACTTTAGTGATTTTTGTACTTTTTACTTTTAAGTCTCTGTAAATATTAATTGTATTAACTGTTTGTTTACTTGTTTTTCCACAGTCCCAGAGTACTGTCTTTAACTAAGGGGGAATGTGGCACCCCAAGGGTTAATCTGCCACAGTAAAATCACACGGGTTCCCTCCCCACACAACACTGACACTACACTAGCACCTCTGGGCCAGGAGGGGGAGCTAAACCAGCTCCCTTATATACTCAGGGTCAAGAGGAAGTAGTTAGTTCAGTACGTAGCAGTACTGTGAAGAGTCCAGTTCCTGGGAGAACTGAGAGACTGTAGTGTAAAGGGGCTGCATCAGGCTTCCCTACAGTCTGCTCTTGGATTCCAGGCCTAGCCAGGGTCTGAGGGAAGGAGTACAGGAGACAGAGGAACACATCTGGGAGACTGAGTGACTTCACAACTTGCCCCGGAGGTGCGCACAGACCGGATACCAGATCCGAAACTGTGACTGAAACAAACAGCACAGTAAATACCGAGATAGTGGAGGTTGTAGATCGACACTGTACCTCAGCGAAGCAACACGACGGGGTCAGAAGCACACAGAAGACTCAAGTTGCCAAGCAAAGGGAGTACCTGTGAGGAGAGACAGTGCCAGCAGCTCAGCTAAAAGCAGCAGCAGGGCCACACACACAGCGCAGTAGTGGGAAGCCAAGGACCCGGTCAGGGTGGGAGCAACCCGGCCCCATTACAGACTCCGTGGACAGTACTTGCTGAACAACAACTGCAGTAAAGCTTTGGAGAACTACAAAACCATGAGTCTGTGTGTTAATTGCACCCTTTGCCCTATATTCAACAGCAGAGATCCCCATCTGCAGAGCCGAACACTGCTTTCACCACAAGCTGAGAAACAAGGCTGCAGCAGCAGGAAAGTAAGTGAATTGCACCTATTACAATACCTCATCCAGCACCAAGACAACCACTGCTGCAACTGCAAAGTAAGTGCCTGTGTCAACTACAACTCCCATTATAATCCTTGCAAGCCCTGCTCTCCCTCACAACTTCCTCACAAACTGTTCCTATCATCGCCACTATCATCCCTATCCTGCAGCATCTATAACATCCATCATAGACTCTAATTACCACTGACCCGGGGAACCAGTCTCTACCTGCAGGGAGCCGTTCCATCAAAAGCTGCCAAACATCATCCCCGGAGGTTCTGCAGCAGCGCTGGTCCCATTACTGACCACAAACCGTGGGTGGCGTCACAACAAACTTTATCCCCTGTATATATTCCCTTTTACTTGTGTGAACCCGGGACACGGTCTGGACCAGGACCTCCGTGACATCCCCCAGCAGCAACCTGGTCCGGTACCGAGTACCCCGTCCCAGTGGGCTCCACACAAACCCGAACTGTAACAAGGACTTCCCAGGGAAGTCTGTGTTCGAGATTTGTTCCCAAACACTAGGTGTTAGGTACGGACCTGGAACTTTACAGTTCGGGTTTGTTCACTCATCATTAGTGAGGAGTACTTTCTACACAATAGGGATGGGTGAATCCTAAAATACTCGGAATCGCTAGACTCTAACGAGTCCGAGTCGGAAACTCGCTACTCGTTGCGAGTCTAGCGAGTCCAATGTTAATGAATGGGGAAGCGAGTATTGCAGCGATTCCTGTGCTGCTGAACCCTATAAGGGGTCTGGCAGCAGAGAAAAAACCTGCAATTCCCATTTTATTCTTTAAAAGCCAGCGCAAAAAGACGCCGACTTTTAAAGAATATTAAAAAAAAAAAAAAAAAAAGGAGAAACTGAAGCAAGCTACTTTAGCTGCTCTAGATGCCCCGGCAGACATGGAGGGCGGGAGAGGAGTGGAGGGAGAAGAGGGGCCAGATGACACAGTGACTACAGCCTCTGAAAAGGGAGATAGAGAAAGCACAAGACAGGCTCAGTGCCAGAGCCAGGGGGATGGCTGGCAGCAGTGGAGACCAGAGATCATTCTACCTGTTCAGCAGCAGATAAATTACAAGCTGCTGGCTAAAGAAATGGCGATCCATCTGGCTGAGGAATTCAGACAGACAGTAACAGAGCTGGTTGCAGCAGTTACAAAAGATTTACAATCAGAAATCAAGCACCATGACCAACGATTGCAAGAGGCTGAGGACAGGATTGCTGCAGCAGAGGAAAGAGCATTAGACCTAGAGCAACAAGTGCAAGATCTGCAGAAACAGTCATCTTATCTATTATATAATCACAAATGGGTTTTTTGCCCCTTTTGAGTCCGCTCGCGCTGCGAGTCAGCGTGGTCATGTGGATACGCCCGAAGCATTGCCGCGCAGCGGCAATTGCGAGCAGTTCTAAGGCGACTCGCTATGCCGCGCAGCGAGCATGGCGAGTCGCCTTAGCAGCGCGAAGCATTGGCCGCGAAGCGGCCATTGCGAGTCAGAGACTCGCTCTTCTAGAATCCCGATGCATGTGCATCGGCACTCAGCTAGTGCTTTAAATAAACTCGAGGACATTGAAAACAGAACACGCCGCAGCAACCTTAAAATTGTGGGTCTCCCTGAGTCCATCTGACCGGGCCAACTTGTAGATGTTTTTGAAATTGAGCTGCCTAAAGAACTAGGTCTTTCTCATAAGTGTAGGACTGAACGTACTCACAGGATAGGTCCCCCAAAAGAATCCCCTGGTGGAAAAACAAATAATGGCTCTACACGGGACTCTGAAACTGATAAACCGAGGCATGAGATTGCCAAATATCTCAACCACAGAGACAAACAGGAGATCCTTCGTGCATACAAGGCCAAAAAACATCCACTTCTGATCTTGGGCCACAGAGTCCTACTATTTTCAGATTATTCAGTGGAGGTCACCAGAAGAAGGAGAGCGTTCAGTGACGCATGCACCATATTATTTAAAAAAAACATTCGATTTCAGCTTAATTACCCAGCCACCTTGCGTTTCAGAAATCTGGCGGGAGACATGGTCTCGTTCACTGATCCGGAGGAAGCTATGAAGATAATCACCAAAAAACGCACTATGATGGATGAACAGGGGACGAGTCTAAAAAAATCTGGAGAGGTGGGAGAGTCCTCAACTACAGAGGAGGAACTGGAGAGAGGCCAGCTCTCATCAAGAACATATAAACTGCGTTCAGAGACTTTGTCACAACGTCCCCAAGAACATTTGCAGTCTCCTAGACAGCAGCGCCAGTCTACACCCAGATGGAATAGAAAGAGATGAGACAATCCACTTGACAAGAAGAAACCAGAGTTGAGATGACTGCTCTTCGCTCCCTCCCCCTTTTTTTTTTTTTTTTTCTTCTTCTCTTCTTCCCCTTTACTCTCCCTAGATACACTCATCCGGTGGAAGAGTCAGAGACGAAGGGAAGCTGGACAGCCTTGATGTTTGGTTCGACCTTTTTGATTCTAATTTGAGAGGGAGAGGGGGTTTTGGATTATCAACTGCATAAGTATGCTGATATAAGTGGGGAGGGGGTGGGCCAGAGAAGGTAAAAGATTTAGGGGGTTGTTAATTCTTCTATTCGACAATCGACATAGATTTTGGATGATCCTTATAAATGTTCAGTGCGGGGGTTCACATGTACACATTAAGTCATTATTGTTCGTGTTTTTCCTTTTGTTCAAGTTCCGGAAGTCTGGGGGTAGATTAGATGTATTGTCGGATTTACCGATAAAACGCATAGTTACCATATACAAAGAGGAGGGCTGAGTTTTTTCTATTTTTTGCTTCAGCTAGGAGGAAAAAAGCGAAGTCACCAATCCTTAAGGTTGGAGATGGAGAGATTGAAGGGAGAGGCTAAAATGGGTTTGAAATATAGAATTGAGGAAAATAATGCTTATTTCCACTTAATTGCTTGATGCCTTTGAATAAATCCACCTATCCACAGATTATAAACTACCACGCTAGTGCTCCATATCGAAAATGTAAGCCCCTTATCTGCTGCTTAAAATCAACTACACGTAGTAGAAATGGTACGGTGGGTCTCATGGAACGTTAAAGGCCTCCGCTCCCCAGCTAAATGCATGATGGTACTCCGACACCTCAAAAGGCTCGGAGCGGATATTGCTCTGTTACAGGAGACACACCTCACACCAAGTGATTTCTTCAGACTTAAATTGTGGGTGGGGGAGGTATTTGGCTCGGGGGCAAAAGATAGAAAAGCTGGTGTGTTGGTCCTTATTATCAAAACCCTTGCCCACGAGATACTATCTATGTCAACAGATCATGACGGACGATTACTCCATATGAACATTCAGATTCAAAATGTAACCTACAGTCTATATAATATATATGCCCCGAACACATTACAAAAATCCTTTTTCCAAAATTTAACTGGCCAAATTTTGTTGGCCCAAGAAAACAACAAAATACTGGGTGGAGATTTTAATTGGGTGCTTAACGAGCTAGAAGACAGAAGGAGAGAGGGGGTGAGATTCCCTGTGGGAGACGGGGGGGGGGACCCTCTTCCAGGCCAAACATATTGGAGAGCTTACTCAACAGTTGTAGTCTGGTTGATCCATGGCGAATGCTACATCCCCTTGAAAGAGAGTTTACCCACTATTCCCATGCTCATAAAACATGGTCGAGGCTTGACATGTTTTTCATCACGCTCAATTTGTTTCAGAGAGTGGTGGAGACGGAGATGGGCGATATGGTCATCTCCGATCATAGCCCAATGATTCTAGAGACTAAAGATGTCTTCCCCAAGGGAACGGATTATTTGTGGAGGTTCCCTGACACGCTAACTAGAGATGAGAACTTTGGTAGACTCCTCAAGGAGTGGTGGTCTGACTTTTACTCAAATAATGCAGAACATGTATCTACCCTGGGATTGTTCTGGGAGACGGCGAAGACGGTCTTGCGAGGACACATTATGGCGCACAGTATCAGACTTAAAAAGAAAGTTAAGGAACAATACATTTTGGCCAGCCTCAAAGTGAGAGAGAGGTACCTCACATATAAAAGAACTATGGATGAGACAAATAAAGAAAATTGGTTGGCAGCGAAAGAGTCATTTGATGTATGGGCAGCTAGGAGGGAAGACCTCTACAGAAACTATATGGAAATAGAACTACATAGATATGGGGACAAAGCCGGACGTCTACTGGCGAGAATGGCGAGAGGCAAACGCCCTTATACCTCCATATTAGCAATAAGCGACAAATGGGGCAAGCTTTGGTCTGACCCTAAAAAAATTACCCAGATTCTGGGCAAACATTATGCCACGTTATATAGAGAAAGCAACGCAGTTACAGAGCCAGATAAATCATGGTTGAACTCCATCAATATACCGAGTCTAACGGAGGATGAAGAACAATTTTTAAATGGTCCCATTACGACAGGTGAAATAGAAATGGTGATTAATTCACTGAGACCAGGCAAGGCTTCGGGGCCTGATGGCTTCAATGGGGCCTTCTTCAAGTCCTTGAAGGAGCAGGTTTCTCCTGTCCTTATGGAATTATACAACTCTATCTTGAGAGGGTCTCCGATCCCAGAAAGAATGAATTTGGCCCATATAAAACTGATTCTTAAACCTGGCAAATCCCCATTTGACCCATCTAGCTACAGACCCATCTCTTTGATTAACCAAGATTTGAAGCTTCTGTCAAAGATCCTAGCAGACAGGTTGGCAACAATCCTTCCCAGATTGGTTCAGCCACATCAATCGGGCTTTGGGAAAGGAAGATCGACGACTACTAACATTAGAAAAGCTATGCTACTACTTGATGTATCGAAACATCGGAGGAGGGGAGAAATGGGAGATCCGGCCATGATCACCCTAGATGCAGAGAAGGCATTTGATAATGTGAGGTGGTCGTGGCTGGATTGGGTTATGGATGCCATTGATTTGGTGGGCCCCTTTCGCCAATTTCTGAGGTCTCTGTACAGCAACCCGAAGGCATGCGTGAGCATTTCAGGATTTTTGTCGGAAACATCCAAACTTGAGAAGGGAACCCACCAGGGCTGTAGGAATGATTATTGGACAATTAAATGGCAATGCACAGCGGGAGGTAGCATCCTGGCTGTACACAGATAAGGACACTGTAGAGCATCTTGTAGCTGGACTAAAAGCAACATTTGAATCTACTGCTGATACCCGGGCTAAAATGAGGTTCTTTGCATGTCAACAAAAGCCCAAGGAGAGTGCCAGAGACTATGCCTTAAATCTGCAGGAAGCACTCAAAGCACTTAAACTAGCAGAACCTGCCTTAGCCCCGGGAGCTGATAAAATGCTACTTGACCAATTTATAGAGGGCCTCCTATCCCCTTCCCACAGTCCTAGTAAGCTTTTATCTTGATAAGAAAGTCATTAAGAGTATTAGGCTCACCGGAGTATTGGGGCAGCCACATTGCCCCTGGAGTATACGGCATCAGGAACGGCATGATAGGTGCTGCTCCTTGCGCCGCTTGATCCTGCACTGCAGCTCCACAGGCTGCTCCGCTGACGCTTGGCGCCGCTGGCTGCGACATCCTGTGCCACCTTAGTTAAGGTTCGCCCTTCTGTCTTCCGTCCGGATGTCTCTTGAAGGTTCCGTGGTGCACCAGGGATTTTCTCCCTGGGGTGTCCCTGTAGGACTTGTTCCTCCGACTAGACTGCTCCGACTCACTAACTAACTCTCTGAGTGGTTCCCGCTCCTTCTACCCCAACGCTCCTCCCACCGGGACCGGTTATCCTGGTAACGGGTGACCAATTGGTCCCCTATGCTAGGTGTAGGGATGCTGGGATAAGAGCGTCAGGATGACGTTACACTCCCCAATGACAGGAATACTGCACACTCTGTTGTGGGTGCAGTACCCCTACTGTAGTGCACTCACCAGTGGGGCGCCACAAATACATACTGCTGTCTTAATCATTCTTATGCAATATGTCCTTCTTTGTGAACCTCTTAGACTAATAATAATGCACTTGACAGATATCTTGTTCACTTTGATCTCTAATGAGAAATTAGGCCATGCTACTCTCAAGCTAAGGATGAAAACACACTATGTGAGTTGCATGCGAGTATCTCGCATGTATCTAGCATTACTCATCCGGTCCAGCAGCCATCTGGATAGGAGCATGGAGCTCCATAGAAACACCATCAACTCCTGTTCAGAAAGGCAGGGGCCGGGCGACTCATACGTGATACATGCGAGACACTCGCATGCAGCTCGAAAAGGTGTTTCTCTGTCCTAAAGAGAAAAATGTATCATGGAGAAAAAGCGAAGCATACACAGTAATCCCTTTCTCACACAATTCATTTATTACTGCAGTCTTAAATTTTCCAGCAAAGTTTGCTGACTTGGATTGTTCCCATAATCACATTTTTTCACAAAGCACATTAAATGCATACTTATTAATATGCAGACTAAGAAGAACATAATGTTTGTTTATTGTACTTTTATGTATTTTTTTCATCTCTAACTGCCTCCCTTTGCATCCAGCTTCACATTACTGAATTTTTTTACACTATTATAACTTTTTTTTCCATTAACATCTTCTCCTTCTCTGTGCTGCAGACCCCTCCTTTCCTCACATTTGTGCTCCTAACAAAGCCAACCTCACAAAGTTATCAGTAGAGATGGGCGAGTCCTAAAAGACTCGGAATCGCAAGACCCCAACGAGTCCGAGTGCAGGACTCGGGACTCGTTGCGAGTCCAGCGAGTCCAATGTTAATGAATAGGGAACCGAGTAATAGCGAATAATGACATTTACAACTCGCTGATGTGTCTCTGAAAGTGTGCGAGTCCAAATTGGTTTTAAGTGCGCACAGCCACCGAGATGTGGTTTGGTGTTGCTGTATGCGTCACTTGCTGGCGGGGTAAGTGTGCGCGCTCACACTTGGCAGTGAAGCCGCACACTACACTCCCTAAAAAAATTGGTTTTAAGTGCGCACAGCCACCGAGATGTGGTTTGGTGTTGCTGTATGCGTCACTTACTGGCGGGGTAAGTGTGCGCGCTCACACTTGGCAGTGAAGCCGCACACTACACTCCCTAAGGTGGTGTACGTGCTATTTAAAGGTAGGAGAGCAGCAACGCACTGGTCTGCCACAGAAAAAATAACGCTCTATGGGTTATTAGGAACAAAAATCGATCTGGTGCAAAAACAAAAAGGAAACAGCACCTCAGCTAAGCCTCTGACTGCAGCTGTTAGCAAAGCTGAGTGAGTAAGCTAAGCTATGAGGTCCGTCCTGTGTGCACTGTAAGGCTTCTCCTTCCTTCCCTCCCTGCCTGCCTACACAGCACTACTCTGTCCTCCTCCTAGCTCTCAGAAGAGCTGTTTGAGTTAATATAAGGAATCTTCCCTACACTGACAATCCCTGATCTGCTCCAGCATATATCTCTCTCTCCCTATACTAGGTCAGATCGTCTCAGGAATGTGGCCAAAATGGCGGGGACAAGCCTTATATACTGCCTTGCCTGTCATACATGACATAGGCATCACGATGGACAGCAGCCAATCATAGTCCTGACACAACCAACTTTGCTATGCCATTACTGACTATGATTGGCTATCTTCACAAGTTTTCTGACCTAACACGCACGCTGTGCTGACTCGGAACATAACAGATTCTGTATTCGAGAGTCCGACTCCCGAATACAGTATACAGGACTCGGAATCGTAGACTCGTAGGACTCGGAATCGTAGACTCGCTCAGACTCGCTGCTGAAAGCGGGTATCTGTGAAGAGTCAAGCTTATTGCCATTGAATTCCATTGGACTCGTCACTGTGCGAGTCCAAGCTGGAAGATTCGCCGAGTAACGAGTCCTGCGAGTACCTTCAGAATCGCCGAGTCCCGAGTCCTAGCGAGTAGACTCGCCCATCCCTAGTTATCATCAAGTTAGGCTGGAGTCATGTATAAGTGGAGTGTCATCCAAGTGCATGTGATGCAGTGGCGTAGCAACTGTTTGTGGCGACTGGGCCGGTCGAAAAATCTGCCGCCCCTTTGGTCGTTGATAATCCGGAAGCAAGATCAAGTCTGTTAAGTTAAAGATTGCAACATCCACATGACTACATCACCAGAACCACCAGCAATACAATACCACATTACTAGAACCCCTGTCAGTATATTGCCAGAACCATTGTCAATACAGTAATACATCACCAAAACCAGTCAATACATCATCAGAACCCCCATCAATACAATTGTACATCATCACTATAACCCGTCAGTACATGACCAAAACCACCAGCAATACAATAATACATAATCAGAACCACCATCAATACATCACCAGGACAGAATGTTCCATATAAAAATGTGTATGCCATACTGCTCATCCTCCTTCCACATATTCCATACTGTTCACCCCCCATATGTCCCATGCAGCTCATTTTCTATCCATATGTTCCATGCAGTTCATCCCCCCCCCCCCAAACCCCTCCAATGTTCCATGTAGCCTTGCCCCTCCCATGTTCCACGCAGCCTCTCCCCTCCCATGTTCCATGCAGCCTCTCCCTCATCCATGTAGCTTCTCCCCTACGTTCCATGTACCTTCTCCCCCATCCACCCATCTTCTGCTCCCTTTTCCAAGCCGCCTTGTCCATCCATTAATCCATCCCAATCTGCCCCCTCTTCCAGGCTGCCCCATCCATTCTGCCCCCTCTTCCAGGCCGCCCCATCTATGCATCCATCCATCCATCCCATTCTGTCTCCTCTTCCAGGCCGCCCCATCCGTCCATCCATCTATCCCATTCTGTCCCCCCCAGGCTGCTATCTTCGGCTGTAACAGCGCCTTACCTGACTCCACGCTCCTGATTCCGGATCCCTCATCCCGGCAGCTTCTTCCTCTGCGGCTCCAGCACCAGGCACCCGACCACCCTGTGTACATCCATTATCCCTGTACCCCTGTCCCCCAATCCCCATTCCATCCATGCCCCCCATGTCCACTTCCTCATGTCCATATCCTCATGCCCCCCTTCCTGCTTCTCCATCCATATCCCTGCACCCCTTCCAACCCGTCCATATATCCCTGCACCCCTCTTGCTGCATCCATATCCTGCACCTCTTGGCCCCATCTCATGCATCCATCATTCCGCACTTCCTCTTCAGCCCTGTCATCCATATCCCTGCACCCCCCATCTATTCCTGCAGCCTTTGACCACTCCTGATCCGATCCTCATATCCCGCACCCCTCTGTCCTGCATCCATATCCCGCACCCTTGCCTCATCCATAT
This sequence comes from Allobates femoralis, assembly GCA_033576535.1. Classification (NCBI taxonomy): domain Eukaryota; kingdom Metazoa; phylum Chordata; class Amphibia; order Anura; family Aromobatidae; genus Allobates; species Allobates femoralis. The sequence goes on from JARQOC010000004.1 coordinate 157,083,883, forward strand.
CCTGCACCCCTCCATCCATATCCCAGCACCCCTGTGTCCCATCATATCCCAGCACCCCTGTCCCATCCATATCCCTGCACCCCTGTCCCATCATATCCTGCACCCCTTTGCTGCAATCCATATCCCAGCACCTGCCATCCCTGATCTGCACCCTGTGTCCATATCCCCCCCATATATCCCAGCACCCCTGTCCCCATCCATATCCCAGCACCCCTGTGCCCATCCATATCCCAGCACCCCTGTGCCCATCCATATTCCCAGCACCCCTGTGCTCCATCCATATCCCAGCACCCCTGTGCTCCATCCATATCCACCACCCCTGTGCCCCAAACCATATCCCAGCCACCCCTGTTGCCCCATCCATATCCCAGCACCCCTGTGCTCCATCCATATCCCAGCACCCCTGTGCCTCCATCCATATCCCAGCACCCTGTGCCCCATCCATATCCCAGCACCCCTGTGCTCCATCCATATCCCAGCACCCCTGTGCCCATCCATATCCCAGCACCCCTGTGCCCATCCATATCCAGCACCCCCTGTGCCCATCCATTCCCAGCACCCCTGTGCCTCAACCATATCCCAGCACTCCTGTGCTCCATCCATATCCCAGCCCCCTCTTTGCCCCATCCATATCCCTGCACCCCTGTGCCCCATCCATATCCCAGACCCCTGTGCTCCATCCATATCCCAGCACCCTTGTGCTCCATCCATATCCCAGCACCCCTGTGCTCCATCCATATCCCAGCACCCCTGTGCTCCATTCAGCACTCTTGCCCAGCACCCCTGTGCCCCATCCATATCCCTGTGCTCCCGCTGCCCCCCCCCCACACCCCCCGCCCCCCAGCACCCCTGTGCCCTTCCCCTCCTCCGACACCCCATACCTTCGGCTGTTCCCAGCTGCTGCAGCCTCTCTCTTTCTCTCTCGAATCGTTGCACAGTGTACTGACACCGACATTGAAGGGGTTCCCTGCTGCCGGGTCCTCAGGAGAGCGCATGTGCATGCAGGTAATCCGCCGCCCCCCCTGCTGCCTGCTCCTCAGGCAGGACACAACACACACTTACCCAGTGCAGCGCTGCCTGAGCCACCGCCGCCGTCAATGTGCTGCCCGGGCAGGAACTTCAAATCCCTGTCTCTGCTGCCGCCCCCACACACGTGCCACCTGGGGCAGACCGTTGCCCCCCACGCTACGCCACTGATGTGATGTTTCCCTCGCACCCATAGGCTTGCATGGGTGTGAGTGATCTGAGAGTCGTTGACAATCACAACATGCTGCAATTTTTTTTCTATGTCTAATGAGGGCTGAGGAAAAAAATTGTAGATCTGAGCTGCTGCTTTGTTTAACATGGGGCCGAGTCCAAAGCAAGATTTTCTCGCATTTCACTAGTGTCAGTCACACACCAGTGTGACTCTGCCTTTGAACTAAGTGTAGAGTTCACCCTATGCTTCTATATGTCGAGCCCTAGGCCCTGGGGTACACGGGTATCAGGCTCGGAGGGGTTTTCACAGGGATGTCACGGGTGGCAGAGCCTGAGCCCATGTCTGGGTGACACTTCAATAAGGGGGTTATGTAAAGGGGATAAGAGTTTTGTCACATGATGCCACCTGTAGTACCTGGTGAGGGACCACCAGCGCCGCCACAGTCCTCCGAGGGCGATGGTATCACGGCAAGGATGGCAAAGCTCCCCACAGGTGGAGCTGATCCTCCGGGGCAGCATTCCTGTGAGCAAACAGGTTGAATTCTGCAGCACAAAGACACGGAGGCAAGTCACTCTCCCGGGTACTTTACAGTAAACAGTCATCAGCATACAAGTTCACAGTTCAGCAAAAGTTGTTAATGAAACAGGTAGCTCTACGGGTGGCTGCAAGTGGATGCCAGGTGGTATGGTGGTACCCGTGGTATGCCTTAGTTGACGAACCCATGTCCTTTCTTCCTCGCCTAGGATGAGTATATACCCAATGGCTCCTTGAAGGTAACTTGGGGCTCCCCTCCCTCGTGGTGAGGAAGCAGGCAGACCGCTCCGTCTGGCAGGTTGCCACAGCCGGTGAACAGACCGCAGCAGCCAGTTGACGACTTCAGAGGTAGACTCTGACCATTTCCTCGGGTGCGGCGTTCCCGTGGTGGACTGGGGAATTCCCTGGAGTATGTTGCTCCACGCTGGGGTTCCCCCTTTCTCTCTAGGGCCCAGACTCCTGCGTCAGGCACCCTCTCTCAGAACCCCCTCAGAATCCTCTCTCATCTTCCCTCCGGATCAGCATAGAGCTGTCCGGTTTAACCTTCTGCCTCACTCCACACTCCTCCTCGACTCCTCTCCAACTCGACTCTTCTTCACTAACTTCTACTCCCCCTAGAGGTGACTATATCTCCCTCCCAGGAGTAACCTCCCACTTCTATTCTAATGTGGTAGTGCAGGAATGGGTCACACCCACCAGCCCCACCAGTGAAATGCAAATTTGTTAGCTGGTTTCTCTCAGAGAGCAACTCTCCTACACTCCTCGATGAGCTTGTAATTACTAGGTAGTGCAGAACTGAGGCACAATTTGGGCTGTGTTTGTCAGCCAGCTGCTGACAGATTAGTGACGTAAAACTGAAAATGCTGCTCTATTGATGGCAAATGATTATCCTCTTCCATAGGCTTGAACAGAGTAGCATTTACAGTACACATCACTGATCTGTCAGCAGTTGACACCAGACTCAGTCTGCACTGACTAGTTATTGCAAGCTCTGTTTTGGAGGGGTACAGGAGAGATAAGCTCTGCTAGAAACCAGCTAACAATGCTGTAAAAATACACAGGCAACTGTAATTATGTCAGCCAGGCAAGCTACTGTACATGACCAGAAAATGCAGAGAGGCATAAAGGTAGTTAGAGGTAGAATACACTCAATTTTAGAGCTGGAGGCAGAAGCTAGCTGTAAGAATGCACTCCGCATGCTTGGCCAGGAGCACTGGAGTTTGAGCAGACATTTGGCAATTGGAGGGTAAATAAAGCCTGCTAGGGCATCCTTAGGGTGGTAATAGGTGCAAAATGGACAGATTTAAAAATTAGATACATTTGCACACATGAATAAATATTTGTGCACATTATTAGACCAAATTGTGATTCTGGGAATAACTCTTTAAGTGTCAAACTGTCTGAATATATTTCTACTATTAGTCTTAATTCATTGTGAACATAAAATGATTGGAAAACATTAAATCCAGATAAACATATTTGGTTATATACAATGCAAGCTGGTGAATTACTGAAAAATGCTGCCGGTATATTCTCTTGGGATGGAACAAAACATTTCTCAGGGATTCCATATGAAAAATGTATCCCTTCTTTTTGTTATTGACTTTATATTAGGCACAATGAGGTACAGTATGGACACATATAGTTACTAATTATATGCATATATAATGATAATTGCTTTTTCTTTTAGTGTGATCATTTCTGTGTGGTTATTGTGATGCCATTTTCCTGGTGATTTTAGTAAACAAATGGTTGTCAGTCTAAGGATGAAAATTGTGTTTGACATTGGTTTCATCCCTTTATGTGTTAGAATTCCACATTTTCTGGGCCAAATGTCTTGCATATTTTGTCATGGGTGATCAAATTTTGACTGCAAAATGTTTTTTTTTTAATTTGTGTGTTTTTTGGTTAAAACATGACAAAGACAAATTTATCACCAGATGTCAGAAAGGATATTATTATTAGGGTACTTTTACACGCCACAAACGCGGCGCGAAATATTGACGGTGATATGTCGCCCTGGAACTATCGCCGTCAAAATCTCTCCCAATTGCGGCATTGTATTTTGGGAATTTGGCGGCGATATGTCGCCTCGCCCCGGTTGCCTGATTTTGGAGCAGTGCTCTGAAATCAGGTGACGGGGCGAGACGACATATCGCCACCAAATTCCCAAATTACGCAACGCAATTGGGAGAGATTTTGACGGCGATAGTTCCAGGGCGACATATCGCCGTCAATATTTCTCGCCGCATTTGTTGTGTGTAAAGGTACCCTTAGAGTGAAGTCATGCAAAAGCCAAAAAGAGCTAGCTATGGAATTCAACTATTCTAAAGGTCAATTGTCACATGAACAAAGAATATGGGGTCAAAGTGAGTAACCATCTGTGGTGCGATGGCTAAGGATCCTGTCACACTTGGCGACGTTCTAGCGATCCCGACAACGATATGACCTGATAAGGATCGCTGGAGCGTTGCTACGTGGTCGCTGGTGAGATGTCAAACAGTAAGATCCACTCAATGACGCAGCAACAATACGGGCACCCGTATAATGACCTCGGCAGTTGTTGGGACCCTGTCACATACCAACTAGTCTGATGACTCAGACCTACGTGGCTGAGTTCTGAGTCGCCAACGAGGTCATTGTTAAGGCGTCAAACACACCGATGCATGCTGCCCATCGGCATCAGACAATCAAAAAATGGTCCAGGCCATTCCGACACGCAGATTGACTTTGTTCAGCTTCCAAAGTAGGCACCTATGAGTATGTGTTGTCTGCATAGACCTATTCTCTGGATAGCCAGAAGCATGGCCTACTGCCAAGCTACTGCCCAAACTGTTGCAAAGAAATTATTATACATAAATTATTATACATTGTATTCTGTAGGGGTAACGCCAAACAAATACTGGGTTATGTCCATATGAGATACTATTTGGGTAACCACCAAAGACAGGATTGTATTTTCCCTAGCAGTTACAGACATTACACTCTGATATGACAGCATATGTAGGAGCTTTAATTATTATGGTGATAATTTTAATTATTATAATAATAGCTGGGTGCCCGATCTATATGCATCGGATTCTAGCAAGCGATCTCTGACTCGTAATGCTGTACGCGGCCATGCTTCGCGCTGCTAAGGCAACTCGCCATGCCCGCTGCGCGGGCATAGCGAGTCGCCTTAGAACTGCTCACAATGGCCGCTGCGCGGCCAATGCTTCGGGCGTATCCACATGACGACATTGACTAGCAGCGTGAGCGGACTCAAAAGGGGCAAAAATCCCATTCGTGATTATATAATAGACTAGCTGGGTGCCCAATGCACATGCATCGGGATTCTAGCAGAGCGAGTCTCTGACTCGCAATGGCCGCTACGCGGCCAATGCTTCGCGCTGCTGAGGCGACTCGCCATGCCCGCTGCGCGGGCATAGCGAGTCGCCTTAGAAACTGCTCGCAATGGCCGCTGCGCGGCCAATGCTTCGGGCGTATCCACATGACGACATTGACTCGCAGCGTGAGCGGGCTCAAAAGGGGCAAAAATCCCATTCGTGATTATATAATAGATGATTCTATTCATTTATATGGCGCTATTAATTCCATAGCACTTTACATATATCAGTACCAACAGCTTTACAAAATGTATTACACCAAACTCAAAATGGTTTTCAGTCAAACTAGATCCCTCTTTTGGAGAGTTCACACTCCTAACCTGGTGACCTGGTACATCATTTAGGAAAGCTTGCAATACTTTCCTTCCCAGAACAGCAGAAGGTGAACTTAAGCAGTGGGAAAGAGGAGGGTTGCAGCAGAAAAAGGTAGCCAAGCAGGGAAACTCACAATGGGATGAGGATCCACCACAACAATAGGCAGGAAGCAAATGAAGGTTGATTTAGGAAAGTCGATAGAAGGTTCGAGTTGGGTTTTGAAAAATAATGGGAACTGATTACGAGCTGATCAGTTCACTTGGCAGGTGATGATAGAGGAGTGGGGAAGGATAAAAAAGTATGTGAAAAGGTGTGAAGGTAACATATGAAAGAGACAGGAAAGTGTTGTCGGATCTTACAGGTTTGTTATTCTCCAGGTTGAATAATCTCTTTATGGGTGTAGGTGGATGGATAACTGGGATAATTCATTTTGTAATCCAGGGAGCATCTATAATACTGGTGATTGCTATACTGGTAAAGTTATTTGTAATGCTTGTCAAGAAAATTCTAAGAACTAACTGCAAATGTTTTTCAGGTAAATACAAAATGAAAAATATAAAGATACAGATACTGAAGCACTGCATACTCAGTGCTCCTGACTTATGTTACTACCCCAGGACGCAAGTGTGTGCTGTGCAACAGAAAGACTTTGGTGGAACTTTCCAACTGCACTTATTGTGGAAATCCTTTGGATTCACCTCCACCACCAAAGATACAAGAAAATGAGAACTACAACATTGTGTGAAACATTCAATAATGGACTTGATAACCCACAGTCTAAAATATATCATATGTTTTTTTTCCCACTGTTTTTTCCTTAAAGTCATAAACCCCTCAAGTTACCCAATATACTAATCTTTAGGTTAGGGGGTGTTGAGAGATGGAATAGGCCGGCTAACAGGGTCTTCCTGAATGATCGAGCTCCATAATATGCGTAGGAAGTAGCCTTGCGTATTGTGTAGTAGGGCGGGCTCTGCGGACCTAGGGGTAGGCAGGGATAGGTCAAGAATAGAAATGATAAAAAGAGGGGACTGTTAAAGACGACATCATAGGTACTATGTAGCTTCCGCCATATTGTATCCAAAGAAGCCATTTTTATTTATCATGTCTATTCTGACTAACTGGCTATGTAACAGTTTGTTCAGTGAAGATGAGCACAACTCAGCACATTCTTGTATTTGTCCTTGGTTTCTAGACAGGGGCGTAACTAGAACTGGCAGGGCCCCATAGCAAACTTTTGAACGGGGCCCCCTCCAAGACACCCCCCAATGACACCCCCTCCAAGACACGCCCTCAATGACACGCCCCTTCAAGACACACCCCCTTACAGGCCCCAGCAGTATATACAGCAGCCCCAGTGGTATACAGCAGCCTCCCCAGTGGTATATACAGGCCCCAGCAGTATTACAGCAGCCCCGCAGTGGTATACAGCAGCCTCCCCAGTGGTATATACAGGCCCCAGCAGTATTACAGCAGCCTCCCCAGTGGTATATACAGGCCCCAGCAGTATTACAGCAGCCCCAGTGGTATACAGCAGCCTCCCCAGTGGTATATACAGGCCCCAGCAGTATTACAGCAGCCCCAGTGGTATATACAGGCCCCTGGTGGTGGTATATACAGGCCCTGTGTGTATAACAGGCTGGTGGTGGTATATACAGGCCCCTGGTGGTGGTATATACAGGCCCCTGGTGGTGGTATATACAGGCCCCTGGTGGTGGTATACAGGGCCCCTGGTGGTGGTATATACAGGCCCCTGGTGGTGGTATACAGGGCCCCTGGTGGTGGTATATACAGGCCCCTGGTGGTGGTATACAGGGCCCCTGGTGGTGGTATATACAGGCCCCTGGTGGTGGTATACAGGGCCCCTGGTGGTGGTATATACAGGCCCATATACAGTGCTGCCGGCTGGGTGGGAAGCGCGGGAAGCGCACAGTTACCTGATCTGCCTCTCCCCGTCTCCCGGCTTTTGGTGGGGGGGCACTGCTGCGCAGTGATCACTTCCTGCAGCCCCTCTTCCGGCTCCTCTTTCAGGATAGCGCTCGCGATGGGCGGCTGGGGGCACAGGCAGCAGGGCCCCCTGGGGAGCTTGGGGCCCCCCGGGGAGCTCGGGGCCCGCCGACCGCGGTAGTTACGCCGCTGTATTGCAGCTGTACGGCATAGCAGACATAGCGGCGCTGGGTCCGGGCCCCCCACAAGCGCCGGGCCCCAAAGCGACCGCTACGTCTGCTATGCCGGTAGTTACGCCCCTGCCAGGGGTCCAAGAAGTGAAAGATGGTATCTGTCATCATTTCAGCCAAATTTGCTTTCCAAAATTCAAATAGCGCTCCTTCCCTTCAGAGCCCTGCTGTTTGGGCAAATAGCAATTTCTGACCACATGTGGAGTATCGTTGCGTTCAGGAGACATTGTAACAAATTTTGGCATCCAATTTGTCCTGCTGTCCCTTGTAAAAGTGAATAAATTGAGGTTAAAGCAACATTTTTAGGTAAAATATAAATGTACACTGTGTGCAGAATTATTAGGCAAATGAGTATTTTGATCACATGATACTTTTTATACATGTTGTCCTACTCCAGCTGTATAGGCTTGAGAGCCAACTACTAATTAAGTAAATCAGGTGATGTGCATCTCTGTAATGAGGAGGGGTGTGGTCTAATGACATCAACACACTATATAAGGTGTGTTTAATTATTAGGCAACTTCCTTTACTTTGGCAAAATGGGTCAAAAGAGAGATTTGATGTGCTCTGAAAAGTCCAAAATTGTGAGATGTCTTGCAGAGGGATGCAGAAGTCTTGAAATTGCCAAGGTTTTGAAGCGTGATCACCGAACAATCAAGCGTTTCATGGCAAATAGCCAACAGGGTCGCAAGAAGCGTGTTGGGCAAAAAAGGCGCAAAATAACAACCCATGAATTGAGGAAAATCAAGCGTAAAGCTGCCAAGATGCCATTTGCCACCAGTTTTGCCATATTTAAGAGCTGCAATATTACTGGAGTATCAAAAAGCACAAGGTGTGCTATACTCAGGGACATCGCCAAGGTAAGAAGAAAGGCGCCTTTGAACAAGAAACATAAGATAAAACATCAAGACTGGGCCAAGAAATATCTTAAGACTGTTTTTCAAAGGTTTTATGGACTGATGAAATAAGAGTGACTCTTGATGGGCCAGATGGATGGGCCAGAGGCTGCATCAGTAAAGGGCAGAGAGCTCCACTCCAACTCAGATGCCAGCAAGGTGGAGGTGGGGTACTGGTATGGGCTGGTACCATCAAAAATAACTTGTCGGGACCTTTTCGGATTGAAGATGGAGTGAAGCTCAACTCCCAGACCTACTGCCAATTTCTGGAAGACAACTTCTTCAAGCAGTGGTACAGGAAGAAGTCGGTATCGTTCAAGAAAAACATGATTTTCATGCAGGACAATGCTCCATCACATGCATCCAACTACTCCATAGCGTGGCTGGCCAGTAAAGGTCTAAAAGAAGAAAAAATAATGACATGGCCCCCTTGTTCACCTGAACCCCATAGAGAACCTGTGGTCCATGATAAAATGTGAGATCTACAGGAAGGGAAAACAGTACACCTCTCGGAACAGTGTCTGGGCAGGCTGTGGTGGCTGCTGCACACAATGTTGATGTAAACAGATCAAGCAACTGACAGCTTCTATGGATGGAAGGCTGTTGAGTGTCATCATAAAGAAAGGTGGCTATATGGTCACTAATTTTTTGGGGTTTTGTTTTTGCATGTCAGAAATGTTTATTTCTAAATTTTGTGCAGTTATATTAGTTTACCTGGTGAAAATAAACAAGTGAGATGGGAATATATTTGGTTTTTATTAAGTTGCCTAATAATTCTGCACAGTAATAGTTACCTGCACAAACAGATATCCTGCTAAGATAGCCAAATCTAAAAAAAAACACTCCAACTTCCAAAAATATTAAGCTTTGATATTTATGAGTCTTTTGGGTTGATTGAGAACATAGTTGTTGATCAAAAATAAAAATAATCCTCTACAATACAACTTGCCTAATAATTCTGCACACAGTGTATTTATTTTCTCCTTCCACGTTGCTTTAGTTCCTGTGAGGCACCTGAAGGGTTAATAATCTTCTTGACTGTAGTTTGGAGTAGCCTGAGGGGTGCAGTTTTTGGAATGGTGTCACTTTTGGGTGTTTTCTGTCATGTACGCCCCTCAAAGTGACTTCAAATGTGATGTGGTCACTAAAAAAATGGTTTGGAAATTTTGGTGTAAAAATGAGAAATTGCTGATGAAATTTGAACCCTTATAACGCCCTAACAAAGAAAAATGTTTTTTCCAAAATTGTGCTGATGTAGAGTAGACATGTGGGAAATGTTATTTATTAACTATTTTGTGTCACATAACTCTCTGGTTTAATGGAATAAGAGTTCAAACGTTGAAAATTGCAAACTTTTTACATTTTTTGCCAAATTTCCATTTTTTTCACAAATAAATGAAAACAATTTAGTTCTAAGTTTACCACTAACATGAAGCCCAATATGTCACAAAAACTATATTGGAATCACTGGAATCCGTTGAAGCGTTCCAGAGATATAACCTCATAAAGAGACACTGGTCAGAATTGCAAAAAACGGTCTGGTCATTCAGGTGGAAATTGGCTCCGTCACTAAGGGGTTAATTCAAATGTATTTTTGTTATAATATGAAGAATATAGCAGATCTTTGTTAAAGATGACATTTAAGTAGATGATCCTATGGAAACATTCCTCTTACTGACTCTCAGTTTGTAAATCCTATTTCATTAAACACTTGTAGGTAAGTTTTAATCAATATAAGGAGTCCTGTGTACACAATCCCCAACTCTTGGTGAGAGGATAAGAGGTTAGAAAGAGCAACTCTCCCTGGAGGAGCCGCCTGTATGACACAGACAATGATGGGAATGGATGTGTGTGTCTATGTGTGTGTGCTCAGTGTATACGTGTAATATATAGTGTTTGCATCACATACTGTGTATATAAAGTATATATATGTACATGTATATTATATATGTATATATAAATATAGCATCTACATTTATAAACCCCAGCAGCACAGACGAGAGTTCCTCGGTGTAAACATGTTGGCAATTGCCCAACAAACGAGCAAAATGCTGTTCATTATCAGGTGATTAGACTGTTTATGGAGGAACACAAACCCTTTCTCTCAGCAGCAGATAGCCCGCTGAAAACTGCAGAAGTTGACTGTTCAAACAGCCAATCCCGCGATCCTGGGGGCGGGGTGGGGAATCCACCCCCCCTGACCTCAAGCATCGGTGTTCAGTGATAAGGATCACTTAACACCAGGGCCCGATGGCGGTTACTGCGGCAACAGTTCCGCGGTAACCGCCATGACGTTGTACAATGTCATGGGTCGGGAAGGGGATAAGGAGTTCGGGCATTCAGTTGGGATGAGCCCTGGTCTATGCAGTCTTTTTAAAGACGCCCAGGCCAGCGAACTAGAGCACCCACTAACTCCTCCACACTGATATTTGCCAAAGAGTACCTTGTCAAACCACAATCCTTCTTGGAAAATGTTCTGTGGACAGATGAAGCAAAAATAGACCATTTTGACAATGAAAGTTGAGGGGTATGATGAGGTTCTGCAGCACCTGTATGTATAATGAAGTTGTGCAGCAGCTGATGTCTATAATAAAGTTCTGCAGTAGCTGAAGAGTATGATGTGGTTCTGCAGTAGCTGAAGAGTATGAGGTTCTGCAGCAGCTGTGTGTATGATGAGCAGCTTGTGCATTGTCTCTCCACCCTCTGTGCATGTCTTTTCCCCATGTGCGCAGTCTCTCCCACCCTGTGTGCTCTCTCTCCCATCTGTGAGCCTATTACCCCTTGTGCGTTGTCTCTCCCCTCTCTGTGCATGTCATGCCATGCACTGTCTCTCCCCTGTATGGGTATGTCTCCCTCCTGTGCGCAGTCTCTCTCCCCTGTGCACTGTCTGTCTCTCCCCTGTTCACTTTCTCTCCCCTGTGCTTGTCTTCCCTCTGTGCGCTGTGTCTCTACCTTGTGTCTGTCTCCCCCTGAGCGCTGTGTCTCTCAACCAGTGCCTGTCTCCCCTGCACGCTGTCTCCTCCCTGTGCGCTTGTCTCTCCCATGCACCTTTCTCCATCCTGTGCACTGTTTCTCCCTGTGGCCTGTCTCCCCCTGCATGCTGTCTCCCCCCTGTGCCTGTCTCCTTCCTGTGCGTCAGGTCTTCCCCTGCACTTGTCTCTCCCCTGTGCCTGTCTCTTGCTGTGTGCTATGTCTCCCCACTGCGCTTGTCTCTCCCATGTGCCTGTCTCCATCCTGTGCACTGTATCCATTTGTGCGCCTGTCTCCCCCTGCACTTGCCTCTCCCCTGCGCCTGTCTCATTCCTGTGTGTCGTGTCTCCCCCCTGCACTTGTCTCTCCCCTGCGCCTGTCTCCATCCTGTGTGCTGTGTCCCCCTGCACACTATCTCATCCTCTGTGTAATGGATGCCCTCCACACGTTTCGGGGGGCTGTCCTCTTAAGTGTCTGCCGCCACATTGGATGCTTTGTCTGAGTGTGTGCACGCCACCGTAAGAACCATGCTGACACACAAGTCAAAGTAGAGCTTAATGACAAAGACCTTTATTAAGGGAGGAGTTAACAGTTATATACCACTCCTTAAACGGATGTTAAAAGGAGTGTTAGTAGGGGTGATTGCATCATATTAAGGTGATTCTACATTTTATTCTGAAAAAACATTCAATTATATTCTGTGAGTTAGTATTCCAATTCAGCCTTGATTAGTACAGTACATTCGGTCCGTGCTGATAAGAGCTTCAGTGCAGCTACATCTATCTCAAAACATTATATAAAATCTGAGACAGAGGAATCCCGAAGGAGGGAGGGGAGACGAATAGAATCAAAGGTTTAAACATAACATGCTTGTTAATACACTGCAAGATTTCTGAATGACTTCTATAAACTTATATAAATTATTAACTATTTATTGCTATAACACCTGCACCTGTCTCCTTCCTGTGGGTCGTGTCTCCCCCTGCACTTGTCTCTCCCCTGCACCTGTCTCCATCCTGTGCACTGTGTCCCCCAGTGGGTGCCCACTGAGCGCTGCTCCCCACACCCCCGGGGGCCCCCTGAGTGCTGTTTCCTGCACCCCTGAGGGCCCCATGAACATTGTTACCTGCACACCCTCTCTCCCTCCCTTCTTACCTGATCACAGCTTGTGATGTAGTGAGCGGCAGATCCTTATTTCCTGCATTGCAATGGCACAGGAAATAGAGATCTGCTCCTGCCTTACTACATAACCAGCTGTGATCAGTGGCTGCCGCTGAGGTTAGGAGGGAGAAAGAGGGTGCGGGGAGCAGCGCTCATGGGGCCCTCGGGGATGTGGGGAGCAGTGCTCAGGGGGCCCCCTGTTAGTGGCTAAGTACACAAAGCTCAGGTGCCCAGTGGGACCCTCCCCCCGCAGCCAGGCCCGACACTTGCCCATGTGCACCGGGTGCTGACTCCTGCCCTGTGAGGAGATCGAGTTTGATGAGGGAGAATAGTATAAACTGTGGGAAGTATACGGGACACAGTTTAGAGGACAGTATTACAGGGAGTTCAGTATGGGAAGGGGAGGGAGTGTGGAAGGCATGTGCCACAAGAGGTACAGTGTAAAAATCGTATTTTGTGCAGGGACCAGTGAGGAGGAGCAATTATTTATTTTGGGGCACAATATAGGGCAGATATTTTTACTCATGAAAATTTTGATCATTTTGCTATTTTTAAGGGTATTGTGCCAGGATGTGCTGCAGACAACCGAAGATGGACATCTCCAGAGGTGAGCTGTAGATGTGAAAAATCATCAAGAAGTCTGGACAAGATGAATAAAAGAAAAAGACAACCCCGATCAGAGAACAACAGGATTTGAACCCCTGCCAGAACCTGGTCCCGTGCGCCTACGAACTGTGTGCAGAAAGGAACTATGATTGAACTGTGTTAGTGGGAACGTGTGTAATGGCAGCCGCCATGCCTTGATGCCATGTGCTGGCCAGGGGGAGTGCCCTGTTCCCCCATCATGGGAAGGGCCAGCCAGCTGCACTAAAATCATTGCCCGCCCACCTCAATGACTGTACTCACCACTGACTTGTCAATCTGCCAGGAGACACCCGCCCTCACCCCCCAGTGATGCAGGCCAGTGGGCAGAGCAGGCTCCACCTTTGGAAAGCAGCATGTGAGGCTAGCACTTGTAGTTACAGACAGCAGGAAACAGCAGACACCGATGATGCGGCCAAGGAAAAGATAAACAGAGACTGTAAAAGCCTGGACAATCTTATCTCCGAGGAGTATCCCCTCCATGTCAGAGCTTACTTTGGGCTCTGGGACTGTTGTTGTTCCCCCTACAGGCTGAGGCTGTCACAAATCTCTATTGACCTCCACATGCAGAGCCGCACAATGCACTGTTACTGTGGGATGTTGGGCCCCACACCCTTCTTTGAGCTGAAGGAAGCTGCTAGTGTGTGAACACTGCATTATGAGGAAAGAACTATCTTATTTTATGTAAATAGTTACCTGGCTAGGTACTAGGAACTATGTGAAGTTGGTGTATGTCTCTTAATGTAAATAATGCCTTAAGTATTCTAGTTAGCCTGGCTAGACCTTACAACAAAATGTAAATGATAGTGTGTAAGGATTAGATAGTTAATAGATGTGAATAAGAGAAGATAGGCGTGCTCCTGATATCCTGGCCGGGATCTGCTGTTAAAGGGGACACGGAGTGGAGGGATGCGACTGAGGAACGGCGGAGGGGTGAGGCTGCTGTGCCCACACTAGGAACCAAGGTACCGAGGACCCGGTCCACATGGTCCCTACGTCACCGCCTGCTACTCTAGGGCCGACTGTTGAACTGTACCCATCCAGCCAGAGAGCTGTATTTTCTTTTCCTTTTTGCCATATTATGGTGTAACGTTCAAGTTGGAACCTCCCACAAAGGGAAGAAAGTTGTTGATGTTGATGTTACTGAAAAAAAAAATTGCATGTTCATCACCTGTTGAACTTGTTTTCCAGTCTGAAGATGTGCTGTGTTTAACGGGGGGGAGGGGTTTATGTTGCGCCCCTGCGATCTGGCTGCCACAGAGGTACTACACCTAAGAAATAGGTCAAGTATCTCACTCCCAGGTACGATGGGAACCTGATATCGAGACCCACACACTTCTGCACCCAACACCATCCTGACTCCAGGCCAGGGGATGTAGGGCTGAGTACCTTTTAGAAGGCAGTGGGTAGTGGCGACAGCCATGGGCAGCCTCACAATAGTGGCCGGAATTAGGGCCTGGTCGCAGGTCGCAACAGGACATAATCCTTCATCTATGCGTCTGAAGCAGCGTTCAGCATGGTGCATGCACTTGAGGACTACAGGGCCGGCAGCCAGCAATATGCAGCTGCCGCCCCAGTACCGGCATGGGCCACATAAAATATCAGCACGCACGCCGCAGGTTTCTCAGCCCTGTTTTAGATACTGCTGTCAATCATGGCAAAATATTTAAGCAGTTAGTAAAGGGTCAGAAGTTGCTTCCGACTTCCATAATCTTTTTTCCCCTTAGGGCTTGTTTACATTACAGTGTATTTTTAGTTTGAATTCTGTTTGTGGGAAGAAATGATGCACTCGGATCAATATTATTTGATGGGGAATGCAAATGAGCTTTTTTTTCACAATAAAAATCACAGCATGCTCATTTACTTCCATAAATCGGTTGAGACTCGCCCACTGGAGTCTGCAGGTGCGCAAAAAAAAAAATATCAGAGACACAGTATAGAATTTGATTTTTACCAATTAAACTCTTAAAGGGAATCTGTCAGCTGGTTTTCGCTACCTCATCTGTCAGCAACATAATGTAGGCAAAGAAATCCTGAATCCTACAATGTATCACATAGATTACTGCCTAAAGCCGCTCTGACACAGCAAAGAATTTATTTTCAGGAACACAGCAGAGCTGAGAGAGCTGCCCCCGCCCAAACCAGGCTCTCTATAGAGATTGTGCATTCACTGCGAGATGTCAATCACAGCAGGGGCATGTCCGACTGCCATGTAGGTAACGTTCTAGTCCTGCAATGTTAATCACAGGGTAATAAAGCCATTACTTTGCACAGACCCCGATAAAAGAAGCACAGTTGCTTTTTATTTTTAACTATTACATCAGCTCACAAAGCAAATTCCTGCTGACAGATTCCCTTTATTTTCTTATACACTTGTGTGAACCCACCATCAGCACTACAATCGTGTGATCATGATCTTTATAAGTGAAGTTTCAAGACTTTATGACTTCTATTATATTATCAACAGTTAAGTTTTGCTGCTTGAAGTAATAAAAGTCTATATGTTTAGTTTTTTAAGAATTAAGTCAGTTAGCATACCAGACAAAGCTAAATCCCCAATAAAATGTTGAAAAATTACCGTCACTAATTCTTGAGTATATCACTCAATTCTACTGATGGGGGTATAATGTGGCCTGAGGGTTATATTTTAGCCTAGGCCACTTTAACCCCAGGTATAGTCTGGACTGTGGGTATACTATAGTCTGTTACACCATCTTTAAAATAGCATTCTGGCTTGTGTCTTTTTTTTACTTTAATTTTTTTTTCCATTAGCCATACATACAGTCATATGAAAAAGTTTGGGCACCCCTCTTAATCTTACTCTTTTTTTAAATTGTTTTTTTGCAACAGCTATTTCAGTGTGATATATGTAATAACTGATGGACACAGTAATATTTCAGGATTGAAATGAGGTTTATTGTACTAACCAAAAATGTGAAATATGCATTATTTCAAAAATTGACAGGTGCAAAAGTATGGGCACCTCAACAGAAAAGTGACATTAATATTTAGTAGATCCACCTTTTGCGAAAATAACAGCCTCTAGTCGCTTCCTGTAGCTGTTAATGAGTTCCTGGATCCTGGATGAAGGTATTTTTGACCATTCCTCTTTACAAAACAATTGCAGTTCGGTTAAGTTTGATGGTCGCCGAGCATGGACAGCCAGCTTTAAAACATCCCACAGATGTTCAATGATATTCAGGTCTGGGGACTGAGATGGCCATTCCAGAACATTGTAATTGTTCCTCTGCATGAATGCCTGAGTAGATTTGGAGCGGTGTTTTGGATCATTGTCTTGCTGAAAGATCCATCCCCGGCGTAACTTCAACTTTGACACTGATTCTTGAACATTATTCTCAAGAATCTGCTGATACTGAGTGGAATCCATGTAACCCTCAACTTTAACAAGATTCCCGGTGCCGTCATTGGCCACACAGCCCCAAAGCATGATGGACCCTCCCCCAAATTTGACAGTGGGTAGCAAGTGTTTTTCTTGGAATGCTGTGTTTTTGTGGCGCAATGCATAACGTCTTGTTGTATGACCAAACAACTCAATGTTTGTTTCATCAGTCCACAGGAGCTTCTTCTAAAATGAAACTGGCTTGTCCAAATGTGCTTTTGCATACCTCAGGCGACCCTGTTTGTGGCATGCATGCAGAAACGGCTTCTTTCGCATCACTCTCCCATACAGCTTCTCCTTGTGCAGTGTGCGCTGTATTGTTGACTGATGCACAGTGACACCATCTGCAGCAAGATGATGCTGCAGGTCTTTGGAGGTGGTCTGTGGATTGTTCTTGACTGTTCTCACCATTCTTCTTCTCTGCCTTTCTGATATTTTTGTTGGCCTGCCACTTCTGGCCTTTACAAGAACTGTCCCTGTGGTCTTCCATTTCCTTACTATGTTCCTCACAGTGGAAACTGACAGGTTAAATCTCTGAGACAACTTTTTGTACCCTTCCCCTGAACAACTATGTTGAACAATCTTTTTTTTCAGATCATTGAGAGATGTTTTGAGGAGCCCATAATGCCACTCCTCAGAGAAGATGCAACTAGGAGATCAACTTGCAAGAGGACACCTGAAATAGCTTTTCTCATGACTGGATACACCAGGTTATGAAGTACAAAGCTCAATGAGGTTACCAAACCAATTTAGTGTTTCAGTAAGTCAGTAAAAGTAGTTAGGAGTATTCAAATCATGAAAATTAGATGGGTGCCCATACTTTGGCACCTGTCAAATTTTGAAATAATGCATATTTCTCATTTTTGGTTAGTACAATAATCCTCATTTCAAACCTGAAATATTACTGTGTCCATCAGTTATTACATATATCACACTGAAATAGCTGTTGCAAAGAAAACAATTTTAAACAAAAAAAAAAAGAGTGAGATTAAGAGGGTGCCCAAACTTTTTCATATGACTGTAGTATGTATACAATACATGCATTAAAAATATACTTACCAATCGCAGCCTTTTCCCGTTTCCAGGGCTGCCCCAACTGCGCTTCTGTGTGGGGCAGACGTCACTTTATTAATGCAAGTTTTTGAAACTCAGAATGAGGGAGTCATAGACTTACAGTGAAAAAGCAAAAAGCTGAGACAGCTGTAGTCCTGTGGTGCAAAAGAGGCGTGAAAAAGTGCTGCAAGCAGCAGGAGGCAGTATGGAGGAAGTATTCTAATGCAAACAGTTTGGGCACAATAATTATGGCTAAGGGGAAGGGGTGATAAAAGAAATGCTGGAGTGCTAAATAATAAGAGACTAGTCCGGTGACCCCTCCCCACATCTTCCAGATGATTGACAGGTATCTTCATAGCCACAGATCTGTCAATCTCCTCTAGCAGCGCTGGAAAGAGCCGGCCGGGGGCAGAAACAGACTTGTGTCAACTCCGGCTGTGGTACCACATCTTTAAAGTACATTATTTCAGAAACCCCAGAGCATTTCAGAATATAATATACCGTATTTTGCAGAATATAAGATGCACCCGATTATAAGACAGTAATGAAAAAGAAAGATCCAGCTTCAAAGTTCCATAAAAGCCAAAAATTTGAATCCATACTGATAAAAATACAAGCAAATATTACTGTATTTTTCCTAAATCTATCAATCTATATGTTCATTGAAAGTAATAGCTATATGCTAAATATCTCATATAACTATCAGCAAAGGGCAGAATACTATCAAATATTCCACAAGGCACAATGATTTTATATCGCAAAAACCCCAGTACTACCGTATATACTCGCGTATAAGCCGAGTTTTTCAGCCCACAAATTGGGCTGAAAAGTTACCCCCTCGGCTTATACGCGAGTCACTATACGGGCGCCCCCCCCCCCCAGAGGTATACAGGCCCCCCCATCAGTATACAGGCCCCCCCAGGCTCGGGAAACCTGTAAAGGAAGATGATTATACTTATCGCTGTCCGGCTGCCGTCCCCGCTCTGCATCGCGATCCTCCTTCTGCATCGCGCTCCTCCATCTTCCGGGTTCCTGTCGGCGCCGAGAATGACGTCATTGTCGGCGCAGAACACAGGAAGTCGGAAGCCGGAAGATGGAGGAGCGCGATGCAGATGGAGGAGCGCGATGCAGAGCGGGGACAGCGATAGAATCTCTACGGACAGCCGGACTGTATATCGCTATCATTCGCCTTTACTAGGTCTCGTAAGCCTGGGGGGGCCTGTATACCTCGGGCTGCTGCTGTATATAGCCTGGGGGGCCTGTATACCTCGGGCTGCTGCTGTATATATATGCCTGCTGTTCGGGGCCTGCTGTATTACCTGGGCTGCTGCTGTATATAGCCTGGGGGGCTGCTGTATATACCATGGGCTGCTGCTGTATATATCCTGGGGGCTGCTGTATATACCTGGCTGCTGCGTTATACCTGGGCTGCTGCTGTATATATCATGGGGCTGCTGCTGTATATACCATGGGGCTGCTGCTGTATATACCATGGGGCTGCTGCTGTATATATCATGGGCTGCTGCTGTATATACCATGGGGCTGCTGCTGTATATACCATGGGGCTGCTGCTGTATATACCATGGGGCTGCTGCTGTATATACCATGGGGCTGCTGCTGTATATACCGGGGACTGTCGGGCTGCTGCTGTATATACCATGGGGCTGCTGCTGTAGCTGTTATACCATCGGGGCTGCTGCTGTATATACCTGGGGCTTACTGGCTGCTTGTATATACCATGGGGCTGCTGCTGTATATAGCCTGGGGGGCCTGTATACCTCGGGCTGCTGCTGTATATACCATGGGGGGCCCGTACTGCTGTGTTATATAGCCTGGGGGGGGCCTGTATACCTCGGGCTGCTGCTGTATATAGCCTGGGGGGGACCTGTATACCTCGGGCTGCTGCTGTATATACCATGGGGCTGCTGCTGTATATAGCCTGGGGGGGACCTGTATACCTCGGGCTGCTGCTGTATATAGCCTGGGGGGGACCTGTATACCTCGGGCTGCTGCTGTATATAGCCTGGGGGGGCCTGTATACCTCGGGCTGCTGCTGTATATAGCCTGGGGGGGACCTGTATACCTCGGGCTGCTGCTGTATATACCATGGGGCTGCTGCTGTATATACCATGGGGCTGCTGCTGTATATACCATGGGGCTGTTGCTGTATATACCATGGGGCTGCTGCTGTATATACCCTGGGGCTGCTGCTGCTGTATATACCCCTGGGGCTACTGCTGCTGTATATAACCCTGGGAAGGCTGCTGTAACACTGCTGGGGCCTGTATATACCACTGGGGAGGCTGCTGTATACCACACTGCTGGGGGCTGTATACTACCACTGGGGAGGCCACCTGGTTATACCACACTGCTGGGGGCTGTATACCTGTGCTGGGGTCCACCCTCGGCTTATACACGAGTCAATAGTTTTTCCCAGATTTTGGGGGCAAAAGTAGGGGGGTCGGCTTATACACGGGTCGGCTTATACACGAGTATATACGGTAGTTTTGAGTAGCTTGAGGGGTGCAGTTTTTGGAATGGTGTCACTTTTGGGTTTTTTCTGACATGTACACCCCTCAAATGTGATGTGGTCACAAAAAAAAATGGTTTTGTACATTTTGGTTGAAAAATGAAAAATTGCTGATGAACTTTGAACCCTTATAACTTCCTAACAATTTTTTTTTTTTCCAAAATTGTGCTGATGTGACGTAGACATGTGGGAAATATTATTTAATAACCATTTTGTGTCACATAACTCTCTGGTTTAGCAGGAAAAAAATTCAAAATTTGAAAATTGCGAACATTTTTAAACTTTTTGCCATATTTTTGATTTTTTCACAAATAAACGCAAAAATTATCGACCTAAATTTAATACTAGCATGAAGCCCAATGTGTCACGAAAAAAGAATCTCAGAATCGCTAGGATCAGTTGAAGCGTTCCAGAGTTATAACCTCATAAATGGACACTGGTCAGAATTGCAAAAAAGGTCTTTAGGGTCAAAATAGGCTGGGTCCTGAAGGGTTAAAGGGCCAAGGACTTATTGTGGTTAAAACGAATCCTAATGACAGGAAGCACATATCATACTTGGTACAAATGTAATTGGAAATTGTTTGGATGAAGTGTTGTTTTTACTCTGACAGATTGCAGACACTGCCAATGCTGGGCAGCGGAGAGTTCTACAGAAGGAGATCAGAGCCCTCCTGCTCAGACAACAGGTAACCCTGTCCAGTGGTGAAATTGGTAGGTAACGGGTGACAGACCCAATTCCCATTGTAGTACCCCCAAAACAGTGAAATGATGATCTGGTGTCGGGCAGCAATAGGCCTCAGAGGGCAGGACTACCAGCCAAGAGTAGAGCCCATGTGTTCAGAAGGAAGGTCCACAATCCTGACAGCCAGGGGGGTGGTTGATGTATGCAGGGAAGGGTACGTAACATAAAAATGTGGAGAGGAAGGTCAACTGCCGATATTCCACCATTACCCAGTTGTTCACTGTAGACCAAAATAATACAGTGGACCTTGACCGCCAGACTGTGCGGAGGAAACAATTCCAAGACCGCTGAGATGTGTCAGGAGCTCCATGTTGGAACTGACTCCGTCCTTGCCCCAGAAGACGATGTCTATCGGGTAGTCAGGAATACGAACTGGTCTTTAGTAAGCATCCGTGATTTTGGGAGGTTTAAAAGGGGTACAACCATCCTATACCACATAACATCCATCATTAAAGAGCATATAGCCTGTACCACCAGCTCATATCATCGTGCAGAAATGTGCAGGATATGAAGGACGCAGCAGGGGTGACCTACGCAATGTGCAGCGGTTCAATGAACTGGCAAAGCGTAGGGGGTCCCCAAGGTCAGAGCTGTTCACAAGGCTAATTTGCATATGTGGAGCTGGGCAGCGCGCGGAGGGTTCCAGGGCCTGACTGCAGGTGTGGCCTTACGCATCCCCGGGGCCCTGAAGTTCACCCTGTGTCTTCCAGGGTGGCGACGTGACATGCAGCAGTGTGTGATGAGGTATGGTCACTCTGCAACCTCCTCACACATGCTGGACTGTGACTCACAGCCGGAGAGGAGGCTGGATGCTGCAGTCGCGGGAGTGGTCAGTCCTGAGCAGTGAACGTCTGTAGTGTGTGTCAGTGTGTGTGTCAGTGTTGTGTGATAGTGCATCCTTTCTCCCTCCTGTCGACTGCTTCATATATTAGCCTGAACTAAGGCTGGTTTCACATTTGCGTTGATGTCTGCATGCGGAGGGCATGGAGACGCAAACGCAGTGCAAACAAGCATACTGTTTGAAGCAGCGGAGACTCGCATGCGTTCACATCAGTATGCAGCGGCCAGTCAATCAGCTGTCTGGTGTGGTGGGGGCAGAGATCAGGGCAGAGATCTCCTCCCGGCCGCCGCTGATCTCCTGACGTGTTGGCGGGGAAGAATGTGATCTGAGTGTTAAATCACCTGCGCCGAACGAAGAGGTGATGTTGGCGCGGAGATTTAATCAGCTTCAGATCAGCTGTTTCTCTCCGCGACACTGCAGGATTAGCGGCGACCAGGAGAGGATTCAGAGTGCTCAGCTGATCTCCTGGTGGCCTCCGCTGATGTCCGGGAGAGATTTCAAAAGATCTGCGGTTCTCTGCGCTGTCATGCGGAGGACTGCGGATCCATTGACTCCATGCATTGTTTGTGCGTTGCGGGAGCTTGGAGATAAAAAGCTCCAGCGAATGCACACTGTCCGGTAGTCCAGGAATACGAACTGGTCTTTAGCAAGCATCCACGTGATTTTGGGAGGTTAAAAGGGGTACACCATCCTATACCCACAGGTAACCATCCATCCATTAAAGAGCAATATAGGCCTGTACCACCAGCTCACTATCATCGTGCCAAGGAAATGTTGCAGGATATGAAGGACGCAGGCAGGGGTGGACCTACCGCATGTGCAGCCGGTTCAATGAACCTGGGCCCCAAGCGGTAGGGGGTCCCCAAGGTCCAGAGCTGTTCACAAGGCTAATTTGCATGATGTGGAGCTGGCGCGAGCGCAGCGGAGGGTCCAGGGCCTGACTGCAGGGGTGTGCTGCCTCTCCGCATCCCCGGGGCCCCCTGAAGTTCACCCTGTGTCTTCCCAGGGGTGGCGACGTGACACGCAGCAGTGTGTGATGAGGTCATGGTCACTCTGCAACCTCCTCACACACTGCTGGACTGGTGACTCACAGCCGGAGGAGGAGGCCTGGATGCTGCAGTCGCGGGAGTGGTCAGTCCTGAGCAGTGAACGTCTGTGTGTGTGTGTCAGTGTGTGTGTCAGTGTTGTGTGCATAGTGCATCCTTTCTCCCTCCTGTCCGACTGCTTCTATATTAGCCTGAACTAAGGCTGGTTTCACATTTGCGTTTGTGTCTGCATGCGGAGGGCATGGAGACGCAAACGCAGTGCAAACACAGCCATACTGATTTGAACGCAGCGGAGAATCTCCGCATGCGTTCACATCAGTATGCAGCCGGCCAGTCAATCAGCTGTCTTGGTGGTGGCTGGGAGGCAGAGATCAGGGGCAGAGATCTCCTCCTCCCGGCCGCCGCTGATCTCCTGACGGTGTTGGCAGGGAAGAAATAGCTGATCTGACAGCTGTTTAAATCACCTGCGCCGACACCGAAGAGGTGATGTTGGCGCGGGAGATTTAATCAGCTGTCAGATCAGCTGTTTCTCTCCGCCGACACTGCCAGGAGATTAGCGGCGACCAGGAGAGGAGTTCAGCGGCTGCTCCAGCTGATCTCCTGGTGGCCTCCGCTGATGTCCCGGGAGAGATTTCAAAGAGATCTGCTGCGTTCTCCTGCGCTGTCATGCGGAGGACACTGCGGATCCATTGACTCCCATGCATTGTTTGTGCGCTTGCGGGAGCTTGGAGATAAAAAAAGCTCCGCGAATCACATAAAGGACAGACAGCAATGGTCTTAGGACATCACACTGTCCATGGGGGTTAAAAAAGGGGTACCCATCCTATCCCACAGGTTAACCTCAGCTCTGTAAGCATTCGGCCTGTACACCAGGTCACATCATCTACAACTTGTTTTCATATGTATAACTGGACCGCAGGAGGAGGACCTACCGATGTGCAAGCCGGTTCCAATGCACATGGGACCCAAGCGAGGGGGTCCCAAGCAGCAGCGGTTCACAGAGGCTAATTTGCCCTGCTGTGAGGGGGAGGAGGGGAGGAGTCACAGGGCCTGACTCCCTGGTGTGTGCCTACCGGGAGCCCCCAGGGCTCCCTCCTGAAGGGACCTGTGGCTCCGGGGGGCCCCGACCTCAGCATGTGTGGGGGAGGACTCAGGGGCCTCCACTTAGTCACGATATTGGACGGGGTCCCGCGGAGGAAGAAGGCCGGATGCTGCAGTCGCTGGTGAGGGCAGTCCGAGGCCAGTGAGAGGGTGGTGTGTCAGGTGGTGGGTGTGTGGGACAAGAGTGCCCCTTTAAACGTCTGGGTCCGACGGCTTCATATTCACTGGGAAAAGGCACAGTTTAAGGGATGCTTTGGCTTTGTATGGGAGGGCATGGGGCTATAAGGGTGCTGTGGTTAACCAGTGGTCTTGAACTGTGGTTAGATGGCGCATGCGTTCATCAGTATCAGCGCGTCACATGTCTTGGTGGTGGCGGGAGGAGAGATAGGGCAGAGATTCTCCCGGCCGTGATCTGACGTGTTGGCAGGGAGAATAGTGACTGAAGGTTAATACCCGCCGACACGAGAGGTGTGTTGGCGGAGTTTAACAGTTCAATCAGTTTTCTCCGAACTGCGAGTCGCAGGAAGGATTCGGCGCTCCAGTTTCCTGGCCTCCGCTGATGTCCCGGGAGAGATTTCAAAGAGATCTGCTGCGTTCTCCTGCGCTGTCATGCGGAGGACACTGCGGATCCATTGACTCCCATGCATTGTTTGTGCGCTTGCGGGAGCTTGGAGATAAAAAAAGCTCCAGCGAATGCACAAAAAATGCAACAGCGCAGTCAAACGCAGGTACTACAGCATTCCCATGTTAAACAAAGGAACGCAGTGCGCATGCGTTTGGCTGCGTCTGGTACGCTGCGGTTTCAAGTGTGAAACCACCCTAACACTTTCGTTTTCATTATCTCCTCCTGACCTGCTGAAGCAGTCGGACGGAAGGAAAAAGGCTGCTCTGTGCACATAAAACTGAACTGGAGGGAGGTAAGAGACAGTGCAGGGGGAAGGAGAGGAGACTCATGCCCCCCTCCCTTGTGAGGGAGAAAGGGGAGAGGAGGCACAGGGCTCCCTCCCCTGTGAGAGAGAAAGGGGGAAAGGAGGCACAGGGCTCTCTCCCCTGAGAGGGAGAAAGAGGGACAGGAGGCACAGGGCCCCTCCTTCCCTGTGAGGGGGAGAGGAGACACAGGGGCCCAGCTGTGAGGGTGAGGGGTATATGAGACACAGGGGTCCCCGTGAGGAGGAAAGAAGACAGGTTGGAGTGGCTGGTGAGAGGAGACACAGGCCCCCCTATGAGGGAGAGAAGACAGCTGAGGTGGTGGGGAGAGGAGACACAGAGCCCCCCTGTTAGAAGAGGTGGAGAGAGGCACATCTCCCAGGGGAGAGAGGCACAGTGCTAAGGGGGGAGAGACTTTGGCTTTGTATGTGTGTGTGTGTGCTATACAGTGGTGCTGTGTGTGTGTTATGCAGTGGTGCTGTGTTTGTGTTATGCAGTGGCGCTCTGTGTGTTATGTAGTGGCACTGTGTGTGTTATACAGAGGCGCTGTATGTTATACTGAGTCCTGTCACACTTATAGCTGCCTGCTGGTGCTCCTGAACAAATGGGGGCCATGTACAAAGATGTCCAGAGCCTGGAGATCAACCTCCATCATATTGATTCTTTTCTCAGCCTCCTCCCTCCATGTGGAAGAAGCAGCCAAGTCCAAATTCTGATGCTGTCAGAGATGCCCTATGCTGTATGCCACTGACACACTGCATTTACTGACACCGAGAAGATTTACTGACACACTTGCATGCCATGTACTAACATTGGCATTCTGCAAGTACTCACACACTGGCCAGACTAAAGGTACTGTGGCGCCCCTGCGTCCAGGAGGCCACAAAGGGAACTGCAGCCAGGCAGTTAGGACATTGTTGCACACCAACACCCTCACAGCCCAACAACCCCCGTGTCAGAAGAGGTTAACATCCAGCCCTGAGATTAGAACTCTATGAGATTGAGGGGTGGTGGATCAGAGGAGTGGGTTGGGCACACCAGAAGTCAGGTGACTTGAGAGTATATAGGAAGGGGGAGGAGTGAAGGAAGTCAGTAAGGAGTAAGGAGTAGGCCGATGTGAGCTGAGCTGCAAAGACAGAGAGACGATCACACGTTCTGTGAGTGCAAGGCCTAGGAGCGCAGAATCCGTACTGAGCCAGTGTGAGCCAGAGGGGAGAGAAAGCCCATCCGACGCTGATGCCACCAGGAGTGTGACAGAACAGAGAGGGATGGTGGAACCCATGCCCTAGACAGCAGCTGAAGCCACTGACTGCAGGCGGAGTAGCCCTCCTAGTATACTGAAAGGAACAGAAAGGAGAGAGCCTGGTAGAGCCTCGTGCTGAGGACTGCTGGAAGCTGGGCTGAGTAGAGTGTCGGCTCTAGAGGGGACCGTAGTTTACCCGGATCCCCAAACAACACGACGGGGGATCTTAGTTCCAGACTGAGATCCCTACCCTGAAGGACAGGCAGCTAAGTGACGCACTAGGACTCACAGAAGCCCGAGTCACCGCCATACTGTCCAGCGTACCACACACCACCAGTACAGACGGAGACCGTAAACAGCCCGGAAAGGACACTAAAGACTGTGTGAGGGGTCACAGAGAGAGAGAAGTCTGGCTGCAGAGCAAAGGGAACCCGGAGAAGGAGAATGCACCCGTGTGTTGAGAACTGTGCTTGAACTTTGTAAAGAACTGCAAATGACTTGTGAACTGCTTGGAAAGAACTGAGAGTAAAAACACGGAAAACCCTGAATTGCCTCTCTTGTCTGCCTCTATCCGCACACCATTCTTCCCCTACAGGAGTCAGCCATCTTCCACCTGCAGAGCCACAGCTCCAGCCTGTCAGCACCAACGCTGAGGAGAGATCCCTGCAGCGTCTGCAAGTAAATGTGCTACAATTTCACCATAGACTTGACCCTTACTGCCTCGGGGGATACAGTTCTTCCCACTGGAACTACACCATCTCCGCTGCCATCACATCACCCCCGGAGGTTCTGCAGCAGTGGCGGCCCCCATCGCTGGCCGCATCAAGTGTGTGGCGTCACGAGTGACATTCCTGTAAATAATCCCCCTTTAATTGCCAGGGCCCGGGACACGGACCGGACCAGGACCACCCGTGACTTCCCCAGTAAAGACCCAGTCCGGTACCGAGTACCCTCGTCCCAGTGGGCTCGACAGTACCGTTACATGGCACGATATCTCCGGTGATATCACTGCAAAGTCACGGGTTGAGCAATGTTGAAACGACATCGCAAGTGTGTCATTACGTGTAAATGCACGATTCAACTACGATAAGTCGCTGGATCGGAGTTGACAGGTTTATGAACATGTTCTTAAACCTGGTGATGTCGTTCAAGCAATCTGGTACCATTGTACTATGTGACACCGCGATAACGATGTTGTTCACGACTTCGCCTATTCACAGCCATGATCAGGTATGGTTTGTTGGGTTGTGCCAGCGATACCTGCTCACTACATCGTTGGTGTGTCGTCCACGATATCTAGACGAGTGAAATCTCACCAACGATGTTGAAATGATGCCAAAAAATACGGCGTGCCCATGAGATCGCTGCTAACATTGTGCCGTGTATCGGTACCTTTACTGACATGCTGCATTTACTGACCCACTGGTACAAATGTGGCACCCTGCTCACGCAGGAAGCCACAGCCTTCCCTACTACACAGCTGGGCTTCCACAGCAGGTACCTACTACATGCAACACCTTCCACCCCGCACAGTAGAGGGAGCTAAACTCACTGACTTTAGGTGAGATCCACTATAAATACTGCTGCTGGGGGAGGAGTTAGTTAGAGTGTGGAGACACTAGGAGAGCTGCGAAGACGACCTGGTTATCGGTGCTGCGGTTAGGCCCGAACCAGTGACCCGGCGGGGCCCTTCTGCAGTCGAGCCAAGCCTAGTGGGGACAGAAGGCAAGGATAAAGGGATCCTGTCACCTCCAGAACGCCTCCTAAGCTACCAAAACATTTCCCTGCAGCATATTATCACTATTCTCACACTCCTTTTGTCTCCTAAAAGCATCCTGTGAAAGTGCATAAAAACGTTTTAATACTCATTAGTGATTATAATTAGCAGGGGCTATATTCTTTAGCCCTTAGGGCATGCTGTTTTGCAGCCTGAATGATCTATCCTCTCTCTGTCTGTGTTCCTCTGCTTGTGCAGGCATTGCTCTCCCCCCTCTCAGTCACTCACAGAATGAAAATCATTAGTCCTGCCTTCAGCTCCACATCACAGCAGCACAGACAGAGAGAGGCTGGATCCTGGAGCCTGCAAAACAACCACACCCTAAGGGCTAAAGAAAATAGCCCCTGCTAATTATAATCATTAATGAGTGAATATAAAATCGTTTTTATGCACTTTCACAGGATGCTTTTAGGAGACAAAAGGAGTGTGAGATTAGTGATAGGATGCTGCAGGGCCATGTTTTGGTAGTTTAGGAGGCGTTTTGGAGGTGACAGGATCCTTTCAACACACGGCAGTGATCAGAGAGGGTAACCTGTGGACCGCGCAGGAAGAGAGAGAGGGGACCAGGGAAAGTGAGGAGGCCAGTTGTGTTGCAAACAGACAGGGCTTCAGCGACAGCAGGAACCTGAGGAGGCCATATACCCACTTGCTATGGAGACTCACTGTGCACCTGGTCACCCGACTGCTCTGGACATCTTTACCTGTGCATACCATCAGTAAAAGGTAAAAAAGATGACTCACCCAGGCCAGGGGACTCAGATCTCAGGCGCAGTCTGGAGGTCACGGATGGCGGTGCCTGAGGCTGTGGCCCTGGTGGTCAATGAAAAAGGGAAAATAAAATAAAAATAAAAGAGATTTGTTCGTGATGCCACCTGTAGGTCCCGGTGATGGCACCTCCGGGGTGATGGGCAGCAGCAAGATGGAGTGGCTCCCTACAGGAGGAGCGATGCCCCGGGGTATTGGAAGTAGGAATGGTGAACAGAGTGTTTGAATGGGTTAAGAGAGTCTGAGGAGTCGGTCTGCTTCCTCAAGAAGTGATCTACGTCTGCTTGGGTTATGGATTTTGATGTCTTTGCCGCTAATTTGGGGGTTTTTATGGTTGACTTCCCCATGTTTCAGAAATTTAGATATTACAAGTAGAAAAAAGAAAAATGGGAAACAAAAAAAGATGAGTGTTCTGGATCACACTGATGTGGTCTGCTCGTGCCCCCTGCTGTTTGCTTAGGGGGTTTACATGTCATAAACTGTTAAGAGACTTGTTGTTAAATATAGGGAACAAATGTCTTTGGAGATCCTACTGGGTTTCGGTTTTAGACACCAGTTAAGGAGGGTACGAGGTTTATATTTGGAGTATAATAGCAGTGCACGAGTTGGGGAGGGAAGCACACAGGGTGGAAATCAGATGAGGCGAAGGGTCAATGCAGCAGGGTGGGAGGATTTGATGAAAATCCGTCTATTGCTCTCTGATCACAGCAAGGTTTCTGTTACACAGGTGGAAGTAGGTGGTAGGGTATGCCAGTCTTATAAGATCTCTTTAGCCTTATTGGATAGCAGGATTTCAAATAGCAGTGTGCAGAGTCTTAGTAGATGTAATAGGGTTTATCACTGCAGCTGGTGCTGCCTGCCTGTGAATAAGTGGATCTTGCTGCTGTGTGTCTGGGCAGAGGATGATAATAATACAAAGTCCACTGTGTTGCATCTGATCCAATGGGTGTGCTTCAGGGGCACCAATGTGTTGTGTCCCTTGGCCCTATGGCGCTGGGTCTCTCTTGCTGAGACCAAAGGCTGTCTGTATGTGGCTCCCCCGTGTCCCTCTCACCTGCAAGCTCAGTGCCTCCGATTCCCCCGGTGTCCCCTGTGTCCCGCGGCTCCTTGTGCCGAGTGCCCGCGCTGCAGGGCTGCCTCCGGTCCACGGCACCCGCTCCTAGGCCTCCTCCGCTGCTCAGCTCCGGGCGCCTCCTCTCATCTGATGGCGTCTGTGTAGGAGATCGCCTCAGCACCGCGGCTCAGGCTCAGCCGAGGCGCGATCACAGCCACCAGGGCAGTAGCAGGGTTGGGATCACCCGCTTCAAAGCCCCGTCCGGCACTGCCGCCGCCACGGCTCGTGTGGCCTCCTCGTGACCGGCCTCGAGGTTCAGAAAGCGGGGGTCCCGCAGTACAAGCAGGCCGATACAAGCCTCTGGGTGAAGGGGAGCTGGTCGCCGACTCCTCTAGATGGTTGGGGGTCCCTCCAGTGTTCGGATGGCGCGGATGTCTAAGGAAGAAATCACTGACACGTTGCTCACTCTGAACGGGTACTTTACTCCTGAATTCTGCAGGGTTACAAGGTAATGCAGTTCTTGTTGCGGAGTAGTGGAACGGGTAGTTCTGGTAATGAGCAGTGTCCCTCTGAAGCTCCACTGGTGTTCCTTCTCTCACGCTCTGTCCCTTGCTCTGCTGCCCTGCACGGATCCCACTTGTTAGACCAGGCCCATTGAGATATATGAGATCCCCTTATCTCTCTAAGGAGATCTCAAATCAGTCTGGTGCTTCTGGTGAGGACCGTGCTTGGTGTAGGGCGGTTGGGTCGTGCTCCTATAAGGTCATCGACCACTCCGAGTTTGCGGTTCAGGGATTTAGCCGGCTGGACCACTACAGAGCCAGTACTCCGGGTTTGCACTGGGCTAGAGTATTTGGTTACCCTTCTGGTTCTTGGCTCCTTTCTCTTCTGGGTCACCAGGTGGAGGTGCCCTCCCCGTTAGCTTCTCTCTGTTGGTTCTGTAGCTCTCCAGCTCTGCTTCATCTGCTCACACACACTCATAACTAACTCACTCCTCAACCAACTCCTTGTTGCTTTCCCCACTTGCTTTATCACCTAGCCTCTCCTCCCACCAGGACCGGTTACCCTAGTAACGGGCTTCTAATTAGTCCTCTATCACTAGATGTTTGCATGTGGTACTGGAGGATCAGGCTTATTCTCCCATTACCAGAACAAAGCATACTGCACCTTCAGTCAGGGGTGCAGTACCCTTTTGTGAAGCACTCTTAGCGGGGTGCCACAGAGACTTCTTCAGCGTGTGTGCGTTATTCCTCTCCATCCCCTGCCTCCCTATAGACTGCCTTACTGCTTCTCACCCTGGTCCTAAGTCCCACTCCAAGCTGCCCCTTTACTCAACGCTGCCCGGAGGACCAGCTCCACCTGAACGAAGCTTTGCCATCCTTGCCGCGATACCATCGCCCTCCGGAGGACTGTGGTGGCGCTGGTGACCCATCACTAGGTACTACAGGTGGCGTCACGTGACAACAACAAACTCTTATCCCCTGTACATAACCCCTTATTGAAGTGTCACCCAGGCCACGGGCTCAGGCGCTGCCACCCATGACATCCCCATGAAAACCCCCTCCGAGCCTGATACCCGAGTACCGCAGGGCCTGAGGCTCGACACAAACACTGATATTTTTCTTTTAGTGAAACACTGACAACACTTACTGACATGCTGCATTTAGTGGCATAAGCACTGACGGACATTACATTCAATGGCTCTAATAATCATTAGCAAAAATATAGCAGCCCCCATAACATTACATATATATATATATATATATATATATGTACATTTATATAGCTCTATTATTTCCACAGCACTTTCCATACATCATCATCACTGTCCCCATTGGGGTTCTACTAAACATCCTATCAGTCAGTCTATGGAGTGTGGGAGAAAACTGGAGAATCCAGAGGAAACCCACGCAAACACAGAGAGATGATACAAACTACTTGCAGATGTTGTCCTTGGTAGGAATTGAACCCAGGACCCCAGTGCTGCAAAACTAACCACTGAGCCACCATGCTGCCCTTGATATATATATGTATGTACGCAGCTCGCATCCTTTATATTATACACAGCCCACAGCCTCTATATTATATATACACAGCGCACAGCCTCTATATTATCTATATGCAGCCTGCAACCTCTAATATATATATATATATATATATATACAGTGCCTACAAGTAGTATTCAACCCCCTGCAGATTTAGCTGGTTGACACATGCGGAATTAACTTGGCATTGTGACATTTGGACTGTAGATCAGCCTGGAAGTGGGAAATGCACTGCAGCCAAAAAGATTTAAATTTTTTTTTTTTTAAAGCGTTAAAAGTTAATTCAGAGGGTAATTTATTATTCAACCGCTCAACCCACCAGCATTCTGTTTGGTCCCCCTAAAGTATTAAGAAGTAGTTCAGGCACAAAGAACAATGAGCTTCACATGTGTGGATTAATTATCTCTTTTGCCAGCCTTTTCTGACTATTTAAGACCCTCCCCAACCTTGTGAACAGCACTCATACATGGTCAACATGGGAAAGACAAAGGAGCATTCCAAGGCCATCAGAGACAAGATCGTGGAGGGTCACAAGGCTGGCAAGGGGTACAAAACCCTTTCCAAGGAGTTGGGCTTACCTGTCTCCACTGTTGGGAGCATCATCCGGAAGTGGAAGGCTTATGGAACTACTGTTAGCCTTCCACGGCCTGGACAGCCTTTGAAAGTTTCCTCCCGTGCCGAGGCCAGGCTTGTCCGAAGAGTCAAGGCTAACCCAAGGACAATAAGGAAGGAGCTCCGGGAGGATCTCATGGCAGTGGGGACATTGGTTTCAGTCAATACCATAAGTAACGTACTCCACCGCAATGGTCTCCGTTCCAGACAAGCCCGTAAGGTACCTTTACTTTCAAAGCGTCATGTCAAGGCTCATGTACAGTTTGCTCATGATCACTTGGAGGACTCTGAGACAGACTGGTTCAAGGTTCTATGGTCTGATGAGACCAAGATCGAGATCTTTGGTGCCAACCACACACGTGACGTTTGGAGACTGGATGGCACTGCATACAACCCCAAGAATACCATCCCTACAGTCAAGCATGGTGGTGGCAGCATCATGCTGTGGGGCTGTTTCTCAGCCAAGGGGCCTGGCCATCTGGTCTGCATCCATGGGAAGATGGATAGCACGGCCTACTTGGAGATTTTGGCCAAGAACCTCCGCTCCTCCATCAAGGATCTTAAGATGGGTCGTAATTTCATCTTCCAACAAGACAACGACCCAAAGCACACAGCCAAGAAAACCAAGGCCTGGTTCAAGAGGGAAAAAATCAAGGTGATGGAGTGGCCTAGTCAGTCTCCTGACCTTAACCCAATTGAAAACTTATGGAAGGAGCTCAAGATTAAAGTCCACATGAGACACCCAAAGAACCTAGATAACTTGGAGAAGATCTGCATGGAGGAGTGGGCCAAGATAACTCCAGAGACCTGTGCCGGCCTGATCAGGTCTTACAGAAGACGATTATTAGCTGTAATTGCAAACAAGGGTTATTCCACAAAATATTAAACCTAGGGGTTGAATAATAATTGACCCACACTTTTATGTTTAAAATTTATTAAAATTCAACTGAGCATCATAACTTTTTGGTTTGTAAGATTTATGCTTCTGTTAATAAATCCTACTCTCGTTTGCAGTTTGAAGGCTCTAACTTATTTGCATCTTATCAAACCACCTAAATCTGCAGGGGGTTGAATACTACTTGTAGGCACTGTATATATATATATTATATATATATATATATATAAATATATACATAATATATATATAATAATATATATAAATATACTATATATATATACACACACACCATACACACAGCCTGCTGCCTCTGTATTAAATATATATATATGGCCAGTTAAAGGGGCCCACTAAGACTCTTTTGACCGGGGCCCACAAAAACCTGGAGTCGGCCCTAGATTGTAACTACCTCCCTGATCTGCTGTTAGCCCTTCTCTCCTGTCATCACCTGGCTCAAAGTGGTCACATGACCTCTCCTGCAGTGATTTTGCTCCTTCCTGTGACGTCCCATCCTGTTTCCAGGGCAGGAGCTTATCCCCCACCCTGCTGACACACATCACAGCCGACGTCACTGTGATTGACAGACGGCTCCCCTCTAGTAACGCAGCGCATGCGTGCTGAGTTAGTAGTGAGGTGCTGTTTGAGGCTGCATCACAGGCACACCGCAGCTCCTGGACAAGTGGATATCAGGGGATCTCTGGCTTTGTGTGCTGTGACTGCTCTCACCTGATCTCCCCCTCCGAGCACATTCACTTCCCCTGCTGTCTGCACCGCTTGCTGGATGCTTGCTGGACGCTGTGTTCCTGACACTTCACTGATTCCTCCCTCACGGCTTCCTGTAATAAACCAGCAGCGATGTCAGGAGATATTAACACATCTGCTGCCGGGATTACAGCACTGAGAGAGGAATCAGTAGTGTCAGGGAACACTGTAGTGATGTGTGGTTCCTGAATGGAGCCAGCTCCCTGCTGTGACTGATAGGTGCCATCTCTCCACTGGGACCTGAGCGAATTCTTTTTTTAACCCTCCAACTGCTGGAAACTGGGTACTTGGTGGAGATCAGGAATTGTAATGCTTGGTGTGGAATGGAGTGGATCTGTGAGGTTCCTTCCAAATGAAAGATTACACTCAGTGGTTGGCTTCTTAGTGCACATGACCTGTGATGTCATAAGGTCTTTAAAGGGGAACTCCAGAGGGAGAAAACTTTTGAGTACAGTTCCTGGCCTGCTACATGATGAAGCAGAGCTGTACACTGCAGTTCTAGGATCTATAGATCTCTTATAAATCAATAAAATCATATCTGCTCCTCTGCTCTGACCCCTTCTCATGGGGCCAGAATCTTCAGCCTGAGAGCTTCATGCTGCTGGTGAGAAGAGGAGGTATGTCTGGGGTGTGGATGCTGGGGGCTGCAGGAACCGTCTGCATTCACGCCCCTCACACTTCTGTACAGGGAGGGGCATGACAAGGGGCGTGTCTGCTGGCCCATGCTCACACATACAATGTAGCCCCTGATATACCATCAAATAGCAATCATGTCACCTAGCACATACAAATACACGCTGTGATGGTCTGCTGTATGATGATGCATAATGTGGGGACATACTGAAAAGAATGAAGAAAAGGAAAAAAGAAAAGAATGAAGATAATAACTTATTACAGAAAGATTATGTAGATGTATAAAAGGTTTCTTGGGTATCTTAGACATGGAATGAACACATATCCCATATAACCAGGTGTATATTATGTTACCTGAGCATTATAGGTGTGGAATGAATGTGAAATATCTGTAGATAATAGGAGAATGAACACATATCCCATATAACCAGATGTATATTATGTTACCTGAGCATTATAGGTGTGGAATGAACATGAAATATATAGATAATAGGAGAATGAACACATATCCCATATAACCAGGTGTATATTATGTTACCTGAGCATTATAGGTGTGGAATGAACATGAAATATATAGATAATAGGAGAATGAACACATATCCCATATAGCCAGGTGTATATTATGTTACCTGAGCATTACAGGTGGGGAATGAATGTGAAATATCTGTAGATAATAGGAGAATGAACACATATCCCATATAACCAGGAGTATATTATATCACCTGAGCATTTTAGCTGTGGAATGAATATGAGCAATCTCAGCATTTAGGTGGATGCGGTCGCTGCCATGTTGACCTGTCATGACGACTTCTGGAGAATGCCTGGTACACCATGCCAAATGCATGGTATGTGAGGTGAAGTGTCAGCTGCAAGTGCAGCTCTGACATATAATCCATTGCAATGCTGGTATATTGCAATGGATTATATCAGCAGTAGTGATGAGCGAGTACTAAAATGCTCAGGTGCTCGAAGCTCGGGCCAAGCATCCCAAGATACTCGTGTATTCGGCCCGAGCACCGAGCCCAATGTTATCCTAAGGGAGACCCGAGTATTTTTCTGACATGACCCCCGGCAGCATGGAAAAAGCCTAAAAATGTCCCAAAAGTATCAGAACAGTGCTGAAATGACATGGGAACAGCATGGGGAAGACCCCTGGAAGCATTTCAGACCCCAAGGTCACTGATGTCAACAATGTTGTCAGACTATTACGCCACTTTTACGGACTGTCAAGATACGTTACAAAATGAAACCAAAACGGATTTTCATGGAAAAAATATTAAGTGCTCATACCCACTTGTGAGACAGTTTTGGTGAATGTTAGGTTTTTGGATTATATCAAAGATTTTTTTTTTAAATTGTCTGGCACTCCCATGCCCCTGGGAAGAGACGTAAATGAAGGCCTCTTTAAATAATGTGCCCATTATAAGGAAGTGTGTGTTTTGTAGCATTGCCCTAGGGCAGGGAAGCCAAAAATTGGGAGGCACTTCAATGCCCCTAGATAGAGGCGTGCATGAGGGCCTTTTTAAAAAATGTGGCCATTGGAAGCAAGTGGGTCTTTTTTACTATTGCACTAGGCAGGGAAGCCAAAGGTTTGGAGGCACCAATATGCCCCTGGATAGAGGCATGCATGAGGGCTTTTTCAAAAAATGTGCCCATTGTAAGCAAGTGTATCTGCTGTAGTATTGCCCTACGCAGGGAAGCCAAAGGTTTGGAGGCACTAAGATACCCCTGCATAGAGGCGTGTGTGGCGCCCCGCAACGAGTGCGTCACAAGAGGGTATTGCAGCCATAAATGCAGCCGCAATATCCTCTGACACAGCAGTGACCTAGTTAACTTTGAGATCCAACCCTGCATGCATCACCTAGAACAGAGGGCCAATCCAGGGTCCTGGTGGGTGGAGTGCTAGGGAAGTGTGTAGAGAGAACAGACCCTTAGTCTTAAAGAGAAGGGATCTAGAACTTGACCTGAGCAGTCTAGAACTTGGAGTAGGAGCGGGGGCTCCGCACCCCGTGCAGCCCCCGGGCCGTCACCGGTCGGGTGTCAGCACCTGAGGCCTCATCAACCGGGATCGGGCATCACTACCACGGGTTCCAAAAGACTCCCGTGCCCACAACTTCACAGCCGGTTCACTGGTACCGAAGCTGGCAGTAGTTCACCTCTGCTACGCGAACCAGAAGCGTGGAGGAGCAGCTTCACAGGAGCACTCCACCACCAGCCAACTTCCAGTCGTCTAACCAGCGGTGTACCCACTGCAGGACCGAAGGCTCCCCAAAACATCCACAACGTACAACTTGGATAGGGCATTGAAGCAGCCTCCCCGTACCCGATCTGCTATTCCTGGGCGACAATGGCAAAACACTTAGCTAGAATGGAGGAACACTTGCGGATCTCTGAGGGACGCTATCACTGCTGAGTCCACCCGGTCTACTACCCGTAACTGTATACCATGTACTGCCTGCTGGTTACAGTAAAGACCCGTTGCAGAGACTTTCTGTGTCCGTGCTTCCTTATGAACTGTCCGTCCGCACTACAAGGTAACCGCAGCTGCCGCACAACATCTTAAGCAGCTCCAGCCTCCGGGGATCACCGCTCAGCCTGTGGGGAGCGTTCCATCTTGCTGCTGTCCATCCCCCGGAGGTTCCGCAGCGTCGGTAACGATTACCGAAACTACTCATAGGTGGCGTCACGAATAAATTAAACCCCTTTAATCTGTTCCTACAAGACGTCTTCAACTTTTGATCTGCACTACACCGGGCTCCACTACCGGCAGGCGCGGCCCACCCGTGACAAGGAGGAAGGAGCTACAGCCTGTCTAAACCGGAGTTCCGGCCACGGTGAGTCAGAAAATGGCGTCACGAACAGGATACGAGCAGGCCCGTTCCCTAACGGGTATAATGTGCTTAAAAATGACTTTACTGTCTACAATTTGGACTTTGTTCGTCCCTAAAAGAACTTTCCCGCCTTTTCACCGTGGGCCAAGATGGCGTTCCCGCCACAAGAATCCGCCACGTGCAAGCCCAGGAGTGAGTCAACCCCCCCCTCATCGTGGGAGGGCTAAAGACAAAAGGCGCCAAACTCTTTGTCCGCCCTGATTGCTCGAATCAACCATGGGGGCGGACCCCAAAGACTTTTCCCACCATTGGACTACAAAAGCCCAGAGGAAATGGGAGTGTCAGAGACCTTCTTCACCAGCTCTCTACCAGAACGGTTACTGGTTGAACGGGTGTGGTTCCCTCCAAAGAAGAGAATGGCCAGCACGAGACTCCAAGACCTAATGCGGGAGGTCGAGGAGGAGGCCAGAGCAGCCATCGGCCAACCGGGTCCGGGTCCTGCCCTTACCATAGACGGCAGCCCCGACTTTTGGCTAGAGGCTCTGCAAGACCTCCGGGTGCGGTTACTTGAGACTGTAGAATGGACGATTCGCAGCTGGAGTGCGACCCTAGGCCGAAGACTCCATCATGCGATGCAGCAGAGCCGAGCGGGTACAGCTTCTCCAGGACCAGACGACATCGCCAGCTTCTCAACCGCCTCACCGTCGCCCACCACCTGTCCTGCTTCGTCACCGGAGCCCATAGACTATATCATTCCTGTGGAGGCCACAGCTCAGCTCGTTCCAGCGACTAACATCGCAGCCGACCCCGTTCCTGAGCCGGAGCTTCCAATACGCCTCAGTTCTGGCATCATGAACAGGATCCCGTGCCCGGTAAAACCGGGTACTGTGCACCTTAAATTGGACTTTTATTTACTGGACTTCATTTCACTGCGTAGGCCCAAAATGGCGGCCTGGAAATATGACTGAAAATGTGCTGGCCCAGGGGCGTGCCTCGGCCCCCCATCTGGGAAGGGCCATGCAAGAGGCGCCAAAATGGCTCCTCGCCCCCCTTGATATCAAACAACCAAGGGGGCGGGTCGAGAACCAGACCGCACCAGTTCAGGACTATAAAAATCAAACAGGGCGCGGTTGGAGGTCAGAACAGGATACCTGGTGAGACCCCAGTCCCGTTACGTTGGGGGCAGCCTGGTAGAAATGGCAGTCCCAACAATCTCCGATCTGGTCAGAGAAGTCAAAGATAGAGTGAGAGCCAAATGTGCTGCCCTGAGAATGCCGACCCTAGAAACTGAGGGTGAGAATGTCGAGTTCTGGGGAGCGGCAGTACGGGAACTGCAAGCCCGACTTCAGGAGACCATGGAGTGGACCGTCCGGCAGTGGAGTGCCGTGATCATCCCAGAGCTGAGCCGCAGAATGGGATGACAGCAGGGGCAGGAGCTAAATCCGGAACCGTGGGTATCGGTAAAACTAGAAGCCGAACCCCTGGTAACCGGTGAGAACCACACCCCCGTCGAATCGGTTTCCACAACCGGAGGAGACATCAAACTATCCGAGGCCAGTGTTGCTCCATCCAATCCAGAGGACTGTGACCACAGCACTGACGAGGAAGGAGCCGCCGGTGGCACAGAGGCATCTGGAGCCCGCATGGTGCAAAAGGAGCTCCAGCCGTACGGACAGGCTAGATGGGCTGGTGTGGTCGCAATCCCAGGTGAGCGGAACTGTGCACCCACTCCAGAGCACACAGACCGGGACTTGTACCGAGATGACTGGGCTAGCCATGAGTAGCACGCAGGGGCGAGAGAATGGTGCGCCCTGTGTGTTCACAAATAATGGACTAGAGATTACAAAACCCGGTCCTGTATACAGTTAAATATAATGCCTTTATTTTACAGGTATATTATAGTGTGCATTTTTCTTATTGTGCCTTGAAACTGTGGCAGCCTACAGAGACTGACATGTTGGGCTGTGCCATCATTAAAGGAGAACTGTAAATCAGAGACTGATGCCCGATCCCCGTTGGGCCGACGTGGACTAATACTTGTTCATATTTTCTTTGCAATGTTAAAAGCACAGTACCTCCCGCAAGGGAAGATCACAAAGAATGCATATTGTTATTGTTTTGAATTAAACGTTACCCGGTTAAAGTGTTAATAAGATTTCAACTCAAACCGGTTTGGTTTTAACACTCGAGGACGAGTGTAATTCACCAAGGGGGGTGTGTGGCGCCCCTATGGCTAGGCGCCACAGGGTGGTACTGCACCCCAAACAGAAGGTGTAGTGCCTCCATAGCTATGGGTTTGAGGTTTCCTTATACAGTCTGTCCAAAGCACCCATACACTAGCCCCCCCCTTAGCATAGGGACCGTATATTCAGTAGGTCCAGGGAGAGGAACTTAGAGTACAATTGAGCTAATTTTAGTCAGACAGTGCTAGGAAGGCAGACAGAGAGGACATACCTGACAGAGGTCTTGACAGGAGGGCGCCTCTTAGAGAGAGGTGACCCGGGAACTGGAGGGGACGAACCAGGCCTGGTTGGAGCCAGCTGGGGAAGTCCAGGGTCGACACTGGCATACCGGTGGTGGAAGGATTTGCTTATTGTAACAGACCCGTGGGCTGGCGTAGGAGCTCTGCAGATTAGTTAGAGAGGGTAAAGCGGACACAGACCTTGAAAGCCATTAAAAGGGACCATCAACAGACTCTACAGGATCACCTTACAATCTGTGGCTACGTCCCCTTTCAATCAGACTGTTACTGTATCATATACATGGTACCACTAAAGTGATGTTTGAGTTGAATCGGTGTCTGTGATCCTTTCCTCCTGCGCCCAGAGGGCCTCAGCATCATCAGAGGGGTAAGAACTACGACTCTCCTCATCCATCCCCACTGCCCTGAGGTAAAGCTCCACCTGTGGGGAACTGTACTACCCTGAGCTGCACCACCATCAACTCAGCGGCCGGCCACCGCACTGGTATCCACATTACCAGGTACCACAGGTAGCGTCACGATACATTCCATTTCCCTCCATCATCACCCCCATCCCCTACCACTGAGGGTCCAGGGCATGGAAACAGAAACCGACCAGCCGTGATTCCCCCATCGAAGCAACCGCCTATCCCGGTATCCGAGTAACCCCTACCCTGTCGACCGCCTCATATGTGTCCAACCATGCAGGAACAGGTCGAATATACCACAGCTCCTGTGCAGAGGAGGAAGAAAGAGGGTATACAGACATTACAGCCGGCGGTCACAGCTGATTCTTTCTGTAATCAATAACATTTAATTGCCTGTTTAAAAACTTGTTTTACTTTACAGAAAGAATCACCTATGATCCCCGGCTGCAATGTCTGTATAGTCTCTTTTAGGCTGCCTTCACACTTGTGGACACCTCCGCAGCGTCTTTTATGCATGCAGATGCTTGCGTACATATCACACATTCTCGTCCGCACCCTGAACGCGACATGTTGCGTTCAGGGTGCAGAAGAGGATGTGTGATTTGTACGCAAGCATTCGCATGCGTACAAATCGCACACGGAAGTGAATGGGTGCGCACAGCAATACGCAGCCGAGCGCATCACCGTGCGTCCCCATGTTAAACATAGGGACGCGTGGTGTCTGCGCTCGGCTTGCGGACGCCGTCCACAAGACGCTGCGGAGGCGTCTGCAAGTGTGAAGCTCGCCTTACTTCCTTCCATGCCCAGGAGCTGTTGTATATCCGACCTGTTCCTGCATGTTCTGCATGGTCAGACACATTCATTATATTGGAGCACAATTATAAGAATATCTCAGGACTGGAAATTTTTTTTAACAAATCTAGTTGCAAAAATTATTTTTATTCTACGGTCTAATAATTAAAATGTACAATTATTTGGGGCACAACCACATTAAAAGTGTTTTCCCACGAACAAAGTTGATTTACAATTTCATTTTAATCAATAGATCTTGGAATAATAATAATTTCCACAATTGCATGTGTTTAAAAAAAATGTTCCTGTGCTGAGACAATCTTATATATGTGTCCCTGCTATGTGCTGTGTAATGGCCGTGTCTGACCATACAGGGACATGGTCTGATCATACCACATCTCCTGTGCTGAGATAATCTTATCAATGTGTCCCTGCTATGTACTGTGCAATGGCCGTGTCTGACTGTACAGGGACATGGTCTGATCATACCACATCTCCTGTGCTGAGATAATCTTATCTATGTGCCCCTGCTATGTACTGTGTAATGGATGTGTCTGACCGTACAAGGACATTTTCTGATCATAGCACATCTCCTGTGCTGAGATAATCTTATATATGTGTCCCTGCTAAGTACTGTGTAATGGCTGTGTCTGACCATACAAAGACACGGTCTGATCATACCACATCTCCTAGCCTGGGGAGGAAGTAATAAAGTGTATAGACATTACAGCACAGGATCACAAATAATTCTTTCTTTGGGGTAAAACATTTCTTACAAACAGGCAGGGAAATGTTTTACCTCACAAAAAAGAATCATCTATGATCCCGTACTGTAATGTCCGTATACTCTTTTTCATTCTCCTCTGCCCAGGAGATGTGGTATGATCAGGCCATGTTAGGTGTGCAGTCAGAAACAAAAATTAAACTTTACATAGCAGGGACACATACAGGGGTTGGACAAAATAATGGAAACACCTAACGTTTTGGCATCATAATCTTCGAACATATTATAAACATACAAACCGTGACATATGTTAATGTTTTGTAGTTGATTATTTGTATTAAGTGATATGTGTATGTAAATTAACTTTTTAACTTTTTGTTTCTTGTAAGAACATTGATGAGAACCTGATACCAATGGCAGACCTTTTGGATTTTCAAAAAGGCCAAATTGTATGGCAGGCGCTAGTGTAACAGAAAGTGCCCGCCTGCTTGGCGTGTCAAGAGGTACTGTCTCCAAAGTAATGACTGCATTTGAAAGAGAAGGAAAATCGTCCGCAGCAAAGCACCGGTCCGGCCGAAAGTCGAAGTTGCCTGAGAGAGACCGTCGGACTCTAAAGTGAATTGTGAAAGAGGATTGCAAGACCACGGCTCCGAAAATCACTGCTGAGCTCAATGAACACCTACAAAACCCAGTTGCCACGAAAACTGTTCGTCAGGAGCTGCACAAATCTGGATTCCACGGAAGAGCCGCAATTAGAAAACCACTGCTCTCAATGACAAATGTTTCCAAGCGTTTAGAGTGGTGTAGAAACCTCCAGAATTGGTCCCTCGAGCAGTGGAAACGTGATATTCTCAGACCAATCTTCGTTTACCCCATTTTCCGACCTTCGGCCGAGTGTACGTTTGGAGACAGCTGAAATAAGCATTCCATCCAGACTGCCATCTCTCAATCGTAAAACATGGCGGAGGTTCTGTGATGATCTGGGGTGCTATTTCATGGAGATCTGCCGGGCCAATGATATCACCTTGTATGAATCCATACCTCGGAGAAATGAGGCTGTAATCACCGCAAAAGGTGGACCTACACCATATTAAACTAACTTTTGTTGATTTTTCCAGGTTTTTCGATTATTTTGTCCAACCCCTGTATATAAGATTATCTCAGCACAGGAACATTTTTTTTAAACACATCCAAATGTGGAAATTATTACTATTCCAAGATCTATTGATTAAAATGAATTTTCAAATTAACTTTGTGGGAAAGTTATAGTCACATTTCAGGGGTCAGATTAACACATTATGATTACATGATCCTCTGGACTGGTGGGAATGATCCTATTGCAGAGGATCAGTTTCTCTATCAATCTCCTTCCAGAATTTTAGTTAAAGGGATCCTGTCACCCCCAAAACACCTCTAAACCTATTAAAAGCTGTCCCTAGAGCATATTAACACTTTCCCTACACTCCTTTTAGCTCCTAAATGCCCTTAGTCAAAGTGAAGAAAAACGTTATAATAGTACCTCATTAGTGATGATAATGAGTGACTATGCTATTCATAGTCACTCATCCAGGCAGCCCCTCTTCTTCATATCACGCCTATTCAGGCGTGATCGTCATCCTAGATTCAAAATCGCGCCTCCCTGCGCGCCTCCCCACTCTCCCATAGCGTCCGTGCTTCATTGTGGGGCTGTATGACGCGATCCGCGTCATTCCCGGCGCCGGGTGACGTATTTGCAGCCGCGCCGCGCTGTCAGCTTCAAGTCCCGCACTGCGCATGCCCATGCGCATGCGCAGTGCGTATTTTGAAGCTGACAGCGCGGCGCCGCTGCAAATATGTCACCCGGCGCCGGGAATGATGCGGATCGCGTCATACAGCCCCACAATGAAGCACGGACGCTATGGGAGAGTGGGGAGGCGTGCAGGGAGGCGCGATTTTGAATCTAGGATGACGATCACGCCTGAATAGGCGTGATAT
Source organism: Allobates femoralis (assembly GCA_033576535.1). NCBI lineage: Eukaryota > Metazoa > Chordata > Amphibia > Anura > Aromobatidae > Allobates > Allobates femoralis. The sequence continues at coordinate 157,127,801 of JARQOC010000004.1, forward strand.
TGAAGAAGAGGGCTGCCTGGATGAGTGACTATGAATAGCATAGTCACTCATTATCATCACTAATGAGGTACTATTATAACGTTTTTCTTCACTTTGACTAAGGGCATTTAGGAGCTAAAAGGAGTGTAGGGAAAGTGTTAATATGCTCTAGGGACAGCTTTTAATAGGTTTAGAGGTGTTTTGGGGGTGACAGGATCCCTTTAAATGCTGGATGAGAATAAAAATGCAGCACTGAAAATATGGGCAGGGGTCTGACTGGTGTAAGATATGTCATATTTTCCAGCTATCCGGCATATGTATTATGTTTATATCATTTTGTGCTAAAGATTTAATCAAATTGTGAAACACAAGACAGAAATAGGACATCACAGACTGAGGTCAAAAGAAGACAATCAGGCTTTGTTTTCCAGACCTGAACATCTGTCACCTTGTAACTCTATACACATAATGACTTGCTGCATTACTCAGATAGGGGTCTTTGTGATTTAAACCCAAAATGAGGAGTTTTCAGTTACTGATGTTGGTGATGTGTCAGATCGGAGTGACCGATTTACTAATAATTATAGTTGTAGATCACAGCGACCCAAACTGTAAATCACGTCAATCTTCAAAATTATACTACAGTATTGCAATTCCTTATTTAATTATATTGTCATAAACAAGACTCAGAGAACCTGACGGTGACAGATAAAATGCAAATGCAGGTTTTCCTGAGATGACATTTCAGGGTTTCCAAGCAGATTGTATTTCAGTGATGAATGAGTCCTTATGAGCTTCCCTTTCTTCACTAAGGATACTTTCTGAAGACTGTGTGATGGCCACAATACTCAGACCTCCCAAATTATTCTGAAAAGGACCATAGCATCCTATAAAGATCAAAGTCTGAGACATCTGTTCAACTATTGTGTAATGTACTGGTATAGTGGCCCATAATACACACACTTCTATTAAAGTCAACAAGAAAAAACTGCAGTAAGTGCATATATGCTGTAGATATCAGTTGTGCCCTATAGATTTATGCTGTGGATTTCACCTTTTGGAATATAATGAATGTAATATGTGGCTTATCCAGAAGTAATAGAATCTTTTTTTTTTTTTTTCCTCTTTAGGGGCAGAGTTTAACAATTCCAGGTGTTTCATCATTGCAATGTTTTAATGGGTGCCAACCACCAGGATCTAACCACCTGTAAATCAGTGCAGCAGGTGATTGATGTGTGCAGCATGACATCACTATATCACTATTTGTTTTTGTTTATTCCTCCCCATGTGGGCTTGTATTTCTACTGTAAGCAGAACCCCCTCCTTCTTCCCTCTCATCCAGACTCATCCAAGGGGAGGGGGCTCGGATTACAGGAGAAAGATAAGCCCACAGGGAAGGAATTTAAAAAAAAAACAAAAAGCAAATAGTGATGTCATGCTGCACACATCAATCATCTCCTGCACTGATTTACAGGTTGGTTCCCTTTAAAAAGTCACAAAAATTTGGCACAACTCCACTCTAATAATTCCTTTCGTGTATTTGTGATTATGCAAAAAAAAGACCATTTTTACATTGCAAGAAATTAATGAATCTTCTGCGCCATTTTGAAGAATTTTATGTCAGAAACGTCAACAAATACCCCAAGGCAAAAAAGGAATGTGACTTAAAAAAAAACAAATGATGAATCAGGGCCTTAAAGGGAACCGGTCACCTGGATCTAAGCCCCTACACTATCACTACATGTCCCTACACCTTCCTAGCTGCTCCCTAGCTGTGTGAGTAAATATCTGAGTCACTGCCTTCTGTCGTGCTGATCCTAACCGCTACCTTACAGTGTAAAGTGGGTGGGAGATTCCAAATGGAGGAGGCGGCGATGAAGAAAGAATAACGCCGCCCAGCGGGGCGTGTGCTGCTGGGCAGAATGGAGCCTGGGCCGCCTTTTCAGTCCCCAGCCTCAGGGACTTTTGTAAGTTATAAGTTATTTTTCTGCTGTTTTATAGGGCGGATTTAGCTCAGAGAGGGATAGATAGGGAGCAGCTAGGAAGGTGCAGGGACAGATAGTGATAGTGTAGGGGCTTAGATCCAGGTGACAGGTTCCCTTTAATGTTTCTTTTACTGTTGTTTTCACTGCAAATTTTTGCATATTAACATACCCAAAAAATTGATAGGGGTTAGTGATGGGCGAATCCTAAATTACTCGGAATCGCTTGACTCTAGCGAGTCCGAGCACAGGACTCGCTACTCGTTGCGAGTCTAGCGAGTCCAATGTTAATGAATGGGGAAGCGAGTAATAGCGAGTAGTGTGAGATTTACAAATCGCGATGTGTCTCGGAAGCTTCAGCCTGAAGCAATCCTAGTTTTGTCATTTATTTGCATTGGACTCGTTTACTTTGCAACTGTAATCGCTGGGAAACTCGCACAGATAAGAGTCCTGTCTTCTCAGTGTGCTGGCTGCCAGCTCCAGGGTCCTAGAGCCCGCCTGCTGCCTGATGTAGCAGAGCTGAGATTGTTCTCAGTCTGCTCACTCCCTGTGTACAGACATGAATGTCTGTGCACAGAGATGATGTAGCAGAGCTGAGATTCTTCTCAGTCTGCTCATTCCCTGTGTACAGACATGAATGTCTGTGCACAGGGGATGTAGCAGAGAGGACATCGCGTTTTGGACTGCGTCAGACGGAAGAGGATTTTTTTAATTAAAGATGGAGTCCCTAATGGCTTTTTTTTTTATTTCTAATAAAAAATTTTCCTCTGTGTTGTGTTTTTTTTAAAACAATTTAATAGAAATTCATGGCGGTCATGTCTAATATTGGCGTGACCGCCATAAATTTCGGGCTTAGGGCCAGCTGATAATACAAAGCTGGCCCTAACCTCTTTATTACCCAGCGTGCCACCGCTACCAGGGCCGCTGGAAGAGCGGGGTTCAGCGCCAGAGGATGGCGCTTCAATGAACGCGCCATCTTCTGGGGCGGCTGCGGGCTGCAATTTGCAGCGGGGGGTGCCCAGAAAGCTTGGGCATCCCTGCGCTGCGGATTTCAGCCCCCAGCTGCTTAGCTGTACCTGGCTAGACATAGAAATTGCGCGGAGCCCCACGCATTTTTTTTTTATTATTTCATGAAATTCTGAGATTACTTGACTCTGACTCTGAGACTCTGACTCTGAAATTCATGAAATAATAAAAAAAAAATGCGTGGGGCTCTGCGCAATTTCTATGTCTAGCCAGGTACAGCTAAGCAGCTGGGGGCTGGAATCCGCAGCGCAGGGATGCCCAAGCTTTCTGGGCACCCCCGCTGCAAATTGCAGCCCGCAGCCGCCCCAGAAGATGGTGCGTTCATTGAAGCGCCATCCTCTGGCGCTGAACCCCGCTCTTCCAGCGGCCCTGGTGGCGGTAGCACGCTGGGTAATAAAGGGGTTAATACCAGCTTTGTTATACAAGCTGGTATTAAAGGGAACCAACCACCTCGGATGACCCTCATACACTGTTAATATGTGCCCCTGCAGCCTAGTAAACCATTTGCAGCACTGTTTTTGTGTGAAAAGTGGCTGCAGTAGAAGTGAGATAATGATTTTATACACTTACATGCCTGCGTACTTGAGGGCGTCTCCCTGTGTGTGCTGGCACTTGTGAGCTGTGCTCGTCATGCCTGCTCTCCCCCTCCCTTATGCACGCCCCCTCTCAGCCTGCTATACTGTGTGAGGCTGATTGCGTCATAAAGGGGCGGGGCTAAATCGCGGCATCCCGGTAGCCCCACCCCCTTTATGACGCAATCAGCCTCACATCACTATAGCAGGCTGAGAGGGGGCGTGCATAAGGGAGGGGAGAGCAGGCATGACGAGCACAGCTCACAAGTGCCAGCACACACAGGGAGACGCCCTCAAGTACGCAGGCATGTAAGTGTATAAAATCATTATCTCACTTCTACTGCAGCCACTTTTCACACAAAAACAGTGCTGCAAATGGTTTACTAGGCTGCAGGGGCACATATTAACAGTGTATGAGGGTCCTCCGAGGTGGTTGGTTCCCTTTAAGCCCGAGATTCTTAATGTCAGGCCACGTTTGACCCAGCCACTAAGAATCTCCAATAAAGGGTTAAAAAAACACAACACAAAGAAAAATTTTTATTTGAAATAAAAAAAAAAAGCCATTAGGGACGCCATCTTTAATTAAAAAAATCCTCTTCTGTCCGACGTAGTCCAAAACGCGATGTCCTCTCTGCTACATCCCCTGTGCATAGATATAGATGTCTATGCACAGGGATGAGCAGACTGAGAACAATCTCAGCACTGCTACATCATGTCTGTGAGCAGGCGGGCTCTAGGACCCTGGAGCTGCACAGAGAAGACAGCTGGACTCGGCTCGCAAAGAAACAGCAGTTATTTGCGAGTTTCCCTGCTATCACTGGCACAGTAGCCAAGTCTAATGCAAACAATGGCAATCCTAGTTTTGTCAGCGTTTCTGACAAAACTAGGATTGATATTGATTTGCATTGGACTCGTGCGAGTAATCACTGGGAAACTCGCAGAGTACCGAGTCCTGCGAGTCCCTTACTACTCGCCGAGTAACGAGTCCTAGCGAGTAGATTCGCCCATCCCTAATAGGGGTAAAAGGATCCTACAATCTCAACATGGTCACATACATATGAATAATGTTAACCTCTTGTCTACATTTTTCCGGGGAAAAAAAAATTGAGCAAGTTGGATTGCAATAGGTCTGATCATGGGAATAAAACATTGAATATATTGGATTCATTGGATTTTAAGATGTGTGTTCTTTTTTCCTGAGAGATGTCTGGCAGTGATCTATTATTCTCATCATATTAAAATAGAGTGACCGCATTTCAGAACAGTCAAGTGGAGAGATAGGAGATGTCATGTTCTACTGCCGTAGGTACAAGAATGGGGGATCTGCTATTGGGCGAGAAGAAAGGGACAGGACATTGTGCACATTTGCTACTACGAGGGTGTTGCTGCCACCATCTGCTCTATCCGTCCATTAACTGTCTTTTCTTAGATGGCCGTGCATGCACAGTTTAGCTGATCAATAGTAACACTGAGCCGTCCAACACCAGATTCTGAAACCGATTCCTCTGTTTGAGCCTGGATTTTAGTGAACAGCGGAAATGTATGAGTAGAGAGCCTCTGAGCTTGAAGCTCATGGACCCCAATGTGAAAGCTCCAACGGGGCCCCTAATTATTGCAAATAAATAGCATTAGTTTTTTTCTATAGCCAAAGGGACATTTGGGGCCCCCTAGGCTCCAGGGCCTGAGTGCGATTGCAACCCTTGCACTTATTGTAGTTATGCCCCTGTCTCTGAGCGATCACATGCAGGCATCCCAGTCCGAGAGTCAACCGCTTTCTCCTTCCTGTCTTTATCCAGGCTAAGCTATTGGCAGTAACAATAACTTTTTTCTCGGCCGATGTTACACAAGCAGGGGGGAGGCAGTAGCAGTACCTGCTCCTTCTCTACCTATTTGGCCATGAGCAGAGGAGGAGAAAGGAGCCGCTAGGTTCCATCACCAGCCCTGGAAGAGCAGCACTACAAACAAGCACAAGGGTGTGTGAGGACCCTGATATGTGTAAAGCCCCTGCTGCTGTAAGATTGTGGCTGCTGGGTCTGCGCTCAGAATATAGAGCTGCTTCTGCTTCTGTTCAGGGCAGATTAGTGCTCAGAAGCAGTTCTGTCTTGTAGCATATGGCCTGCAGAGGACTGACTGATTTTTATCACCCAGCCTGCAATGTTTTCCATCTGGTATCTCTACTGATGTAGCAGAGCTGTTGGGACTCACGGGTTCAGTTAGGCTATGTGACCACGTTGAGTATTTGGTTGAAGCAATTTCTGCATCTCCTGGAAGAAGAAACGTGTTATTTAGCACTTTTGTTAGGCTACGTTCACACATTTGCGTATTTTGTTGCGCTTTTTTGCCGGGATTTTTGTCTGTGCAAAAAAGTGCAACAAAATACGCTGGGGCTTTCACACACTGCGCTTTCTTTAACCCAGAAAGCGCAGTGATGTCACAGAGGGGAGGAAGAATCCTGCTTCCTCCTCCCCTCTGTGACAGCTGTGACCACCCATTAGTTTTCGCAGTGTATTAATATACACTGCGAAATCTAAAATGAAACAAAGCCAAATGTATGTAAAATAAAAAAGAATGAAATACTTACCTCTCCGACGCCTTTTCCCTGGTGTCCAGTGGCGAGGCCAGGCGATGTGTGTCCTGCAAGAGCCTGCTGTGATGTTAGATGGGTGTTCACGGTGATGATTGGCGGCTCGCGGTCATGTGATATGTATCACATGACCGCGAGCGGCCAATCAGCGCCGGGAACGCCCCTCTGACATCACGGCAGGTCCTGGCAGAACACACAATGCCTGGACTCGCCACCAGACACCGTGAAAAGGCGTCGGAGAGGTAAGTATTTCATTCTTTTTTATTTTTCAGACACTTGCTTTTGTTTAATTTAGATTTCACAGTGTATATTAATACACTGCAAAATCTAATGGGTGGTCACAGCTGTCACAGAGGGGAGGAGGAAGTAGGATTCTTCCTCCCCTCTGTGACATCACACAGAGAAAACGCAGGAGCAGCTGCGTAAAGAATTGACATTCAATTCTTTACGCAACTGCGTTTTCTCCCAGAAAAAGCACTGCGTATTTTTACGCAGTGTCTGCACAGCAAAGTGAATTTCCCATTCACTTTGCTGGCAGACACAAAACACATTGCGTATTTTGAAAAGCGCGCGTAAAAAAGCGCGCCAAAATACGCAATGTGTGAACGTAGTCTAAATGTGATTTTTTTTATATGTATTTTTCATGCATTTGGCTAGGAATAAACACTGCAAGAATTGACATGCTGCAGATTTATTTATGAGCCAAATCTGCAAGGGTAAAAAGCAACATGTGCACAAATCTTAAGGATTCTCATCGACTGTGCTGTCATAAGGATTTGCTTGCAGTTTTGTGACAAAACTGCACTAAAAATGCATAAGGGACTGGGGGCTGATGGGTTTTTCATGTGATATGATCTAGAAGGCAGGGATCAGACCAGGCCCACTCTCACTCAGAACCATCATATTACACAGGCATAGAGGGCTAAGATTACTATCTAGCATTAAATGCATTTTAATTTAAAGGGGTTGTCCGGGTTTATTTTTTATTTCATATTTATATCTAGGCTGCAAAATGTTGACAATCTGCAATATACATGTTGTCAACATTTTGCAGGGTTTCCTAGATATAAACACATTTACTGATGGCAGAGAGTGTCCAGGGGTGTGATTGTGCAGGCTGGTCGTTTACACCTACTGTAGCACAATCACACCCCCTCCCCTATACCTAGTATGGCCAGCCACCCCCAGGCCATACATGCCCGCCCCCTGCCCACTGTACTCTATAGAATGCCACCACTCCCAGGGATCCTACTGGCCGCCCCAGCCCCTAAATCACCACCCACCCTCTGCAAAACAACGGTCCCCAGTGCACTGATACAAGGTGCCGAAACCGCTGCTGTGAAAGCGATTCCGGCACACTGTGTCAGTGCAGCCGGGGACCCGCTGCATATGTGTGCTGCTCTCACCCTCCATGTGCTGCTCTCACCCAGCCGGTGCCGGTCCGCCCAGTCCCGGTCCGACATGGTCCCGGTCCGCCCAGTCTCGGTCCGCCCGGTCCCGGTGTTGTACAGCCGAGCTCCACACTGCAGCCGTATCTGTGGCGCTGTGTGTGTGGAGCGGTGCCCGTCCTGATCTCCCCAGACCTCCAGTACCATAGAGCAGAGGCTGTGGAGCGGTCCTCTCTATACCGCTCCACCAGCTCTATGTATGGAGGTCTGGGGAGATCAGAACGGGCACCGCTCCACACACACAGCCCCACAGATACGGCTGCAGTGTGGAGCTCGGCTGTACAACACCGGGACTGGGCGGACCGAGAATGGGCGGACCGGGACCATTGTCGACCGGGACTGGGCGGACCGGGACCGGCTGGGTGAGAGCAGCACATGGAGGGTGAGAGCAGCACACATATGCAGCGGGTCCCCGGCTGCACTGACACAGTGTGCCGGAATCGCTTTCACAGCAGCGGTTTCGGCACCTTGTATCAGTGCACTGGGACCGCTGTTTTGCAGAGGGGGTGGTGATTTAGGGCTGGGGCGGCCAGTAGGATCCCTGGGAGTGGTGCATTCTATAGAGTACAGTGGGGAGGGGGCGGGCATGTATGGCCTTGGGGTGGCTGGCCATACTAGGTATAGGGGAGGGGTGTGATTGTGCTACAGTAGTGTAAACGACCAGCTGCACAATCACACCCCCTGGACACTCTCTGCCATCAGTAAATGTGTTATATTCTAGGAAACCCTGCAAAATGTTGACAACATGTATATTGCAGATTGTCAACATTTGCAGCCTAGATATAAATATGAAATAAAAAATAAACCCGGACAACCCCTTTAATGACATAAATAATTTCTTGAAATGCAAGTCCTTGAGGGATAAGATGTTAAATACTTAACTGACAAAAGGGACTCGGAGTAATAAGGGTGCACATCTTAGGGGGGCACAAAATACTTGTGTTGTGTTGGTCGCATGCAACGCACACTATGCCACTAATGAAGAACACAGACACTCCATAGAGATACAGAGTAAAAATATATACTTTTTCAGAAATCATGGAGAACTAATGAAAAAAAAACTGAACATTTATATCATTGTGTTTTTTTTAACCAAATGTTGAAATTGTTTTGCTAACAGCCAAGTCATTTGTCTCTCAAGCAACACTGCCCTCTATAGTTGCAATCGACCATATAGAAATGTAAGCTGTATTTATTTTATATTTAGATTCAAAGAAGCATTTTTTAGTGTATATTTTCCTGTGGAAACAACTAAAACATTACTCCAGCATTTTGTTTTTTTTTGCAGTGCTTGAGTGCTTCTACTAATGAAAGGGGGCCCAAAGCGTCCTAACCTTGGGGAACACATGGTTGGACATACTGGACACATTTAATTAAATTGGTGATTTAATGTATTTCACACAGTTGGTGACAACTGTCAGATTCTATAATTATTTCATCCCCCCTCATTATTTCCTCCTTTTTCTTATTGTTTTTCCCCTTTAACATTTTATCCTTTTACACCCTTATTGTATTTATGATCCTTAGTGTTGCTGGGTTGATTAACTGATCCTATGGGTTGTCTATTGGGCGGGAAATGATACTTTAATTTTATTGGTCAGAAGGATTATTGGTGGGAAGAAAGGACCTACTCTGGGCATTTTTCTGCAGTTTCAAGAACAGTAGAAGCAGCAGCCCACCCTCATCCCCTTTAGATATTGTTAATATTTGTTATAGTCAAGGTATTTAATAAGGCTTCTTTCATACCTCCGCTTTTTGCAATCCGGCACAGATCCGTTAAAAAAATGAATATCTAGCTGGATAATAAAGGACTTAACTGAATGGTACTGTTCCATTTTTTTGCTGGGTCTTTTTGCCGGATCTGGCATAATACTGGAACGATACCATCCGGTTCAGTCCGTTATTGTCCTGTTTTTTAACTTGCCAAACCTCCTAGATAGATAAAGTTTATCAGCCTCCAGCTCATTAAATTTCATGATTATTCACTGCACTAAACTGCAATGCTCACTCTCTGTGACAACGTCTGTGAGTGGCCGGTGCTCTCAGCCGTTGCCCCCACAATCTGTACCAGTGTGTGTGCTTGGTTGCCATATGTAATAGTGTAAGGCAACCAACCAGCCGTCATATGTATGTAAAATAATAATGGAAAAAAATATGTACGGATCCCTGTATTTTTCATTCTCAACACAGTTAAAGTGGACAATTGTGGGCTACAGCTCCCAGTTATGTGCTTTATATTAGCTGAGAATCAAATACCTGGACCCTAACACTGTTTTATTTTAATTATTTAAATAAATAATTTAGAAAACTGTTGGGATGGCTTCCCCCCAATTTGATACTCAGCCAAACAAAAACACATGGCTGGGGGTTGTTATTCTTACTATGTGGAGGCACATAATTATTGCCCGTCCAGGGTTAAAAAAGGGCAGCCTGCAGCTGCCACCAAATTTGGCGCAATCATTAGAAGTGCCAAATCCTGTCGCTTTACCCAGCTCTTCCTGATGCCCTGGTTTGGTGGCATCAGGGTGATAGAAGGGGTTAATGACAGCTGAGTATTGACAGCTGTCATTAAGCCCAAACTGGTAATGTTCAGACATCTATGATACCAGCACATTACCAATTGGTAAGTAAATAGTTGAAAACACACACACAGAAAAATTCTTTATTGAAATGAAACAGACAACCGTCATTTTCCCATTTATCGACTGCAAACATACCCTTCCACAATAATCCACTATGCTGTCTCTCGAGGCATGTCAGCTATGCTGCATTGGAGGTCGCGCTGAAGAAAGAAACATCCCACCAGTGCGAGCTGAGTTCGTTTCAGTGCTGCCGTGAGTGAGGTCACCTGAGGACACAGCTGATGTGGTTACCATGGTGCCTCAGGACACAGCAGAAAAACTTGATCGGTGCTCAATTTAAAAAAACGGAGGTATGAAAGTAGCCTAAACTGAGCATAGTTGCCTTGCTAAAGCAGGGTGGACCTGACCCGGTATTATAAACTTGTCTTTTGTGACGATTTAATTATTGATAATTATTTATGATTTTAACATTTGGTTAATTGGGTAACCTTGTAATAAACATTGTGGCCTGTTTATCCAAAACTGTGTGTCTTGCTTTGGTGTCATATTATTTAAGATAAGTAATATTGTTATTTGTTATATTATCACTGTACTACCATGTAAGTTTCCTGCCCCTAGTCTCATACATAATCAGTTGAAGACAGAGGTAAGTGTATTAATAGATGTAGGAATCCTACATTAGTACGGTAGCACCAATCATGTGTTTCCGCCCCCCCCGCCCCAAAAAAAAACCATGCTATAGTAGTGCTTTCATAGAAGGTACTCCCAGCAATTAAATGAGTTAATTGGTGATAACAAGTTATCTCCTATCCCCAGGATTGGTGATAATTTGTTGATCGTGGAAGCCCAACAACTAGGACCTGCTCCGATTGCACAATGAGGAATTTTATTCCGTTAGAATGTAGCACCTCTGCGCACTATTCACTTCCTATGGGACGGACAAATGTCCTGTTTTTTTGTCTCACCTCCATAGAGAAAGAATGGCACATCGATCCAACCTGCTGCACTACTTTGTAATGGGGATAAACGTTCTGCTGATCAGTGCAGGTCCCAGCGGGAGGTCACCCATAAATCAGTAAATTATCACCTATCTTAATGAGGGGTGATAAAAGGAGTTGTACAGTGAAAACAAGTTATGAGTTTTTCATTCCATGTTAATGCAGCTTTGGTATACAATGTGACCACAATAGTTTTATGCATGTGACGGTAATGATGGGATTGTTTTCAGATTACACTAAATCCTTTATTCTCACAGATGTAACGATTAATGAACAATAAAGTGCATTTTGCTGAACTGTTTCTATGGAAACACAAAAGGCTGTCTGCTCAGAAACCGCTGTAACTTCTGAAGAAATACAGGAAAAGATAGATAAGAAATGTTGCCCATGATGTAGTTGAGTGTAAACTGGGTCATACATATTAGATACCAGTTTACTAAACACCCGTGCTGCCCACACCGTCTTGCTCTCACCCATGGCAGCTGCCATGTTTTTGGCCATGTTCATGTGTTGGCAAATCTGAGGCTGATATGTGGAGGACTGCCCTAGATATATTGCAGTCATTCAGCAGATTGGCACGATGGTAGCCTAATTGTCAGTTAATAGGTGGACCCAATAGGCGCGTAGGAAGGGGCCACATGGGAACATGGCCACCTATAACAATTCCTGGTGTTATTTAAGCCCTATCTTATAGCAGTTACACATAGTGAAATATGGGCAAGCTGATGTTGAGGTCATTTATTGTCATTAAGACGAAGTATGGCTGAGGTATCCTCAGGCCTGAGAGTGTACTGGAACAGAACCCAGTTTACCCTCGTAACAGAGTCCAGGTAGGCTGTGAGTGGCCACCAAGACCGCTGTGTGAAGAAGCATGATTGGTTGCCTTCGAGACAGGAAAAAGGGGTATATATAAACCCCTGCGTGAGGTGCTGAGCATCATTCGCAGCACCTGTGATGAAAAAAAGGTGTCACCCGCCCGTCCTCCCTGGTGAAGATGACTCGTTTGAGGATGGATCGTCGAGAGGTTTTACTTGAGGGGAAAGAGGCTGCCCAATTAATTGAGATAATTGAGATACACTAGTATATGTGGCTCATAGTATATGTGGCTTATACTAGCCTGAAGAAGAGACCCAAGTTGTCTCGAAAGCTTGCTATTTCTTACCATCTTTTCAGTTAGACATTAAAAGGTATAAACCACTGAGGACTCTCAGGTTCTAATATTTTTCTATCTACTGGCTAACATGGTACAAACATATATTTCACATTATCATAATGACAATTTAGAAAGAATCACTTCTTATACGGGATATAAAAACATTCTTACAAGAAACTAAAGATCTTGACATTAGATGAATTTCTTCCCTTTTTTGAATCATAAAGTTTCCTGAAAGTAGACAAGTTTATACAGAGATTTCTGTGACTAGACTACAACATGATGGGTGCGTCTGGCTGCTCCTTTCACAAGATTAGTGTTCAGGATGGAGGAATGCCCCTATAGTTGTAGGCCAAGTGTGTCACTGAGCATACACACAGGTTACGCCCATTCACAAAGCTACTTAACAGAAGTAGAAAGCCACATAGTGTATGCATTGTGTGTGTGTGACCTCTACTGGCAGCATTTGCGCATGATATAAAATCCTGAACAATATGAGAAAGAAAAAATATTTTAACAATTTCCTTATTTTTTTAATGTTTGTTACAGTATGTCCACACAGCAAAAAAATTTAAATATCTGGATTCTGGAATGGATTGGTGGGGCAGTAGGAGGGAGAATCTGCACTGTGTCACAATTTCCCTGTATTCGCAGTGCTAGTGGGTGACCACATGTATGAAAATTGCAAACTTGCATCAATTCCCAACTGGATTGATATCCACGTTGAGAGAAGTGACTTAAACTCTGGTTGGAATGTGACCGCAAGCATGGAGATTGCACACATATGGACCAAGCATTTGAATACAGGGGAATTTTGACTGTGTCTTTCATTGTACACTGTCACAATTTTGCAGTCTGTAAGGAAAAGCCACCAGCTGTAGTCTGCAAGCTCCAGCCTTCTGCTTTACCCTAGCTAGCGATTAAAAATAGCAGGGACACCACATCCTTTTTTACTTAATAATTATTTATTTTTGGCCTAAATACAAGACTAAACTCCCTTTAGCGCCACCTAAAAGGCACTAAAGGGTGCAAGCTTAGAATATACAGGGGGTGGAACATTAGATAGATGTCAAACAGCTATCTATCCTATCCATCTATCTATTCTAACTTTTTAGAGCATGTAAAACACTATGTTAAAAATTAATTATTCACCCACTGACTTGCATTAGTGAGTCTCCAGCAATATACGCTGCCATACACAGCATGTTGTGATTTTTATCCACAGCTTGTTTCAAGCTGAGTGAAAACTCACAGATGGACAATGTTCTATTGTTTTAGCATTAGTGTGAGTACAACTCGATTTTTTATCAGCGATTTTATACGCAGATGTGAGCGCACCCTTACGGTTGATTACTGAACATGGGAACTTAGCCTTATGGTGGGGTTACACGTCCCGATATCGCGGCGATATAGGAGGCAACGGCGCGGGAGCGCGCATTTTTTCAGCCCTTTTCCCGATATCGCAGCGTGTAAACGCCGATGCGATATCGGGAAACAACGTCCCTCCGATGTGTACGCCCACCAACCCAGTAACGACCATTTAACATGGTAGTCAATGGGTGAGTTGCGAGTACAGATCGGAGTTGGGCTGTCACACGCTGCGATGCTGCTACAACGGCCATGCAATATCGGGGAGTTGAATAGCTCTGCTATTCAACTCAGATATCGTTTTGGCATCGTTCCAGCATGGCGTTGTACGCTCAAACCGTAAACGCGCACACGATATCGGGTCCAGCTCGCAACCCATGTGACGTTTTGTCGGAGTTGGGTCGGAGTTGGACGCCGATATCGCGGCGTGTAAACCCACCATTAGTGCTGCCTTCTTTACAGACTGCACAGTTCTCCTTTTCACAATATGGCTGCTGATAGAGGAGCATGTCATTAGATCTGTCTTTCATCATCCTCCAATTGGACAAATAGCATTCCCACGAGCAATGTGTTTGGAATATGATGATGGACAGGACTGCTCCCATATTCCTCCATCAGCAGCCATATTGTGGACAGGACAACTGTGTAGTGTGAGGAAGGCGGCACTAAAAAGTGTAAGATACCTGTGATACTTATATATTAGAAAGTGCCAAAAAATCCTGTCCCCAACACACAAGGTAAAATATAGTTGACAAACCCTTCATATTTGGTAGCATATATCATTAAGAATTTTATGAAGGTAAACTATGTTGGCACTACATATTAATTTGTCGTTCTAAAATTAATTATAAGTCTAAAAAGGAAACAATATTAAGTTAAAGAAAATGGGTAGAGATGAGTGGCCCCATGAAAGTTTGGGTTCTGGAGGTTCAGCCAGACTTTTAAAAAATTATATTCTGGACTGAAACGTAACCCGAACCTCATTGGAAGTCACTGCTTGAATGTGGATAGAGAACAAACTGCACAGCCAGCCATAAACAAAGCACTTTCTGGGGATAGAGGGGTAGGAATTTGTCATTTACGGTACTTTTTCTTTTTGTGCACACTCGACATTCAATAAGGCTGGTTTCACACTACCGTTTTTCGGTATCCGTGTGAGTCTATCTTAAACTGAATGCATCCAGTTCTTTCCATTTCCACCTGATCCAAGTGTTCTTGTTTTTTTCACTGTGACCAATATAGCAAGATGTTGCGATTTTGAGGTCCACATCAAAAACCGTGAACACCCGGATCATGGGGCACTATGGGTTCAATTAGAATGTGTCTCTATGGAACCCGGATCCAGGTTTTTGACTGATCATGCCCAAAACCCAGTTGTAAATGACACTAGGGGGTGTGTAATTTACAACCAGATGCAGCGGGATGCTCATGCACCGGTATTCTCACCGATCTGTAAGATGGATCAGTGATAATACTGCTGTGGTTTCATCCAGTTGCATCACTTTTACAAAAGCGGCTCGCACTAAGCCAAGCACCGAACGAACCAGAAAACAGCTATGCTCCCTCCAGTGGTTTGCGCATGTAAAGCACCTGAACTCTGAAATGTTAAACTAGTATTATCTTACTTAATTCAGGAGCCAGGCACCGCTGCAATCCTGTACCCTGTCAGGAGATCTTCGCCCCGTGCTGGAGCCTCTCTCAGCCGCTGGCTGGCACTGCTTCGCCGGCCTCCTCCGATCATGTGTGGTGCACTTCCGATCATGTGACCCAGACTCAGACTCAGACTCGTTGCTTAGTGAAATAATAGCGGCAGCACTCACCGGTCTTCAGAGGAATCCTTTATTAATACAACAGTGTGTCTACAGCAGGCACAGCAGATGCATGGGGGATGCAGGGGGGGAGGATGGGAAACGACGGACCGTTTCATGCCTCTCACGGGCGCTTCACCAGGTTTATGGCACCCCCAGGTGAAGCGCCTGTGAGAGGCGTGAAACTGTCCGTCGTTTCCCATCCTCCCCCCTGCACCCCCCAACAATGCATCTGCTGTGCCTGCTGTAAACAAGCTGTTGTATTAATAAAGGATTCCTCTGAAGACCGGTGAGTGCTGCCTCTATTATTTCACTAAGCAATTAAACTATTATTATAAAGCTACAGGGACAGACAGTGATAGCTGGGGGGGGGGGGGAATAAACCACCTGACAGGTTTCCTTTAAAGTTGATCTATGAGATTTTGTAACCGATGTACTATGAAAGCTATAAATCAGTCATAGAAGCACAAGGTGGCAAAAATTAACGTACACAAACTATTCTATAGAGTTAGTAAACAAAATTAATTATAACTTCATTTTTTGGTCTATATATAATATAATAGTTAGAAAATGCAAAAAAATCATCATCCATATACTCTAGTTAAGTATATACTGTATGTTTTTAAAAAAGATTTTCAGCTATTATTTAAGAATATTATTTCAGATACAAAACTAGGCTGACATTCACTGATGGCAAAGATTCAATTTCTAAAATCATGATTCCTTGCATCCCATGTGTGAACCTGGAATTGGTCCAAATATCATTCTGCACTGTTTCATTACTGCTGGTGACAGACTCGCTCTCCTGTACCATGTACAGAATCCACTGCCAAAGTAACAGGGGATCCCAATTTTTCTTAAGGGGATCCTGTCACCTCCAAAACGCCTCCTAAGCTATCAAAACATGTCCCTGCACCATCCCATCACTAATCTCACACTCCTTTTGTCTCCTAAAAGCATCCTCTGAAAGTGGAGAATAACGTTTTAATACTTACTCATTAGTGATTATAATTAGCAGGGGCCATATTCTTTAGTCACCAGGGGGTGTTGTTTAGCAGCTCCAGGATCCAGCCTCTCTCTGTCTGTGCTGCTGTGAAACTGAAACTGAAGGCAGGACTAATGATTTGCATTCTGTGAGTGATAGAGAGAGGGGAGGGCAATGCCTGCACAAGCAGAGCAAAAACACAGAGACAGGGTGGATCCTGGTGCTGCAAAACAGCCCGCCTTGGTGACTAAAGAATATAGTCACTGCTAATTATAATCACTAATGAGTGAGTATTAAAATGTTTTTATGCACTTTCACAGGATGCTTTTAGGAGACAAAAGAATTGTGAGATTAGTGAATGGATGCTGCAGGGACACGTTTTGCTATCTTAAGAGGCGTTTTGGAGGTGACAGGATCCCTTTAAATGAACTTATTATGCAGGTTCCAAAGTCATGCCATATAGGAGGCATATATCCCACAGTGGATATTGGGAAGACTCCAATTTGTTAGACCCCGATACTATTTGATATGAGGTTAAGACATTCCTGATGAATCCTTGGTAGGAAGAAACACATCAGAAGGCTCCTAATGAAAATATAGGCTTGTTTATAGAGGGAGAGCTGTAGACTGCCCTTGTTAGGAGTTTTTGAGGAACCAGGGCTTTAACAGTTCAATATGGCAAAAAAGAAGGTAAGAGACTGTTTTAGGGTACCGTCACACCTGGCGATGTCGGCGGCGATTTTATAGGCGATGCTGGGGTGTGGCCTATCACCGCCGACATCGCCGATGCGTTGCCTAATGTGAATAGGCGAGGGCGACGCATTTGAGTGGTCGCCTGGTTTCTCAGCAGCGCTCTGAAACCAGGCAGGCACTCTGGGGCGATGTGTATACATCGCCCCATGTAAACTGGGGACGGCGATCTCATAGGCGATGGGAGCCATAGGCTCCCATGTTGCCCCATCGCCGCTGGGGTTTTTAGACACCCCGGCGGCACCGCCGCCTGTAAGATCGCCAGTGCGTCGCCGCATGTAGACATGTGATGGCGACGCTGGCTGGGCGCCAAAAACATGCGCGTTCCTGCCCGTCGCTGCCGACATCTCCGGCAACGTCACCTGGTGTAACGGCATCCTTATGGCAATGCTTGTGATGGGAACCATGGAGGATTGAAACATTTTGACCATATTAAACTGCAGACATTGGGGAGATTGTTTCATTATCTACCTATAATATCATACTATATATTTACACATGCAGGTTTTCTATTTCTATGAGGTCTCTGTTGTTTGATGGTTTTTGTTTGATGACAGTTACATGTGAACCATAATAGAGCCATTTATAATGTCATGTCCCATGACTGGGAATTATTCAGAGTTTTTTAAACTAATTGTGTAAAGAAATGACAGCACTCACCTCAAGATGTCTTCCAAGTGCAGGTTTTTATTCCAGGTTGGAATAAGGGTTACAAGTGTACAGGGAGGGAAGGGGTGCGGAGGGGGATGACGGGTGCTCCGTTTCACATGTATCACGCTTCAACGAGTCCAACCGAGTGTTTTTGTGCTGTGTATTGCATTCTCTGTTGCTAGGCAGAAGCATTGCTCTATTAGTGTTTTGTCCCTTCCTGTAGCTCTATGATGTCAGTTTACGCCTCCCTTCTTCCCCTGTGATCATACTGCAGTCATATTAGTTAGACACATGTCTGCTGCTCTGTAAAGAATCACTCTTTTACTCACTACACTGCATCTCAATGCAAGATATTCAGTAAAAAGCATCACCACTTCTGGATTCTTAATATGAAGTCTGTGTGGTTGAATTAAACTATCTGTGACACCTTCACATGACCGTAAGTACAGTCCATTCGCACACCCAGCATAAAGGAAGTTCAGGCATCTATCTCACATCTTTGAAACAGAATATATAGAACTGGCCACTGGCAATGATACCTGTCATCTGTGTTTTTTGCTTCGGAGTACCTACTGTTTATTACAATGGTATCTATGGCTGGGTTGCGAACCACCCAGAAAAATAAGGCACTTTCTTGCTCTGTCCATGAAAAAATGTAAGACGTCTGTGGATTTTTTAGAACTGAAGAAACTTAAACATATTATTCTGACTCTAGGTTATCATTTTATAGTTAATGCAGCTGATGTCTTCATATCAGAATTATGAGCTGTAGACATGGGTCACTTATTATCATAATGATTTATTATGGTTTTACAATGTGTCTGTAAAAAAAATTGCCTGTTTGTAATTTTTGGATAAGTTGCACAAAAGACAAAAAAAATCAAGTTACCAACCCTGATCTCTGGCCAGACAAGGACTGGAATTTTCTTTCCCAATTTGTTTGTATTTTTCAAAATATCAAGTTATAAAGAGAACCTGTCACCAAACCAGGCATGGTGATCAAATTACAGCAATGGATGCAGCATGTCTGCTGCATCCAGGCAAGGGGTCCCTCAGTACTTGAGCCGCCCTGTACCCCGAGTAAATACACTTAGAAAACTTACATCGTGCAGCCATAAAGGAGGTGGCTAGAGGCTGCAGCCAAAGGGCAGATTCACACCCCCTGCATGTGTAATCTACCCACCGCTGCCAATCATTGTCTCCCTCTTCTGCAGTATAACACAGAGTTTCCCCCCCCCCCCAGAAATGGCAGTTTAGCTCCGCCCCCTCTATGGTTAACATACAGCAGGGCGGGTATAAGCAGTGATGTCACTGCAGGAGGCGGGGCGGCCGGCCTCCTGCTCTGACATCACCACCTTTCCAGGCCCTGCTCTATGTTAACCATAGAGCAGGGCGGGTATAAGCGGTGACGTCACTGCAGGGGGCGGGGCTAAACTGACATTTCTGGGGGGGGGGGGGGGGAAAGTCTGTGTTATACTGCAGAAGAGGGAGACACTGATTGGCAGCGGTGGGCAGATTACACATGCAGGGGGTGTGAATCTGCCCTTTGGCTGCAGCCTCTAGCCACCTCCTTTATGGCTGCACGATGTAAGTTTTCTAAGTGTATTATCTCGGGGTACAGGGCTGCTCAAGAGCTGGGGGACCCCTTGCCTGGATGCAGCAGACATGCTGCATCCAGTGCTGTAATTAGATCACCATGCCTGGTTTGGTGACAGGTCCTCTAAGTTTTTAAGTTGTTTTAAACTGTAATTAATTTTATCTGTGCAATATTAAGTTACAGGTGAATCTCATTAAATTAGAATATCATCAAAAAGATCATTTATTTCAGTAATTCAATACATAAAGTGAAACGCATATATTATATAGAGTCATTACACACAGAGTAATCTATTTCAAGTGTTTATTTCTGTAAATGTTGATTATGGCTTACAGCCAGTGAAAACCCATAAGTCATTATCTCAGAAAATTTGATTATTATAGAAGACCAACTGAAAAAAATATTTTTAACTCATAAATGTTGGCCTAATGAAAAGTATGTACAGTAAATGCACTCAATACTTGGTCGGGGCTCCTTCTGCATGAATTACTGCATCAATACGGCGTGGCATGGAGGTGATCAGCATGTGGCAGTGCTGAGATGTTATGGAAGCCCAGGTTGCTTTGATAGTAGCCTTCAGCTTGTCTGTATTGTTGGGTCTGGTGTCTCTCATCTTCTCTATGGGGGGGGGGGGGTAGGTGAGGCGAGTTTGTTGGCTAATCAAGCACAGTGATACAGTGGCTATTAAACTAGGCATTGGCAGTGTGGATAGGTGCCAAGTCCTGCTGGAAAATGAAATCTCCATCTCCAAAAAGCTTGTCAGCAGAGTAAAGCATGAAGTACTTAATTTGGTCTTGATATAAACACAATGGTCCAACCCCAGCATATGACATGGCTCCCCAAACCATCACTGATTGTGGGAACTTACCACTAGACCTCAAGCAGCTTGGATTGTGGCCTCTCCATTTTTCCTCCAGACTCTGGGACCTTGATTTTGAATGCCCTTTTGTGGCTTACCCTCCTTGTGGAGTTCGTCAATGACTGTCTTCTGGATATCAGCCAAGTCAGCAGTCTTCCCCATTATTGTGTAGCCTACTGAACCAGACTAAGGGACAATTTTAAATGCTTAGTAAGCTTTTGAAGGTGTTTTATGTTAATTATTCAAATTTTCTGAAATAATGATTTTTGGGTTTTCATTGGCTGTAAGCCATAATCATCAACATTAACATCTGTGTTTGGTTACAAACATCAAACTTTAAAATTTAGTTTGCTAAACCTAAAAATGGGCTACAAATGGGACATAGAACATACATTTGTACTTTTTGCATAGTCTACTCTATTACATCACCCTGATTACAGCCAGCCATTTTAGGGTACCGTCACACTTGGCGATGCACCAGAGATCCCAACAACAATCTGACCTGGTAGGGATTGCTGGTGAGTCGCTACGTTATCGCTGGTGAGATGTCAAACAGTCAGATCTCACCAGTGACGCAGCAACGATACAGTGGTCGTTGGGACCCTGTCACTCTCGGGCGTAGTATTGAGATCGTTGGTCGTTGTTCCTGCCAAACACAGTGATGCATGCTGCCCAGTGGGAGCGGGACGACCAAAAAATGGTCCAGAACGGTTTGTAATGATCAGCGATCTCACAGTGGGGGCCTGATCGCTGCTATGTGTCACACAAAGTGAGATCGCTGTTGAGGTCACTGTTGCGTCACAAGACCTGTGACTCAGCAGTGATCTCGCTAGCAATGTCGCTTAGTGTGACGGGGGCTTTAGTGAGACTGTAGTTTGTTACCTTGGTGGGTTATCTGAAGTGCTAATAAAAGCAGAAGAAACTATAGAATACATTATCTGTATTATCACAGTGTCCACAGGCAGTAATACAAACACTATTGTCAAAAGACAATGGGGAAGTACTGCTAATTATGTCCAATATTTACACAGTGGAAACTAAAGAGCCCCATTCACATTAAAGTTGACCAAACCCAAATTTCAGTGTGCCTTGCTGGTCATCTAATTTGTATAGGGCCTCTCCGTTGTCAGATAAACAAATTGTGGTGAATAAGGCATGTGTTCAATTACAGCGCCTGATCTGTAAAGGTACCGTCACACGCGGCAATTTTGCAAGCAATTTCACTGGCAATTTGCTGGTTGCAGTGAAATAATGGATACATGGTTCCATTTCTACACGGCAACAAAACAGAACCATGTATCCATGATTTCACTGCAACCAGCAAATTGCCAGTGAAATTGCTTGCAAAATTGCCGCGTGTGACGGTACCTTTAAGGGTATGTCACAGGCGTCGATATCGCTGTCAATGTCGCTCATACGTCACCTATTTTCAGTCGCTCAAGCGACGTAAGAGCAACATTGAAGCGTGTGACCAAGCGATGCAACCAGCGATATGTCGCTGATCGCCGGTTTCAATGCCAGATGTAAAACCTGTCGCTCATCGCTCAGTAGACCTTGTGCATCGCTGCGTGTGACACTAAACTCCGCGACGTATTTTCTATTTTGACACCGTACAAGCGACTAAATAAAATCGCTCGCTGGATTGTCCGCAAGATTGCGACATCACAGCATCGCTGGGTCATATTGACGCGTGTGACATCTTACCCGCGATAATTCCACATCGCTCAGGCGACGAATAATGTGTGACGCATAAGCGATATCGCGGGCGACATTGACACGTGTGACAGGCCCTTTAGTTCGATCATGAGATTGATGGCAAGTTCCTATACACCTTATATTACTGTGGACAACAGCTCTCCCCCAACTCCTCACATATTCATGCTTGGCCAAAGATTCATGTATTTACAGAGAGAGGGGAGTCAGGAGCTTCCAGACTCCTGTCAGCAGTTTATAATAAAAGGATCAAGCAATTAAATTTAATCCACCCGATCCTTATGTCATACACATTAGGTTGGCTTCACACCATGGTTGAACCAGACATCCCCGGACCCAATTTTACTGTAGTGCAGCCCTATGGGGCCGGATCGCGGCTATCTGCCATCCGGTTTCCATCTGCCTGGGAGGATCTGGGTGTATTTGGATTTTTCTCCCAGACACAAAAATATTGCTTGCAGCATTTTTGTGTCCGAGGCGAAAAATCAGCCTGAATTGGATCCTCGGCAATCCGGCGCTCCCTAACATGGGAGTCTATGGCGCCTGATTGCCCCGATCCGGGAACCGGACTCCGGCTGCTGAAGTTCAGCGTGAGCTACGCTGAACTTCAGCACCAGGAAGCTGTTCCCTGTGAAGCGGTTCAGCACCATTTAGCAGAGGACAGCTGCACACGGCTGAATCTGGTTACAAACAGGACCGGAGGGCATATTTGCCCTCTGTTTCTGTTTACAAATCGGGTCCGGGGCTGTCAGGTTCACCCCTGACAGCCCCGAACCTGATAGTGCCGTGGTGTGAAACCAGCCTTAGATGGTTGATGTCGCCCCAAAAATCAACAGGTTATTCCGAATTTTAGCTATTGTGTACGTGCAGTTTTAGACCATACAGTCTGAACATGCTCCAAAATACAGTGGCTTGTACAGGATGATAACTTTGTTGCACCTTTAGGCTGTGTGCATACATAGCATTTTTTTAATGCAGATGTCACAAACCCTGAAGGAAATCCTGATGCCAGCAAAGTCAATGAGAATCCTGAAGTCTCATGCACATGTTGAGTATTTTCTCCTTGCAAATTCGGTGCAGAAATACATCTACAGTCAATTTTTCAGTGTTTTTTGCTACAGATATCACCCATATCAACAAATGGGAAAAATCTGCACCAAAAGCGCATAGCAAAGAAACGCCACAGACAAGTTTTTGCGGTTTACCTGCCAAGAAGTGTAGAAATTTCAGCACGAAATCCTAATACATGTGCACGTACCCTTAGACTTCTCTAACTATACTCCACGTAATAGTTTGCTTATTTTGCATCATTATTTTAGGTCTATCCTGTTACTACACTTTAATATCGAATGTAGGGGGCATATTTAAAAGTTAGTCTAAAACAAAGTGCAATAATTTGCCTTAATATTCTAGGTCTTAGGGCCGCTTTACACACACCAACTTCTGTGACCAACTTCTGAACAGATCTCTGGTTGCAGTGAAATCATGGACACATTGTTCCATTTGTACACGGCCACAAAATGTAACAATGTGTCTATGATTTCACTGCAACCAGAGATCTGTTCAGAAGTTGGACACATACAGTTAGGGCCAGAAATATTTGGACAGTGACACAAGTTTTGTTATTTTAGCTGTTTACAAAAACATGTTCAGAAATACAATTATATATATAATATGGGCTGAAAGTGCACACTCCCAGCTGCAATATGAGAGTTTCCACATCCAAATCGGAGAAAGGGTTTAGGAATCATAGCTCTGTAATGCATAGCCTCCTCTTTTTCAAGGGACCAAAAGTAATTGGACAATGGACTCTAAGGGCTGCAATTAACTCTGAAGGTGTCTCCCTCGTTAACCTGTAATCAATGAAGTAGTTAAAAGGTCAGGGGTGGATTCCAGGTGTGTGGTTTAGCATTTGGAAGCTGATGCTGTGACCAGACAACATGCGGTCAAAGGAACTCTCAATTGAGGTGAAGCAGAACATCCTGAGGCTGAAAAAAAAGAAAAAATCCATCAGAGAGATAGACATGCTTGGAGTAGCAAAATCAACAGTTGGGTACATTCTGAGAAAAAAGGAATTGACTGGTTAGCTTGGGAACTCTAAAAGGCCTGGGCATCCACGGATGACAACAGTGGTGGATGATCGCCGCATACTTTATTTGGTGAAGAAGAACCCGTTCACAACATCAACTGAAGTCCAGAACACTCTCAGTGAAGTAGGTGTATCTGTCTCTAAGTCAACAGTAAAGAGAAGACTCCATGATAGTAAATACAAAGGGTTCACATCTAGATGCAAACCATTCATCAATTCCAATAATAGACAGGCCAGAGTTAAATTTGCTGAAAAACACCTCAAGAAGCCAGCTCAGTTCTGGAAAAGTATTCTATGGACAGATGAGACAAAGATCAACCTGTACCAGAATGATGGGAAGAAAAAAGTTTGGAGAAGAAAGGGAACGGCACATGATCCAAGGCACACCACATCCTCTGTAAAACATGGTGGAGGCAACGTGATGGCATGGGCATGCATGGCTTTCAATGGCACTGGGTCACTTGTGTTTATTGATGACATAACAGCAGACAAGAGTAGCCGGATGAATTCTGAAGTGTACCGGGATATACTTTCAGCCCAGATTCAGCCAAATGCTGCAAAGTTGATTGGACGGCGCTTCATAGTACAGATGGACAATGACCCCCAAGCATACAGCCAAAGCTACCCAGGAGTTCATGAGTGCAAAAAAGTGGAACATTCTGCAATGGCCAAGTCAATCACCAGATCTTAACCCAATTGAGCATGCATTTCACTTGCTCAAATCCAGACTTAAGACGGAAAGACCCACAAACAAGCAAGACCTGAAGGCTGCGGCTGTAAAGGCCTGGCAAAGCATTAAGAAGGAGGAAACCCAGTGTTTGGTGATGTCCATGGGTTCCAGACTTAAGGCAGTGATTGCCTCCAAAGGATTCGCCACAAAATATTGAAAATAAAAATATTTTGTTTGGGTTATGTTTATTTGTCCAATTACTTTTGACCTCCTAAAATGTGGAGTGTTTGTAAAGAAATGTGTACAATTCCTACATTTTCAATCAGATATTTTTGTTCAAGCCTTCAAATTAAACGTTACAATCTGCACTTGAATTCTGTTGTAGAGGTTTCATTTCAAATCCAATGTGGTGGCATGCAGAGCCCAACTCGCGAAAATTGTGTCACTGTCCAAATATTTCTGGCCCTAACTGTAAGTTGGTGTGTATAAAGCGGCCCTTACCATCTGCAGCCATAAACAAAGAACCAACACTGCACTTGCAGGATGCAATCAGACCCTCTTATGTGGAGCAAGCCCAGGTGCAGGCAGATAAAACACCTCTACCTACAGACATGTGGGAGATGACTTGCCATGCACATAATGGGCCTGCTTAGGACGCCATTCACACTGATACATATGATGCAGAGTGTCTGATAGCTACCCACCAGTCCTGCAACATTTTTTTTATGATGAACAAAAAACCTTTTATATGGGGTATTGGTTCATGTATCGGCCAAGACACTTAAGCTCATAATCCACGTCATGGATCCCCATGCTTAGGAGTCCTAACAAGTTATATACAAAAACTACTCAAATAAGGCAGGATCCGAAAAGCTTACCATCTGCAGCCAAAAACAAGAAACCAACACTGCACTTGCAAAACTTTTTTTTTTACTCACCCTCCTTGGGTCCAGCACTAAGTCTCAGCTGCTGATGATGAAAACTCTGCACTGGACCCAGGTAGGGCAAGTAAAGCACAGTTTGTTTTATTGTATAACAAACTGCAACCAAGGAACAGGGGATGTCCAAAACCAGGAACTCCCTTTTAGGAAAGTAGTGTTTATCCAAACATTTAAAGGGGAACTTTGGGAGAGAAAACTCCTACATGATGAAGCAGAGCCGCACACTGCAGTTCTGAGATCTATAGATCACTTATAAATCAATAAAATTATATCTGCTCCTCAGCTTTGAGCTCCCCTCCCCGAGGAGTCCATGAATTTCAGTTTCATGCAGTTGCAGACAGCAGGTGGTGTGCCGTGGTGTGGACCCTGTAGGCTCCAGGATCATCTTACATTCCTGCCCCCTCATACTTCTGTATGAAGAGGGGGGCATGGCCACCAGCCCCATCCTGCCCCCGATATACCATCCTATGTAATGTGACATGGCTGTTCTGGCTTCAAATAGCAAACATATCACCAAGCAGATATAACTACATGTGATCTTCTGCTGTACAGTTATATGATGGTGCATAATGTGTGCTGTCATGTATGAGGCTAGGAAAACAGGCAGAGCACTGCATTCATCGATTCAGCACTGGAATAGTCTCCCCTCCCCCATAGCAGTTAGTGCTATAGTTTCAGGGGACAGGCATCTACTATGTCTAACTTTTTTTTCCTTGCAAATATGAACCTACAAAGCATTTTTTCAAGTTTGCAGTATGTCAACTCTTGCATTTTTATTTTAGCATTCATGCTGCATTTATTTGCAGTGGTCTTGGGTGCAGATTACATGTGTGCTTTCTCTGCAGTACTGACCATACATAAGTATGAGGGGGCTGGAATGTAGAATGATCCTGCAGCTCCCAGCATCCACACCCCTGCCACACCTCCTCTTCTCACCTGCAGCATTAAAGGGAACCTGTCACCCCAAATCACCCTTCTAAGCTCTAAATACATGTCCCTGCAGCATTACAAAACATTCCTACACATCCCTTTGTGAGTTTTTTGTCAAATATGAAAGTACTATAAAGTCGTTTGTAAACTTACTAAATCCTTGGCAGTGGGGCGTTCCCAAGCCTCTTTGTCTGCTGGGCGGGTTCCCTGTGCCACTGTAATACGCCCTAATGGGCGTCATTTCAAAGTTCCTAGCGCGGGCACAATTCAGAATCTCGCGCCCGCGACGTCACGGTCATGTGATGCCGGGACGCGTCATTTCCGGGCGACCGGGGCGCTGTTGTATGACGCGCACCGGCCGACTTCAGCATGCGATCTGCGCATGCGCTGAGGTTGGCCAGTGCGCGTCCACAGAGAGAGGCAGGTGCGCAGGCTCCAGTGAACTCCCCCTCCCTCCCCTGTGTCACCCTCGCTCTCAGTCTGTGACATGCTGTGACTTCATGCACAATTCAGAGTCTCGCGCCCGCGCTAGGAACTTTGAAATGACGCCCATTAGGGCGTATTACAGTGGCACAGGGAATCCGCCCAGCAGACAAAGGCTTGGGAACGCCCCACTGCCAAGGATTTAGTAAGTTTACAAACGAATTTATAGTACTTTCATATTTGACAAAAAACTCACAAAGGGATGTGTAGGAATGTTTTGTAATGCTGCAGGGACATGTATTTAGAGCTTAGAAGGGTGAGTTGGGGTGACAGGTTCCCTTTAAGCTGAAATTCTGTGTGTCTGAAGGGATGGGTAAGTGGAGCAGAAATTATTTTGAGGGCAGGGACTGTGCTAAAAAGTTCTCTCGCCCCGGAGTTCCCCTTTAACACTTCAATCGCATGCATGTAAACAGAACCTGTAAGCTTGCTTATACCCACCAAAGCTATCACAGTCTGTACCTGCAGCCTCATGGTACTATGCTAATCATCCCTGTCTGAGCGAATACTGTCATGTTAAAGTTGAAAAAATGCATTTATACACTTACATTTTCTAATGTTAATAAGCTTTAGAGTGGTCTGAAGGGGTGTTCCTATGATATCCATCCCTGCCCTCTGTGGTTATCATTAGTGATGAACAAGTAGTAAGATATTGGGGTTCGGATAGCTCTAACAATACTTTGAACTGTTTCATTATTCAGATCTGAGGGAGTTTCTCATTGACTTACATTGGATGAGCAATGAATAAGTTCAAAGCATTTGGTTAGAGTTATCTGAATCCATATATTTCTCTACTCGCTCATCATAGTTATCACGCCCCTGTGGGCAGGATATCCTAATTTACCGGCACGGTCCCTTTGTAGATTCTAAAATGTATGGGCTGCTTCCAGGTACGCCAGCAGCGTCTATTTCCGGCCCGGAACATTGTGGGGGAGTATTGGGTGTACTCATTGGCTTCAGAATGTGCAGTGTACATAAAGCTCATTAACATTAGAAAATGTAAGTGAATGAACGCATTTTTTCAACTTTAATATTACACTATTAGCTCAGACGGGGCGAAAAAGAAAAAAAAAGAAGAAAAAAAAAAAATCAAGATACCAAACTTTTTTTTTTTTTACCACATGAAAAAAATCAAAAGTGCAGAAATTCATTAAAAACACAAAATTAATAAGTCTCCAGGTTCCAAACGGGCAAAATTTTTATATTTATGGGAATGAGGCTGGGTGAGGGCTCTTTTTTGTGTGGTGACCTGATGTTTTTGTTGATACCATTTTAGATTACATGCAACACTTTCATCGCATGCATTTTTTTTTTTTTTTTGTGCGAACTGATGGCTTACACCATATACAGCAATACCACAGTACTGCTGTATATAGTAAAAAAGAGAATTTTGTTTACGTACCGTAAATTCTTTTTTCTTTAATCATCAATGGGAGACCCAGACAATGGGGTTTAGGGCACTGCCCTCCGGAGGTCACACTAGGTACTACAAGTTTGTAGACACCGCCTCCTCCGCTTATAAACCCCTACCGCAGGGAACATCCTCAGTTTGGTCCATAAGCTGCGAGGAGACAAATAAACCACACCCGAAACGTCGGGAAGAAACCGTGTACAAACGGATCCAACAACCCGGATAACACTGTCCCAACAGGGAACAGAACCAATGCAAAACATGCAACGGAACAACTGGGTGGGTGCTGGGTCTCCCATTGATGATTAAAGAAAAAAGAATTTACGGTACGTAAACAAAATTCTCTTTTTTCTGGTCATCATAATGGGAGACCCAGACAATGGGGATGTCCTAAAGCAATACCCCAGGGCGGGAAGAGTTCCTCAACAGACGGATAACACATGGTCCCCCTCAAAGGTGGGCAACCGCCGCCTGGAGGACCCGCCTGCCCAAACTAGCATCCGCAGAGGCATGGGCATGCACCATATAGTGCTTAGAGAATGTGTGCAGGCTGGACCAGGTGGCAGCCTGACACACCTGTAGAGCAGAAGCTCGATGTCGCAGAGCCCAGGAGGCACCGACAGCTCTGGTAGAGTGAGCCTTCAATCCCACCGGGAGGGGCAAACCAGAAGACCGGTAGGCCTCTTGAATGGGAGCCTTGATCCATCTGGCCAAGGTTGACTTCGATGCCGCGGACCCCTTATAGCGACCTGTCGTAAGGACAAATAATGAATCCGAACTCCGGAAGGAGGCAGTCCTGGACACATAAACGCGTACAGCCCTCACAAGATCCAGAGTATGGAGGTCGCGCTCAACCTGATGAACGGGAGCGGGACAAAATGATGGGAGAACAATCTCCTGGTTCAGGTGGAAAGTGGAAACCACCTTTGGCAAAAATTCTGGCCGCGGGCGTAACACCACCTTGTCTTGGTGAACCACCAGAAAGGGTGACTTGCACGAAAGTGCAGCCAATTCTGAGACCCTTCTCAGAGACGTAATCGCCACCAGAAAGACCACCTTCTGGGACAAACGAGAGAGGGAAATGTCTCTCAGTGGCTCAAACGGCGGTTTCTGTAGTGCCGCCAGGACCATGTTAAGGTCCCAAGGGTCCAGAGGTCGCCTGTAAGGTGGGACCACCCTAGACACCCCTTGCAGAAACTGACGGACCTTCGGGAGGAGCGCCAAGCGCCTGTCAAACAGCACAGAAAGAGCTGATACTTGACCCTTCAGGGAACTGAGGGATAAGCCCAACTCCAAACCCGACTGTAAGAAAGCCAACAACGTCGGAATGGACAAGGGCCACGGGGACCTGTCACCCGAGGCGCACCAGGTGAAAAAGATTTTCCACGTTCTGTGGTATATTTTCCTGGATACGGGCTTCCTGGCCCGATTCATAGTGGCAACTACCGTCGGAGAGAAGCCTCTGGACGTCAGTAGCCAGGCCTCAAGAGCCATGCAGTCAATCTGAGGGCCCTGGAATTGAGGTGGAAGAATGGGCCTTGCGCGAGAAGATCTGCGCGTTCTGGAAGAGCCCACCCGTGTCCGCCTGACAGTTGCCACAGGTCCGGATACCAGGACCTCCTGGGCCAATCTGGTGCCACTAGAATGGCTACTCTGCATTCCGACCTGATTTTCCACAGGACCCTGGGAATCAGAGCTAGAGGCGGGAACACATATGGTAGATGGAATCTGGACCAACTCAGGATCAGGGCATCCGCCCCCAGAGACTGAGGATCCCATGATCTCGCCATGTATTGCGGCACCTGATGATTCAGCCGCGAGGCCATCAGATCCACGTCCGGAGTGCCCCATCTGCTGCAGATGTCCCGAAAGACGTCTGGATGAAGGGACCACTCTCCGGCGTCCAACCCCTGCCGGCTCAGGTAGTCGGCCTCCCAGTTCTCGACCCCTGGGATGTGAACCGCGGAGATCAGGCAGTCGTTGTCCTCCACCCAAGATAGAATGCGGTGGACCTCGGCGAGGGCCTGAGCACTTCTGGTCCCTCCCTGATGGTTTATATACGCGACGGCCGTCGCATTGTCGGTCTGAACCCGGATGGGCTGACCTGCCAGAAACTTCTGAAACGCCAGGAGCGCCAGATAGACCGCCTTGATCTCCAGTACATTGATCTGCAATGCCGACTCCGACTGAGTCCAGAGGCCTTGAGCCCTGTGGTGTAAGAACACCGCACCCCAGCCCATCAGACTGGCGTCGGTGGTCACCACTAACCATGACGGTTTGAGGAAGGACCGGCCCCGTGACAAATGCCGTGACTGAAGCCACCACTGCAGGGAATCCCTGGTCGGTTGTGAAAGTGTCACCAGCCGATTCAGAGAGATCGTCCTCTTGTCCCATCTGCGAAGAATCTCCAGCTGGAGAGGACGGAGGCGAAACTGTGCAAAAGGCACTGCCTCTATTGCTGCCACCATGCGCCCCACCAGCTTCATCAACACCCGTAGGGATGATTGTGGTGACAGGAGGACTGCTTGCACTCCTGATTGGATCGCCATCTGTTTGACTCGTGGCAGAGACACTAGGGCTGAGTCCGTGTGGAAGTCCATGCCCAGATATGTCAGTGACTGGGTAGGAACCAGGGTCGACTTCTGGATATTGAGAAGCCACCCGAACTGTTCCAGAGACTTCATGGTTACCTCCAGGCTTTGCCGACAAAGGTGTTCCGATGGCGCCCTGACCAGCAGGTCGTCCAGATAGGGTATTACGGCGTGCCCCTGCACGTGCAGGAGAGCCATCATGGAGGCCATCACCTTTGTGAACACCCGCGGTGCCGAAGCCAACCCGAACGGCAGCGCCACAAATTGGAAGTGTTCTTCCCCACTGCAAATCTCAACCAGCGCTGATGAGCCGGTGCAATGGGCACGTGAAGGTAAGCGTCTCTGATATCTATGGACGCTAAGAAGTCCCCCTGTGAGACAGCTGCGATCACGGAGCGCAGGGATTCCATACGGAATTTCCGAACCAACACGTGACGGTTGAATAACTTTAGGTCCAGAACCGGGCGGAAGGAGCCGTCCTTTTTTGGGACAATGAAGAGGTTGGAGTAAAAACCCGAAACCTCTCCCCGGAAGGCACCGGGACCACCACTCCGTCCCTGCGGAGCCCCTCCAACACCAGGTGAAAAGCCTGAGCCTTTTCTGGGGATGGGGCCGACCGATGGAATCGGGATATCGGCTTTGACGTTAGCTCTATCCTGTAACCTCTCGAGACCACGTCTCGAACCCACTGATCTTGAACGTGAAGTAGCCACCTGTCCTGAAAACGAGACAGGCGACCCCCACCTGTGGGGAGGCAGGGAGGGAGAGCGAGTCATGTAGAGGCGGGTTTGGGGGTGGCAGCCGCTGCCCCCGCCGGCTTCTTTGGACGACTCTTAGAGCGCCACTGAGAAGCGGGCTTGCCCCCTCGGTCCGTGCGAGCGGACGGTGCTGATGACTGTGAGCTGGAACGAAAGGACCATTGCTTAGGGTTCCTTTTAACGGTGTACCGTGGCTTAGGTTTATTCTGCGGAATCTTAGACTCAGCAGAATCCTTTATCAGCTTGTCCAGTTCGGTACCAAACAGCCTGTCACCAGAGAACGGAAGATTCTGTAGAATCTTCTTAGATGTGGCATCTGAGTCCCAAAGACGCAGCCACAACAATCTGCGAATCGCGATATCATTGGCCGAAGCCACGGCTGAGCGAGTGGCAGTTTCCAAAGTCGCCGTCCTGGCGTAATCTGCATAGGCCTTTGCCCTATCAGTAAGCGCCAGGACCTCTGGACTGGACTGGACCTTGCCAGGTCAGAGATACCATCCAAGCAGGCAGTAATCGCTTGTAAGGTCCAGACCGTGGCAAAATTAGGGGCAAAGGAAGACCCCACAGCCTCATAGGAAGACTTGGCGAGTTGCTCGACCTATTATCTCAAAAGTCCACCAACTGTAAATGCCTCACCTTACACAACACCACTTCAAAATCACCCAGAACTCCCTATCAAGGGCTCTCAGATGAATAATGAGTACAATTTCTATTTTTAAGTGATCACTTTATTAGTCATTAGTTATAATATTCCATAAAAAACATTAAAATAATTTTTACATAGAAGTTCCTGATAACATAATTGATTTATATCTGGGTCCAGGACTGGGACCACTAACATCAATAGTTCTACAATACAAATTACACGGTGACCAGTGATATCAGGTATATAGGGGATTATTTTAACACCTCAGGCAGCGATGCACTCACATATATATCTTGACACTGTTTCTTACAATTCCAGAGTGCCTGTGCACTGGCCCTATCCTCAATACCAGCCACAATTATGTGTGTACTCTGTGCACTGCCAGTGCCCCTTTTATTCAGTGTTATACCGTGCACTGCTGCCCCTGTGCCTTCCCCTCTAGTGTCTCATACCTGATTATGTAGGTTGTGATCGCAGTCCTGGCTCCCCCACCGCCGGATCACAACCTACATAATCAGGTATGAGACACTAGAGGGGAAGGCACAGGCAGAGAAAAGGGAGCGTGCAGCAATTCTGGTCATGGAAGCGTCCACCTTCGGGGACTGCGACCACTCCTGAAGCACCTCCTGGGAGAAGGGGAAGCGATTGTCCTTGGGTTTGCGGACATAACGCCGCCCAGGATGTAACCTGGGAGCTCTAACCACCCTTCCAAAGTTAGTGTGGTCCATAAAGGAGCCACTTGGTCTAGCCTCCGGCCGCAGCCATTGATAGACCTCCTTCGGGTGAACCGTCACCTCCTCAGGGGGCGTCACGAGACGTAAGGTCTCGTTGATAGAGGACACCAAATCCTCCACCCCGTCTGGTGGTTCAGACACAGACACAGACCCGAGAGTCGAACCCCCATCATCTTCCTCACCATCAGAGGAACGCTCCTCCTCAGAGAGAGCCTGGAGCTCGGGTGAATCCTCACGACGAGCCCGCTTAAGGGGTCTCACGGCAGAAGAGGGAGACACCGGGGGTAACTGGAAGGAGTAGCTGGGCTTTCCAACCTCCTATTAAGGGCCTCCAGGGACTGCGACATGGAGGAGAGTTGGGACAACAGAGATTCATTGATCTTATTCTGAGTTTCCCATGGCCCTGGGATCACCTGAACCTCAGGGTACAGCACCGGAGCTGCCGTCTCAGCAGTGTCCCTCCGGGCCTCTGGGCGTCCGCAGTTATTGCAGGACCCTCCACTAGTGTCCCATTGCATGTAGCACAGGTAATGGTGGCATCTGCCGCCTTAGCAGCACGCTTCCTAGCTGAGGACATCGCCACAGTAGGGGAAAATAAGCCAAAATGTGCAGATAAAACCGGGATTCCGGTGGCTTACCGACCGCAGTAAAGCGGTAGGAGGAAGCGGTGTGTGTGTGTGACCTCCGTGCGAGTTTCCGGTCTCCTCTGGAGTGCAGACGCACGCTGCAGACAGATCCCAGTCGGGAAGTGAGGAGTAAAGATGGCCGCTGACAGTGAAACCGTGGGCGGCGCCGAAAACACGCGGGAGCACACACACACGCCCACCGATGACGTCACCGCACGGGCTGCTTCCCATCCTCCAAGCAGCCTCAATATGAAGGCGCCGGAGCCCGCAGCGCGGGAAGAAATGTGAAACACACATACAGACTGCATGCACAAACATCCGCAGCCTAAAGCCTCAGCCCCTGTGACACACAGGGCGGTCAGCCAGGGTGACCCCAGCACAGGGTACACCTCCAGATCCGCGGACCCGAGGGCAACGCGCGGTCTGAGTGTCAGGCCACATAAAGTGACAGACACTACCCCCAGGCACAAAGGAGACACAGAGTGCCTCAGTGCCGGTCCGGTCTGTAAGCACCATTTAGGGAGGCCTCGGACGGGGGTTCAGCACCAGTCCGGAGTGCAAGCACCATTTAGGGAGGCCTCGGACTGGGCTGGCTCCAGTCCGGTCTGTAAGCACCATTTAGGGAGGCCTCGGACGGAGCGGAGCTGTGCAAGGCTCCCACTCTCCAGAGCCCCCCAGAGAGGGATGGAAAGGAGCGCGACAGCGTACCGGGAGAACACAAAGTGTCCAGGCTCTAGGCCCTCCGGTACCTCCACCTGCGTGTTCCACAAGGGTGAGCGGGGAGGCTGTCGCAGGTCCCGACCGGAACCATTTTACCTTGTCTTCAGACGCCATCACGTAAGCTGTGAGAATGCAGTGAAGTGCAAGCAAAGCGTGATCCTCCGAGCACACTAAGTTTAAAACTGAGGATGTTCCCTGCGGTAGGGGTTTATAAGCGGAGGAGGCGGTGTCTACAAACTTGTAGTACCTAGTGTGACCTCCGGAGGGCAGTGCCCTAAACCCCATTGTCTGGGTCTCCCATTATGATGACCAGAAAAATCACTGTCTTCTATGACAGGCACATTCAGTCGGCCACAGGCTGCCATTGAAACCCATCAGTTTCCTGCAGAATGTACAGGCCAGATCAAGGTATTAAAATGCCACTATCAGAAATGGACAGCAGATTTTAAAAAGGTTAGCAGCAGTGGTCAGGAGTAACCTGTTACATCCAGGTGTCAGCTATATAATAAAGCTGGCATCTTCCCTCTGTGGGGCAGGCTCTGCTTCTGAGCCCGTTCCAAACATCCCCACATGCTCCATAGGGCATTAGTGGGTTAGCCATTGAATAACCCATTAGGGAAGGCCCGCTCACCAGGGCTGTGGAGTCTGTAAGCCAAACATCGGACTCCTCAATTTCCCTGAATCTGACTCCACCAAAATGGACACCGACTCAGACTCCACAGCCCTGCTGCTTACTATAGGAGGCTTAATGCACTTTTCGGCTTCTATCTCTTCCCAGTCCTTTACCAGGCCAGAAAGCTGTTCTCTTACCACTGGCTGGATGCTACTCCCCCGACTATTGGGGAACTCAAAAACAAACTAAATAATATAATAAGATTAGAAAGGGGTGTATCTAAAGAGGAATACTCTTAATAAATTGTATAGGATTTGGGAGGCATGGTTGGAGACCCCGGGACTGCCCACGAGTGTATTACATCAGGAATGTGCATGGTGCAACAGAGCTTACATTTTACCCGACGGTTTAACTTACCCTTTATAACAAACAAATTAACTACCAGAGCATTGTGGGTATAACAGGCTGGTACTTTATTAAGATTTAATAATGTATCCATTTTCACTTGTTTATTCAACAATTTCTTTAAACACATGTTCGTTCCATAGTCATGTAACCAAATGACTCTTGTTTGTAAATACTGAATTGTAACTTTATTTAATGAACTGATCCCCCCAGCAGAGCTGGGTGACCCATTAGGACGGTACCTTTAAGGTACCGGCCCCCCCCAGCCATACCTCCACAATGCTCTGTGCCCCGACATTGAAAATGTCGAGGCCAACATCCGACAAGTGTACCATATCTTGTCGATATAAGCCCGGAACAAAACCTTCCAGCTCTTTGTGTCTATAGGAAAACATACCTATTGATGGCAGAAATTTTTCCATTTCTCTATTCAATCTTTTCCTCATTTTTTCCAGGAACATATTGTTTCTGGTTTTCCACGATAATCGTGGTATTATTTCTGAGAATACAAATGTAGAGCCCTGGACCTTCTGGGCGAGCCAACAGAAATCTGATTTAACACGCCACAGCAGTTCCAGGGAAGAACCCTTACCCAAATCGTTTCCCCCGGCGTGACAAATCACTAAGTCGGGCCGGGGAAAAAGATCAAGCAGTTGTAAAAATAGATAGTTAACATTATGCCACTTCAGACCCCTTAACCCGTGCCAGTGAATGATAACTTCGGATTCGTTAAACGAGAGATTCTCGGAGTAGCCTCTGTTCTTAGCCCTCCTGCGTGCCCAATAGATGAACGAGTGGCCGATGATCCAGACTATTTTGGGGCCTAAAGGATAAATTGATCGTTAATGTACGCTGTGCGAAACAACAAAGGCAAAAGAAACGTGGCAAGCTAAACATTTTGGCTGATTGGCCGTATGTATTTTTTAAATGAATTAGATGTCCATCTGCCCAGTTTCTTAATGCACGACTCATTCAGACCTTGTTGCACGGCTAAACTTGCAGCACCAATGCAGAATGAATGTGACGTCAATTTGAGGTTCTCCACTTTGAGTTGGTCCAAGCACCTCTGAAGAACTACCCTAAATTGGAACACAGTTAATGGGGTGCCATCAGTATGTATAAATAGGCTGCCTGGTAATGGGTTACGCGTATCAATCCATGTCTTCATTGCTGTAAATGGGCAAATTCTGACGTCGACAGAGGGGTGAAGTACGATTACTTGGCCTCTGCCGATCTGGTCAGTTTTGGATTTACGCAAATAAATACACAATGTTTTGTGCAACCATGAAACATCTTCCAATCTAATCCCAGATGCGTTAGCCTTACTGGTTGACACCAATTCGCTAATCCTCATTGCTGTGAAAAATAAAGTAAAGGGGGTGTCACACGCGTCAATGTCGTCAGCGAGATGATCGCTGACGACATTGACGGCTGATTGCTGGTGAGCTGTCACACAGACAGACTCACCAGCGATCAATTGACCAGTGACATCATGGAAACGATTTAAATATCGTTTCCACGATGTCCTGCTCCCGCTGCCAGCCTGCTGGAAACGGGAGCAGCCTGGTCTCCAAGGTACACTGCGGGTAACTAGGCAGCGCGCGCTGCCTAGATACCCGACGTGTACCTTAGTTACCAGCCTCCTCCGCTCACCCGGTGAGCAGAGGAGGCTGGTAACTAAGGTACACGTCGGGTATCTAGGCAGCGCGCGCTGCCTAGTTACCCGCAGTGTACCTTGGAGACCAGCTCCCAGCGCTTGTGATAGGCGCTGGGAGCTGGAATATCGCTAGTCCCGGTGTCACACGCAGCGATGCTGCGTGTCCACCGGGCGACAATCGCCAGGTTTCAGAGCTGGTTCTGAAACCTGGCGATCATCAACCAGCGATTTATCGCTGGTTGATGCAGTATGTCACACGCGTCAATATCGCTGCAACGTCACGTGCAGCCGACATCGTGCAGGCGATATTGACGCGTGTGACACCCCCTTAAGGAACGCTGCCCTAAACATGTTTGCCTCATAGGTATTGAAGCAAACATCGTCGAGGACGCTGCATATCTTTGGTAGAATTGACAATGGCATAGGGGATCTAGTATCTGGTGTACAGAAAGACTTTTTGTATCCTTTCAAGAACTGTTTAACTATAAACGGTTCGGTAATTGCCGGGAATCCAGCCACCTTTAAAAAGAATGAAATCCCGGCAATTATTTTAGTTACGGAAGAGTAAGATAAACGCTTAGCTGCTAATGACTGAAGGAAGGGGAGGGATGCCTGGTTTGCTGCTGTTGTAGGAGAGGCTCCGTCTTGTATACAAAACTGCACCCACGAATGCCAGGACGAGCAATAGGACGTCCAGGTCCGTGGTGCGAGTGACTGCTGTATGAATTGTGGTATCAACCCAAGAGGATATTCCATACCTCTGTTGGGACTCGTATGCTGTTCGGTTCCGCCCATGGACATTTGGCTTGGAACTGTGCCGTGTCATTGCGGGAAAGAAGAGCACACAAAGAATGACCATCAGGGATAGATAGCTGAAGCTTTATCCAGCTATTACATTCTAAGCACATAATAGACAATCTCTTTAATAATTTTGAAATTAAATAAGATTTGGAAGATAAAGAATTAACAGTGAATGCAGATATTTTATCATTAGTATTAAAAATTATCCGTCTATTCGTTAACTTGCTACCCCAAAGAGTGAATATGACCGTCAAGGTGAAGATGTCACGCAGCGGGGGAGAATTTACAAATGCGTCTTCAAGCTCATTGGGCCAAGCAGTGGCTATCCATTTGTTTCTAAAGATAATGCCCATACCCTCCTTAGCTGTATGGACATCCAGTTGTATTTCGGTAGAGGAGAGAAAAGGTTTCTGGCAACAAGTCACCCCATTAAAGCGAGATAAGAACTGGTACCATACATCCAGATCAAATTTGAGGGATTGCGTAATTAATATGGGAGAGGTAGAATGAACCGCAGTCATGCTTTCGTACAATCGCCGTAGAAACGGCCGACCGGCTGGTATTACTCTTAGTGCAAAATTGAGGGATCCTGCCAACGTCTGAAATTCTTTCAATGAGGCTGACTGTTTTGCACGGAATGAATCGATCAAACCTCGCAGTTTAATGAGTTTATCTTCGGGGAGTCTAAATTCCATCTTTTGGGAATCGATTAATATTCCCAAAAATTCTATAGATGGATTTGGAAATGTGGTTTTATCAAAGGCTACCGGGACTCCAAAATGATCCATAAGGGATAGGAACGATTGTAGCAAAACTTCGCAACATCTTGACCCAGGAGGACCAATAAATAAAAAATCGTCCAAGTAATGAGATATCCCTCCCTCTGGCGAATCTCTCTGAATACACCACTGAAGGAAAGTTGAAAAAGTTTCGAAATAATTACACGACATAGCGAAACCCATCGGGAGGCATCTGTCAAAATAATATTTTCCTTCAAAGGTGAAACCCAGGGAATTAAAGCCAGAGGGATGGACTGGGAGTAGCCGAAATGCCGATTGTATGTCAGATTTTGATAATAGTGCTCCTCTGCCAAATTTCTGGAGCAGGTTGACTGCGGAATCAAAGGAAGCATAGGAAACCGATGCCACCCTTGGGTCCACCTGATCGTTTAGTGATGCACCCAAAGGATATGATAAATGGTGTATCATCCTAAACGATCCTTTCTCTTTCTTGGGTACTATCCCGAGTGGGGATATCCTAAAATCTTTAAACGGAGGGTCCGTAAAGGGGCCGAGGCATCTACCGGCTTGTAATTTCTTTTCAATTTTTTCACTAATTATATTTGGGAACTTGTTTGCCGAGGGCAAATTGTTACGGGACGTACAGCCAGATCCTAGGAAAGGCGGAACGAAAAAACCAGATTTAAACCCGGAGTATAACATTTCC
The DNA here is from genome assembly GCA_033576535.1 of Allobates femoralis. NCBI lineage: Eukaryota > Metazoa > Chordata > Amphibia > Anura > Aromobatidae > Allobates > Allobates femoralis. The sequence continues at coordinate 157,167,374 of JARQOC010000004.1, forward strand.
GCACTAACCCGATCCGGGTATTGGTTTAGCCAGGGTATTAGATTTATGAGCATCACAGGGCTCGGTGCCTTTGAGAAAGGGCTCTTTAACTGCTGCGCCTGGCCGCTTGTAACATTTTAATGCAGGATGCGCTCCCCCGCACGTCGAACACTCATGCCGGTAGCGGCAATTTTGCAGCCACCGGCAGGAAGATTCATTAAATGCGAAACAGAAACCCTTCTTTACTAAGGGTGAGCTAAATTGTTTCGCCGGGGGCTGACGCTGGGGGATCATCATTTGTAGCCAGAGGCCTACGTCCTTGGTCCCCCATTTTAGTGACGGATGTACCGCTAACTTCTGACGAAATGCTTCGTCGTAGTTGAGCCATCCTGTGCCCCCAAAATTCCTGTACGCTTCAAGTATTGTGTCTATGTGTTGGCATAAGCCTGAACACAAATTGGGGGATTTTTCGCCTAACACCGCAGCATAAATCAAGAAGGCCTGAAGCCATGTATTAAACGAGCGGTACATTTTCTTCTTATTGTCTCCTTCTTCTTCGTCTCGCCCCTCGTATTTAAACGAGTCGCGATTCGGAAGAAGGGAAAATAAATCTAAAAATTCACCTCCCCAAATTTTTTCTTTAACATTGTTTGCTAAATGAAATCCCAGCGGGGATACCTCGCAAGGAAGGGCCTCTTTCAAATGTGCTTGGGAAACTCCTGCACTGGCTCTTGTTTGCGAGGATGCCCCGGGGGAGGGGGGCACTGATAAGGCTGCCGCTACAGTTTGTCTAACTAAATCTGAAATAGATGATGCTAATGATGGCATTAAAGGATTAATTAAATGAGCGTTCTCACCATATCCTGGCATCGCTGTACTTCCTCGTGTCGGGTTGACCTCTGTCATCGGAAGACCCGGAAAGCTGACCCCTTCGTCACGGCTGCCGGTCTGGTGTGGTCCTGGATCCACTCTGTCGCTTCGGGTTGCATGGTGTACGCCCCAGACTTGGAGTGCCGGGCTCGCACTCCTATGGATGGAGGTAGGAGTGCTGGATGGACCTGATCCGATCTCTGTCGCAGGATTGCTTCGCAGGTTTAGCTCTTGCGAGTCCGTCCCTCTGCCCCCAAAGGGCATTGCGTGCAACAGAGGAGACGGTGGGGACCTGGGTAAGTATACCCCTTGCCCCTGGCCAAGGCCCACTGGTGCTACAGCCTCAGGGCCTGGTTCCATAGCTCTTTGTGCCCACAGCTGGGCAGTTTCCCTCAAGGGAGTTATTGCACCTCTCTGTACAAAGGTGCCAGGGACCGTAACCAGATTACCTGCCCCTTATAGGTTTGGCTCTATTGCTAGGGAGGGCTGGGTGCCCCTCCCGCTTGTGTGCAGGTTAACTCCTGCGCCATTGCTGTGTGCAGGGGCTAATACCCCGCTTCCCGCATCGGTGAGGTCGGGGCCGCGTGAAGTCACTTCCGGCGGGCCGGCTGACGTCATTTCCTGCGCGACCCCGGGAAATGCTCCTGCACTTGGATAACGCGGCCCGGCCGGGCGGACGCTCCGTGCTCGGCTCTGGCGGCTTCCGCTGCTACTGCCTCCTGACCGCTGTCCCCGATTCCTGCCTCGGCTCGGTGGTAAGTAGTTCTCCTTCCTCGGTCTCTTCTGACGCTGGCTCCTCCGCCGCAATACCGGGTCCTGGTCCTCGCAGCTCGCCTCCTCAGCTGGCGGTCTCGGCGCAGCATCGTCTTGTTCGCCGAGGCATTTGCGGAGCCACTCTTCTCCTCCTTGCTGACCTGCCCTCGCTAGCAACCGTTCCAGGAGAGCTTCCATTCTTTCAGCAACTGGTGTTCACTGAACTGTCCGTCCCAAGATTGCCCCCTTTATATATACCAGCCAGAGGACGGCTGGCCAATGAAATAATTCAAATTTGGCGGGCTTCTTCCCGCTCAAATTTCGTCATTTGACCCAGCAACCAACCTGCTGGACCAATGAGCATCCTTCTTTATCAGTTTTAATGCTGCAGCCCGTTGCCCCAAGATGGCCACAGCCCTATGCGAGCAGTTGCCAATTCATTACATAATTCACTATTACTGTTAAATAGATCATTTATAATTAAGGTTGGATATAAGCCGCCCCTGTGAAGTCTTAGGCATATTCATACTGGTAAGACACCTTGATGAATGCGGAATTCCTAATTAGATAAAATGCATTCAAGAGGTATCAAATGTCATTGTATGTTATAGCCAATCATCTGCACCAATGCAATGTTGTATGGGGGGAATGAAGTTATGATCTCTCTAATAAGCTGATACCGGAGTATTGATTTATGTTTTGTGGATTTTGTTGTTTTGCACATGAATCAATTTTATTTTCTAAACTTAGTTCAATAAAAACGGATTTAAAAAAAAAAAAAAAAAAATTATGAACTAAAGTGTATATAATATCACATAAAGGGGATTATTATACATAAAATAAAAACACTTTACAATGAATTTGCATAAGAGAATTGGGAAACAGTTTATTTGTTTATAATAACTGTATTCTTAGAAAGTTCAAGTAAAGGCACTGGCTTGTTAAAGGTCTGACCTTAGAAATGACACTGATGGCCTTTGAGAGTTTTAGGGCTGGGTGAATTAAAGAATCCTCCCATTAAATTTTTTCTGTACCTGTGTAAACATTAGTTCAATGTAGTGTCCCTGTGTTAAACCTAAAAGTCCATTGGTACAAGAAAAAGAAATCTGGAGTAGTGCTTTAAATACAAGTCCCCTGCCCCATATCTGATACTCCCCTTCACTCCGCTGGTCTCCGATGAAATCTGACTTTCCAGCGCACTCCAGTGTTTCATGGAGAGCACAAATGGCCACTTGTCAATGCATCTCTACAAGAGCCTTGTTCTGGCCCTCATAGAGATGCACTGAGCTATTCTTATGAAACTTCTGACTTCTAGTCAGTCAGATGTTACATGGGCACAAGAGGGTGCTGCAGGACTGTAGGGGCGCGGGAGGTCACTGGAAGGCGAGTACATAAGAGGAGGCGGAAAGGGAGTCTTATATTTAAAGTGCCAGCAGTGGAAAAGAAGAAAGGAAAAAAAAATAAAACACACACATGCATGCAACTGCTGGAGTGGTGCATTAAAATAATCACCCCTCCCCTTCTGAGTCACGTGACACTGATTCAGATGCTCCTGTTTAAAGCTGTGAAAGACCCAGAAGTGTTTTTTACAATGCAAGACTATGGAGCATCGTAACTAGGATCCATAGACTTACAATGTAAAAGCCTACTGGCTCACACAGAGCGGGGTGATCCGTAGGGGCTGGCAAACACACTGACATTTAACACGGTCTTTTGCAGGGGGGAGGGGGGGAATTAATGGGAGTATTTCTTATATGAATACCATTAATACTATATTGGATGTGCATTTATTTCTTCACAACATGGCAATGGCCTCTTTCATTTGATTATAGAAGTCCCAGCATGTGATGTTATGATCCCGAGGTTAAGGCCATCAATGTCATTTCCCGGAACATTATAAAATTAGCAACTAATTGACGTTTTGCTTACATTGCTAGATTGGCTAAAACGGAATATTTGGCAGATAAAATAAACACACAAGATTCTTTCAGTAACTAAAAACGAAATATTGAAAATATGGCAGTGTCCATGATTAGCTCTTGACGATCCTGCCATGTAGAGGCTTTCACCACTCTCTTGTTTGGTCATTTAAATTGCAACAAATGGAAGCAAAATAGTCCGTCGTAAAGAAAACATTGGCTATTGTCAGTGCATAAAAAATAAAATTTGTTTACTTCTTTCAAGTTTCTCAGGTAAACAAAGGTAAGCACAAAAGTTACACAAAAAAAAACAAAAAATGTAGGATTGCTTTCACCCTAAAAACCTTAGTCCCGCCATGCTGGAGAAGCCCAGCAGGATAAAGAGGACTTTAGGTAGTCGCCATTTGTTTGAGTTTAGTTCGTGAGGTAAAATCTCCAGGAAGGTGATGTACACGAAGGTCCCAGCAGCTAATCCCTCCAGAGTAGCCTGAATCAGACTGCTCTCATTGGTCTGCGTCTGCATTACCCCGATCCCGATGCCTATACCAATAGGTGACATGAGGGCAAACATGACCATGGACAGCACAAACCACTTGACTTTCACATTGCTCTGCATGAGGAGCAGCGATAGGCTCACAGCAATGATACTTTTATGGATGAGAATGGCAATAGCTATTTGTAGGACCTCCGTCTCCGCACTCTGTAGACCAATGGCAATTCCTTCAAAGATGGAGTGTAGAGACAAGGAGAGGATAAGGATAAAGGAGCGAAAGGAGGAATGAGCATTGAAGTCCACGTGGAAGTGGCGCCTGGCATGTTCTACATTGTGATGTTGGCCGATGTGCGAGTGGCCCTGGATATGCTCCTGAACCACGGGAGAGCTGGCCCTACTTGATAACAGCGGGGAGTGCTCTTCAGTCATCCCATTACTGCACTCCAGAACAATGCGCTCTACAATCAGCACCAGGAGGACACCAAGCCCCAGGATGAATTCTGGCAACGGGAAATTTGTCTAAAAATGTAATGAGACAACACACATTAATTAGCATAAAATTATTAACAGGTGTACTGCATATGACAGAAAAATCATAGATCCCCTATGATGAGTAAGTGTAATCATTTCTATTAGCTACTTACATGAATACTACTGTATTCGCGATACTCATTACTCGGCGAGTATTGTTGGTGCTTGTGAGTGATGTGTCGTTAGTTATCGATCTGACACAAATTCACTTCAATACACCTTGAAGTGTCACCACAGTGAGAGCAGATTGAATGTAAGGGGGGCACAGCAATTTGTTTTAGGCATTGAAACTGTAAAAAAGCCCACCCTCCTGCCCTGTCCCGGAAAGATTCATTTTATTGCCGAATGTTTGTGGGCAAAGCCTATCACTAATTGACTAATATTGGACTCGCTATTCGGACGAATATGCGAGTATTAAAAACTACTCGTTACGAGTATAGCAAGTGTGAATATTTCACTACTCGCTCATCACTAATTGCCCCTACAAACATTAATAATGTTTGTGCATATGACATCCAAACCCTCCAAGTTTTCCCAGGTAAAGCCACTTTCGGAAAATGAGTGATTAATGTAGCTGTGTCGCTGGCAGTTCTGCGGTCATTCTTAGAATGGTCCAACCCGCTACTCAAAGCTGGCTGTAAAAAGTACTAAAAATGAATCAATGAATGAATGAATGTGAGTGATGGTCATACCCTGCACAGCACTGCTCCGTTCTAAGGCTGCTTTCACATAACATTTTTTTTTCCTGTCCGTGGGATCCTACTTTTTGTAGGACCCTACGGACAGGAAAGGACACCACAGGGGATGACCTATTCTGTGTCCAGGTCAGTGATTATCACGGATCCGCACACAACGGGGCACTTTTACTTCCTCATTGTATAATATACATTGCAGAAGTGAAATTTAGTAAAAAGAAAGAGTTGAAAATAAAAAATCTGCATGTTCACCTGTCCGGGATCCACTGCTGCCTCCCAGCAAGGTCCGGGTGCTTATAGGGCCTGCGGTGACGTAACAACCCGATCAGTTGAGTTACCACGGTAACTGCGGTCATGTGACCCGATGACACTGCGGTGGATCGCGGACAGGTGAGCGGACAGATTTTTTATTTTTAACTCTTTCTTTTACTTAATTTCACTTCTGCAATGTATATTATACATTGCAGAAGTGAAATTAGACGGTTAGGAGCAATTTCAGTGTGCTGAGCATGCTCAGTACACTAGAATCGGGTCCGAGGAACGATCAGCTGTTTCCTCGGACCCGCGGTCATAGGCTCCCATGTTAAAGGCCGAGGATCGGATCGGATCTGGCCCAATTGCCATCTGATTTTGTGGGATCCGATTTTTTTGTGCCCAAAATCAGGTCAGTCTCCGATTTTGGGTACAGCAAAAATCGGATCCCACAAAATCGGATGGCAATTAGGCCAAATCCGATCCGACCCCCATAGGATAACATTGGGGCCAAATCGGATACGTGGCAGATTTACATTGAAGAAAATCGCAATGTGAAAGCACCCCAACAGGGATAAAAGGGACTACTACAGCTGATCAATGAGGTTCTCAATAAATCGGATCCCCACTTAGCAATAACCTATCATTTACCCGCTAGGTTGCCATTTATGTATTGGAAGAATAATTATATTATATAAAAATTATTTAATCTAGTATATCCATTTTTTTCCTCACAAGTCACCCATATGTAATCAGTTTCTTTATATAATCTGTTAATATTTTATTAGACCATTTAAGCCTTGTGCACACATTGAGTATTTGGTGAGTTTTTTACCCCAGTATTTGTAAAGGGTCCGTCACACGCAGCAATATCGCTGCTGCATGTGACGTTGCAGCGATATTGACGCGTGTGACATGGTATATCAACCAGCGATAAATCGTTGGTTGATGGTCGCCAGGTTTTCGGACAGGACCGAGAACCTGGCGATGGTCGCCTGGTCAACATGCAGCATCGCTGCGTGTGACACCGGGAGACACGCGATCAGCCAGCTCCCAGCGCCTCTCAGCAAGCCTAGATACCCGATGTATACCTTGGTTACCAGCCTTCTCCGCTCACCGGCTGGTATCCAAGGTACACAGCGGGTAACTAGGGACCCTAGTTACCCCTGTGCTCCTTGGAGACCAGCCTGCTCCCGCTTAGTGCAGCCTGGCAGCGGGAGCAAGACATCGTGGAAACGATATTTAAATCATTTCCACGATGTCGCTGGTCCTGATCGCTGGTGAGTCTGCCTGTGTGACAGCTATCCAGCGCTCAGCCGTCAATGTCGCCAGCGATCAGATCGCTGACTACATTGACGTGTGACGGGTCCTTAAGACAAAACCAGGAGTGGGTAATAAATACAGAAGTGGTGACGCGTTTCTACTATACTTTTCCTCGGATTGTTCCACTCCAAGTTTTGTTTTACAGATACTGAGGTAAAAAAACACCTCAAACTAGGGCTGGGCGATTAATCGAATTAATTCGATTAATTCGCCCCCTGCTGTGGCCACGATTGTGGTTTTATTAACAATCGTGTAATTCGATTTAAAATGGCGCCGCTTTGCATTGTGGGTGTTGTAGTTTCTTAGGAAGAGCAGCCGTCACTATGTACAGGGAAAGAACTTCAACTCCCAGCAGACGTTGCCGGTGTTGGCCGGGTCGTAAGTCCCGCCCCCTCATACACCGTTCCCACCCCCCCCTCGTCATCATCAGGCCCGCTCATTGGCCCGTGCTCTTGCCCTCCTGCACTGCGCGGGAAGAGAAGAAATGAGAGCCGATGAACAGGATTGTGGTGGAGGAAGGAGAAGCAGCTCCAACCTCCGGGTAAAAAGGTGAAAGACCTCCTGCTGTGACTGTGCTGTGCAGGCAGAGAGAAGGAGTGAGTGGGGGGAGGGGCTGCCCGGGGACAGCTGCTGGGAGCAGGAGAAGCTGGGTATGTAGCCCCTTCCTGCAGCAGAAAGAAGTGTATGTGTGAGGTATCTGTAAAATGTGTGTTTGAGTGAGTTTGTGTCATGGTCTGTGTCTCTGTGTGATTTGTGTGTCATGTGTCTGTGTCTCTGTGTGAGTTTTTGTCATGTGTCTTCCCTCTGTGTGCATTGTGTGCCTCTGTGTGCCTTGTGTGTCATGTGCCTCTGTGTGTCATGTGTCTCTGTGTGTCATGTGCTCTGTGTGTCATGTGTCTCTGTGTGTCATGTGTCTCTGTGTGTCATGTGTCTCTGTGTGTCATGTGTCTCTGTGTGTCATGTGTCTCTGTGTGTCATGTGTCTCTGTGTGTCATGTGTCTCTGTGTGTAGCGGGTGTCAGAGACAGTGTGATCATGTGTCAACTGTGGTAGAGGACAGGGGTGCAGAGGACAGAGGAGCAGCGAAGGGACAACGGAGAGAGGACAGGGGTGCAGGAGGACAGGGGAGCAGCGAAGGGACAGGGAGAGGACGGGGTGCAAGAGGAGCAGCAGGAGGGACAGGAGAGGAGGACGGGGTGCAGGAGGACAGCAGAGCAGGGGGACAGGGAAGAGGACAGGGGTGCAAGAGGAGCAGCAAAAGAGACAGAGGAGAGCAGGACGGGGGTGCAGGAGGACAGAGGAGAGCAGGACGGGGGTGCAGGAGGACAGAGGAGCAACAGGACAGGGGTGCAGGAGGACAGAGGAGCAGCAGGAGGGACAGCAAAGAGGAGGACAGGGATGCAGGAGGACAGAGGAGCAGCAGGAGGGACAAAGGAGAGGAGGACAGGGGTGCAGGAGGAGCAGCAGGAGGGACAAAGGAGAGGAGGACAGGGGTGCAGGAGGAGCAGCAGGAGGGACAAAGGAAAGGAGCACAGGGGTGCAAGAGGAGCAGCAGGAGGGACAGAGGAGAGGACGACGGGGGTGCAGGAGGAGCAGCAGGAGGGAGAGCAGAGAGGAGGACAGGAGCAGCAGGAGGGACAAAGGAGACGAGGACGGGGGTGCAGGAGGACAGAGGAGAGCAGGACGGTGGTGCAGGAGGATAGAGGAGAGCAGGACGGTGGTGCAGGAGGACAGAGGAGAGGACGACGGGGGTGGTGGAGGACAGAGGAGAGGAGGATGGGGGTGCTGTATACATATACTGTGTGTATGATATATACTGTGAATGCTGTATACATATATAAAAAAAAAAAAAAAAATCGAGATTTAAATCGAAAATCGTCCATAGGTTTAAATAAAATCGAGATTTTGATTTTTTCCAAAATCGCCCAGCCCTACCTCAAACACTGAACATGTGCACATGGCCCGAAACTTTCCTATGGAAAAGATTTGCACTTTATCTGTAAGAGAATGGATGCTACACGGAGGTTCTATATGGCGTCTGTGTTTTCCAGGGCCGTGGAGTTGGTGCCCATTTTGGGAGGAATCAGAGTCGGATGTCTGGTTTATCCACTTTACAGCCATGGTGTTTTCAGCACACAAGACTCTAATGGGCAAGTCTGACCCAGATTATGGAAGAAATGTTGCAATTTTTCTCACCTGCAGATTTGGTCAGGAAAGTAACACTCAAATTCATTGAATATCATTGGACCTAGTGCTGCATTTTTTCACAGACAGAATTAAGAACAAAAATGTGAAGCTGCCTATTCTATGGATAGAGCAGTACCTTGATTGTACCAGACAACCCCTCGAAATTTCATTCCTGCATAGTCCCACTACTGTAAGTGCTCCAAAGCTGTGAATTAATAGTACACACACGATTCCTACCACTTGCATCATGTGTAGACATGACCAGCCCCACTAACCAAATAGAAGTGAGCAGATCCAGAAGTGAGCAGATTCAGAGAACCTAAAGCAGTCCAGCCTGAGGCACCACCCTCGGAGCACTTACACCAGCGGGACATGCACATGGCCTCTCATTTATTATAAAGCAAACACAGCAAAATGTATTCATTGTGTAAAATACCCAATAACGCATTTTGCTGAAGGTCATGTGATAATTCATCGTGCATTGTGAAGCAGCATAAGAGTGAAAACACAATATGCAAGATGCATGCGAGTATCTAGCATGCATCTTGTATGACTCACCTGGCCCGGCCCTTGCCTCTCTGAACGGGAGTGTGGAGCTCCATAGCAATAAGCAGTTCCAAGCTCCCGTTCAGAGAGGCTGGGTGACTCACGCAAGATGCATGAGAGATACTATTATGGGGACGTCACGAGAGAGAGAGAGAGAGAGAGAGAGGGTGAGTGAGAGAGACAGTGAGTGAGAGAGACAGTGAGTGAGAGAGACAGTGAGTGAGAGAGACAGTGAGTGAGAGAGACAGTGAGTGAGAGAGACAGTGAGTGAGAGAGACAGTGAGTGAGAGAGACAGTGAGTGAGAGAGACAGTGAGTGAGAGAGACAGTGAGTGAGAGAGACAGTGAGTGAGAGAGACAGTGAGTGAGAGAGACAGTGAGTGAGAGAGACAGTGAGTGAGAGAGACAGACACAGAATGCTCAGTAACTGAAACCGGATCCGGATCCCATTATATGGCATCCGGATTGCGCCGGATTTGTTTCTGTCCGGAGCGCCCAAAAACTGTGCAGTCTCTGACGCTGCATCCCGGAAAAAGGACAAAGATGAATCCTGCACTGCATTCCCATAAACGGATGGCCATATCCATACGGATACATGGAACCCAAAACTGGATCTCTGCCTATCTGTTTAAAAAACAGATAGACCTGGATCCCCAAATCCGTGGTGTGAAGCCAGCCTTAATGAATAAAAAGACATGGAGAACATTTTAAATTGCATTTTCGGTTCAATGATGTGTGAAAGAGTGGTTGAAAGGCTTATAAAATCAAATCTATTTTGCAGGGTGTATAAAGAAACAATAGGTATCAAATCACTTATTTCACCACTTTGAAAAGAGTCTGAAAAAATAACTACACCAGCACCTGTCCTATAGACGCCATCATAAAAGAAGGCACAATCCCGGCAGTTTTGACTGCTTACTGTTATTTGATGCTCCTGCATTGCCTCCTTCATATCATTTAGAAAGTCAGGAACAATATCCAGCAGACAGGCGGCCAGGAACACCCCTCCTGCTACGCAGCTTATAAAGCTTATCCACATCTGCTGGGCCTCTATGGGGGGAAAAAAAAAAAAAAAAAAGTCAGTCGAACTTGTAACAAGTATATTATAGGTTAATTTGTACAACTGCATTATACATGTGGACCTGACCACGGATCTAAGAACCAGAAGGAGGATTCATGAGGATCCATAACACTGTCAGTTTGGCACCCTATTCCATGGTGATAGTTTCAGACATGCACTTACATGAAGCTAGCCTAATTGACAATATAAGCAATGCCAGCAGCCAAAATGGCTACTGTGTGATTTACTTCACCTGCACAGGGGTCCACCGTGGGATTCACCTGTTAGGCTATGTTCACACTGTTTTTGCTGCAGTAAAACCTGATCCCTGAATTTTTACTCAAACTCCTCTGGTCGACGATTTCCTGCAGTTTTCTGTAAGGTTTTTCATCAGGCTTGGCAGCGTTTCTCCCATGGTTCTCAAGTCAGCTTTTTACTCTTGGGAGAAACACGTAATTACTTACCAGTAATGTGTTTTCTCGGAGTCCATGACAGCACCCTAAACAAGAGAGGTATCCGCCCTCCAAGGACAGGAAACCATCAGGCTTTAAAAGGGACGGTTCCTCTCCTCTCGTCAGTTGGTTACAGAGTCTGAAAAACGGACCTCCAGACTATCGTTAGTTCACCACAACCCCGAACACCACGTGTAACACAAAGCAACCAAGAGGAGAAGAAAAAGAAGTGACGAACCCTCAACAATGGGAGGTAATATGAGGGTTCTGTCATTGACTCAAAAAAAACAAAAACACACAATACCGGTAAGTAATTACATTTTTATCGGTCGTCCATGACAGCACCCTAAACGAGAGAATTACAGAGAAGTGTTAGAATTAGGGAGCAACTACAGCCTGTAGAATCCTACTCCCAAATGTGATATCAGCACTAGAGATGAGCGATGTTCGACTCGAATAGTTCGCCAATCTCAAATTCGAGTCGATTTTGGCGCTATTCGAGTCATTCGCCGAATTCGAACAATTTGGTTCCAATTCGGCGAATTTCGAACATGTTCGATTTTGGTTCGAAAATGCGGCAGATGCGGTCAGAAAACCGCATCTGCCGCATTTTGAGCCAAAATAAACATCCCCTAAAAGAAAGAAAGTGTTAAAAATAAAAAAATAATGTATGCTCACCTGTCCGCGGTCCACCGAAGCCTCCGGTAAGGTCCTGCAGCTTCTAGGACCTGTGGTGACGCCACGTTCTCGTGGGAACGGAGTTCCCGCGAGAACGTGACGTCACCACAGGTCCTGGAAGCACAGGACCTTGCCGGAAAGCTTAAAATAGATATTTTTATGTTTTGGACCCTTTCTTTAAAGTAACTTTTACTTACAGAAAGGATCCGAATCATAAAAATATCTATTTTAAGCTTTCCGGCAAGGTCCTGTGCTTCCAGGACCTGTGGTGACGTCACGTTCTCGCGGAACTCCGGTCATGTGACCGGAGTTCGCGCGAGAACATGACGTCACCACAGGTCCTAGAAGCCGCAGGACCTTGCCGGAGGCTTCGGTGGACCGCGGACAGGTGAGCATTGATTATTTTTTTATTTTTAACACTTTCTTTCACTTTTTTTCACTTCCACAATGTATGTATATACATTGTGGAAGTGAAAAAGCCCCACAGGCCCGGTTTGTTCGTTTTCCGGGGTGTTCGACGGTGTTCGTCGAGCATTCGACGAACATTTGTCGAACACCCCGTCGATTCGACTAATCGTATCAAATTCGAACACCGGGGTGGTGGCTCATCTCTAATCAGCACCAGAGAGATTCAGTCTATAGTGCGGGTAGAAGGCGAAGACCACGTAGCCGCTCTACTGATCTGATCAATAGACATCACTGATCTTTCTACCCAGGTAGTAGCCACAGCCCTTGTGGAATAAGCTCGGAGCTTCTTCTCCACTTATTTGCCAGTTGCAGAATAGGTCACACTAATAGCCTCCCTTGCCCAATGAGCTAGTGTGGCTTTAGAGGTCCCTACATTCTTTCATCTGACCCTGAAAACAAACAAAAAAAAAAAGGGATCTATCCTTCCTTCAGGAACTAGTGGATTCTAGGTACATCTCTAGACAACATTTAACATTAAGGAATGTAAATTTAGTTCCTCATCATTGGTGGAGCTACTACAGAAAGTGGGCAGGACAATCTCTTGTTACTGGTGAAATGTAGAGACTGCCTTAGGGAAGTATGTCGAGTCAGGTCTCAAGATCACCCTATCGTCCCGAAACAGGGTAAGGTGGAGGGTCTGCTGAAAGGGCCTGAATATCCGCCAGAGGAGGTCAAGGCTACAAAGAGGACAGTCTTAAGAGAAAGGACTTTAATGGGAACATCCTGTAAGGGCTCAATGGGGGGTTCCATTAACAGAGTACCAGGTTAAGATCCCGAGGTGCTGCACTAAGGGATCAAACAGGTTTAGATCTTTAGCATGCCTTTATGAAACGGGACACCCAAGGGTCTCCTGCCAGGTTGAAATTATAGCGAGCCCCAAGGTCAGACAGCTGGACTCTCAGGGTGCTAACAGAGTCCCATATCAACCCCCTTCTGTAGAATTTCCAATACTAAGTTAATTGGGACCTCCCCTTTTTGACCTGCCCCTGAACTGACAGGAAGTTTTTCCAAGTCCTGTGATGAATCCGGGAAGTTACTGGCTTTCTAGATTTTAGGGGAGTCGAGGATACCTTAGCAGAAAACCCCACACTACTCAAACTCCCTTTCAAATTCCAGGCAGTCAGCTGTAGCCTGCCTGCCTGAGGGTGACAGATTGACCCCTTGCAGAGTAGGTCTGGAGGATCCGGAAGGACCCAGGGTTCGGAGACAGACATCTGTTGGAGCCAGAAAAACCACTGCCTCCTCGGCCAGAAAGGGGCAGTCAAGACCACCCGTGCCCTGTCATCTCGTAAAGGCCCAGTCACACAACGATATTGTTAGCGAGATCGCTGTAACTGTGACGTTACAATGATCTCTCCAGCGATCTCGTTATGTGTGACACTTAGCTGCGCTCAGGCCCCTACTGTGAGGTCGCTGATCACTGCAAAGTGCTCTGGGTCATTTTTTGATTGTTGGTTTCCCGCTGGTCAGCACACATCGCTGCGTTTGACAGCGAGAAACCAGGGATCAGTGACCTCACTGGCTGGTAATCATGGTAAACACCGGCTATCTATGCAGTGCGCGCTACCTGGATACCCGATGTTTATCATAGATACCAGCGTCCTCCCTGCCTAACAGGCAGCGCTAAGCAGGGAGGACGCTGGTAACATCACCTTCAGCGATGTGGGAGGTGGCTCCCAGGTCCCTGATCGCTGGGGAGATCTGACTGTGACAGCTCCCCAGCGACCAGGTAACGACGCACCAGCGATCCCGGCAGGTCATTATCGCTGTCGGGATCGCTAGAGCGTCGTTGTGTGACAGGGCCTTAACTTGCAGAGAATTGTTGTGATCAGGATTAGTGGGGGAAAGGCATAAACTAGTCTGAAATCCCAGCTGATCAGTAGGGAATCCACTGCAAAAGGATGATCCCTGGGATCCAAAGAGCAAAAGCGATCCACTTTTCGGTTGGATATGGTTGCAAATAAATCTTATGATGGCAACTACCCACATGCCTGATGTAAGGCTTACTCGCCCTGGCAAAGGTGTACTCAGCTGAAGAAATCTGCTTTGTAGTTGTCCTTCCCTCTTATGTACTGCCAAGATGAAGGCTAAGTGTGTCTCTGTTAGAAGAAGGACCCAGCCTGCTACATCCATCAGTGTTTTGGACCGGGTCCCTCCCTGGTGGTTTGTGTATGATACAGACACCTGATTGTCGGACAGGATCTTGATGTGATGACCTTGAAATGCTAGTAGAAACCCCTCTATAGCTTTTTCCACGGCCACCAATTCCTTCACATTGGAGGAACTGTCCTGAGAATCTAACCAATTCTCCTGAAGCATCTGCTGATCGAGGTGAGCTCCGCACCCCGAAGGGCTGGCATCAGTTGTGACCACCCGGGAACTCCTTTGGTCAGTACTGAACTATCCAACCACCAGTGGAGAGACTTTAGTGTAGCCGGTTGCAGAGTCAATTTGCCCTCCAGATTCTGAGAAAGAGCTTCCTGATTTTCTAGAATGTCCCATCTACCACGCGCCTGAGCCCAGTATACTCCCGGTATGCATGCCGTGAGGGACCCTAACAGTGACATGGTTCTCTTCAGAGTCATAGGCGGTGACTCAACAGTCTTCCTCACTAGAGTCTGAATCTTTGTTACTGGTGGAAGGCGACCCACTTGAATGTCTGAGTCCAACAGAAACTCTAGAAAAATCTGAGATGTTGACGGAGTCAGCAACATCTTGAGGACCTTTTGTACCTGGTCTGAACAGTGCTGAGCAGTCTTCCCGACCATCATCAGTAAATTGCCCAGATATGGCCCAATCAGAATTTCCTTCTCGGATGTAACTGCCCAACTTCAGGAGATCACCTTGGTGAATATTCAAGGGGCGATTGCAATGTCTAATAGAAGGGGCTGATACCGATAAGACGCACAGATCAGGCACTATCTGAGCTGCATGCATATAGGGATATGATAGCACACGTATTTTCAGTCTAGGACTGGCATGTGGTAGCCAGGAAAGAGCAATTGTATTGCAAAGCCAATTGACTCAGTTTTGAAAGTTGGATCTTCTAGATAGCTGTTCATGTATTTTTAGGTTCAAGATAGTTCTGAAAGAACCATCTGGTTTTTTTTATATTTGACCAGTAAGAGGGGAGAGTAATAACCTCTCCCCTCCTCCTGGGCTGGAAAGCAAACTAGGACCGCTTTGTCCAGGATGCTACGGACTTCGCTTTCCAGTGCCCGCTGTTCATCTTGAGACGCTCTGGGAGGAGTGACAAGAAACCTGGTCGCTGGAAGATCTGGAAACCACAGCCCTCTCTCTGATAAATGTCTAGGATCCAGTCGCACGAGGAAATCCGTACCCAGGCTGGAAAGAAGTGAGAGCCTTCCTCCCACCTGGGAAAAGGCGTCACTTGGAGGCATTCTTGGAGTCACGGGAGGACCCCTTAAACATGAAGCCTCTTCCTCCCCTTTTCCTGTCAGACCAACTGGACTGGTCTTTTTTCAGGGAACTCTTCCTCAAGAATCTTCTGGTCCGAAAGGGCGTCTTGAATGATGCATAAGAAAAATTAGGGAATTTCTTTTTCTTATCCCCCGCCTTCTCCAAGATATCATCGAAGGCTGTTCCAAATAAATATTCCCTCTCGCAAGGAATGAGGCTGAATTTGCTTTTCGTCTAAAGGTCTCATCGCCAACTCTTCAACCACAACGCTCTCCTAGCTGCCTTGGAGAAGGCTGAGGATCTGCAGAGACATCCGCCAGAAATTCTGCGACACCTTGCATGACAGGGACTGAGCTCAAGATTTACTCCCTAGGAAACCTGTCTTTCAGCTGGCTAATGAGCTGGTCTAGCCTCAGGGATCTGGCTCCACATGTGGCTGCAATTCCTGGTCTTAATCCTCCTGCAGTTGACTCACAGGTATTTTTTGAGGAACTGGTGCGTTTTCTTGTCCAGGGGGTCTTTCAGTGAACACAGACCATTGAATGGCAGAGAATATTTCTAAGGGTACCATTACACGTCGCAACATTGCATGCAATTTCACTTGCAACTTACTGGTTGCAGTGAAATCATGGACACATTGTTACATTTGTACACAGCCACAAAATGGAGCAATGTGTCCATGATTTCACTGCAACCAGTAAGTTGCAAGTGAAATTGCATGCAATGTTTGCGACATGTAATGGTACCCTGAGGCTTTTGCAACAGCAACATTGAGTTTGGGGGCCATATCACAAGAGGAGCAAGAAGCTTCCTGAAGGGGATATTTCCATTTCAAGAAGGCTGTAGGAGCGCCTTCCTATCCGGCTTCTTGCATTCTCTGGTTACCTGGGCCCCTCCGATCCATCTGAATCATCTAAGGATTGGGAGGACACTTTAGAAGAAGTAGTTGACAATTTTCCCGGAGAAAAGGTCCTAAAGGTACGGTATGTTCTTTGGGAATAATTAGGGACTGCAGGATTGAGAGAGAACTCTGGCGACTCCCCAGTAATTGTCTGCTCTATACAGGGCCTGCACAATTTCTCAGCCCCAGTGACTGGGAGCTCACACTAAGTGCTTAGTTTTAGCCACCGACTTCCCTGATTATTCTAAGCCTAAAGGTACAATCAAACGCAGCAATATTGCTAGCAATTTGCTGGTAGCTGTGAAATCATGAATGAATTGTTCTATTTTGTTGCCGTGTACAAATTAAACAATGTGTCTGTGATTTCACTGCAACCAGCAAATTGCCAGTGAAATTGCATGCAACATTGCCGCGTGTGACGCGTCTTAAGGGACAAGAAAAAACAGGAAGAACAATTCAATAAAAATACATTATCGGAGTTCTCTCACCCATCATATGTGTAGAAGAAGTACCGAAGCCGGGGGAGGACCCTTGTCCTGCGACAAATTGTCCTCTGGAGGCCTCGTGGGAAGAATGGCTGCGTTTTCTTCTTCTGAGACTCCATGTCTGCTGGAGCCTCCGTCCCACTCATGGCCCTAATGGACATAGCACAAGGCAGTCCAGAACTCCCAGACTTAAGGCCACGTTACACACACAGATATATTGGTCACAGATCTCTGGTTGCAGTGAAATCATGGACACATTGTTCCATTGTACACAGCCACAAAATGGAGCAATGTGTCCATGATTTCACTGCAACCAGAGATCTGTGACCAATATATCTGTGTGTGTAACGTGGCCTTTAAGCGATCGACCAACCTCGGCCTCCCAGGTAGCTGGGATTACAGGTGTATGCTACCACACCCAGCTCCCGGCCTGAACCGGTCACGTGACCGGCGAACTCATCATTGGGAAAGTGCCCGCTGACGTGCGCAGACCCGGAACACGGCGGCCACCAATCAGAGGGCACCACCATGTGTTACATCATGAGGCCGGCTCCCGCAAGTCCGGCGCACTCATCTCCCGTACCTACATCTTCTGGCTGCCACCGAGCACCTCACGCTGGGGAATCAACCTCTTCTGCGACTGGGAGCCCACAGCTACGGGTCCCAAACCAGCGTTCATGGTGCGACCAGTGTTGCGTTCATGGTGCGGACGAGAATGTATGATTTGTACGCAAGCATCCGCACGTGTACAAATCACACACGGAAGTCTATCAGTAAGCACTGCCATCCGCAGCCGAGCGTATACACCTGTGTCCCCATGTTAAAAATAGGGAGACACGGTGTATGCTCTCGACTTGATTTCGCCCGCCGAAATGCGCAGCGCAGGCGAACGCAAGTCTGAAGGCAGCCTTAGTCTGCATTTCTTTACAGTTTTGCGCTCCATCAGAGATAATCACATGTCTCTTCTGGAGTGCAGTATGTGAAATCTCTGTTTTGCAGTCCAACTTAGTGTTTTATTGAGTCTTCTCTGGAGGCTCGGGCATTCACCCCTCTCAGACACTGCCAATCACAGCTCGGCAGCTGGTCTAGCAGTCTCTAGAAAGGAGGATTAAAACACGCCCCCAGGGAAGACTCTGAAAAAACACCCAACATAGCCTTGAATGCAGAGATTTCATATAATGAATGGATACCTCAAAACTAATGAATCCATATTGCCCTGATTGAAAGAATGTCTCAGTAGCCCGTCTGCTTCTTTCTTACAATTATCCAAAGATGCAGCGGGTGGCGCTGTTTCAGGTCCCTTGACTCGAGTTGAAGGATGACAAATCAGAGGAAGACTGGAGGCGTCCCATTTTAATAACTGAAACAAGAGAAGCAATCCAGCACTGACAGGAAGCAGGGATATGATAAAACAAGTCTGTTTAAAACAGTGCAGCATAGGGGCCCTGTGCAGACCACCAGGGTACAATCCTACATGTTTCAGCTTAACGTCTTAGTAATGGCTCCAATGACTTCAATAAAACTTGGGGGCCGCTGTTTAATGGTCAGTGTGAAAACGCAGCCCTACACATTACAAGTGTACAATTTGATATTACACTTAATTTGTTTTTTGTAGTAATGCAAACAAGGGTGTGGCCTCCCATTCTTTGAGCTAGCATTACGTTTGTTTATTTAGCTCCCATTGCTGGGTGTCCATATTATTTCCTCAACGCTGCTCAATCCTTATTCACATCTATGTCACTACACATATAGTAAAGATTTCAATATCTCAATGCTAGGACCATCCTGATATGGGTCACCTTGACGTGGTGGGTTGGCTTGTTGGCTGTATACTAACCTCTGGGGCTGCTGCTGTATACTTACCTCTGGGGCTGCTGCTGTATACTTACCTCTGGGGCTGCTGCTGTATACTTACCTCTGGGCTGCTGCTGTATACTTACCTCTGGGGCTGCTGCTGTATACTTACCTCTGGGGCTGCTGCTGTATACTTACCTCTGGGGCTGCTGCTGTATACTTACCCTGGGGCTGCTGCTGTATACTTACCTCTGGGGCTGCTGCTGTATACTTACCTCTGGGGCTGCTGCTGTATACCACACTGATGGGGGCTGTATACCTGTGCTGGGGTCCACCCTCAGCTTATACATGAGTCAATAGGTTTTCCCAGGTTTTGGGGGCAAAAGTAGGGGGGTCGGCTTATACACGGGTCGGCTTATACACGAGTATATACGGTAGTACAAATATGAACAAAAAATGAAATATATAAGAAATAGGCATGACAAATATGTTTTTTAACACTATCATGTTTTTTACAAAGGATATATATATATATAGATATATAGTAATCAGATAACAAGTCTTATTACAGATATCAGTGCAATTGTGGTTCTCTGGCAGGTAAGGTGTGGAGGAAAAACTTGACGTGCTAGAAAAAGACTGACTACATTTTTGGTATCAGCATGCCAATTTTAGTATAAATCAACTCAAAAACCCAACTCAACAGAAATTTTTTTTCAAATTGTTCCCCACTATCCACCCTTGAATCTGCGGATCCAGGGGTTCTCTGGCATCTGGAGAGCTGATCGGTTTTCTTTTTTTTTTTTTTTTTATAATCCCATGCACTCATCACTCCAGAGATGTTGATCTCTTTAGTGTAGCGACAAATCTCTAGATGGATCAGGATGACAATCAGGGAGACTCAGGTGTTGATATGTAAAGGATATTTAATGCAATTGTTTAAAGGGGATCTGTAACTAGCTCTAAAGTGAACCTGTCACCTACATTAAGCCCCCCCCCAGGTTATAACTACCTGTCCCTACATCTTTCTATTACTACTCTAAAGCTCCCGTCACACACAACGGCACAACAGCGATCCAGACAATGATAACGATTTAGGACGCTTAGGATCGCTGGTGCAGATTCAACAGTCAGACTCAGGACTTCAGGTACCTTACATTGCATGCAATCATGATACTGGTTGCAGTGAAATCATGAAGACATTGTTCTATTTTGTTGCCGTGTACAAATGTAACAATGTGTCCATGATTCCACTGCAACCAGTAAGTTGCAAGTGAAATTGCATGCAATGTTGCAACGTGTAAAGGTACCCTCAGCAACGATCCGGAATGATAGGAGGTCGTTGGGAATTGTCACTCTCGGGCGTAGTAGTGAGATAGTTAGTCGTTAGCCCCTTTCAAACACAGCGATGCAGTGCTCCCAGCAGGAGCACAATAGCCTAAAAATTACCCAGAGCACTTTGTAGTGATCTCACAGCAGGGGCCTGAATGCTGCTAAGTGTCACACATAACGAGACTTAGCGAGCTCGCTGTTACGTCACAAAATCTGGGACTTAACAACGATCTCGCTAATGACCTCGTTATGTGAGACGGGGACGTAACGTGACCTGTGACTGTAGAATAAACGCAATAAAATTACTTACTAATCACTATGATAATGAAGAGGGGGCTACCGTTACTAGCCCCCCTAGGCGTCCTCTCTCTGTCCCCTTCAGCGCCTCCTGTATTGTTTATCATGCCCCAATGGGCGTGATATTGAAACCCAAATGCGCTCCCCCTAGCCTGACTTGCAGCTGTCTGCAGAGTGCCAGGCATGACGCCGAACGCGTCGTTTTCGGTATCTCCGCAGGCTGACTTCAGGCTGGGCAGTACGCATGCTCTATGGAG
The DNA here is from genome assembly GCA_033576535.1 of Allobates femoralis. Classification (NCBI taxonomy): domain Eukaryota; kingdom Metazoa; phylum Chordata; class Amphibia; order Anura; family Aromobatidae; genus Allobates; species Allobates femoralis. The sequence continues at coordinate 157,188,064 of JARQOC010000004.1, forward strand.
AATATTACATCAGCTCATCAGAGATAAAAACATTTTATTAAACAGTCACAGGGCCCATTTAGGAGAGACAGGGATAGTTAGAGTAGTAACAGGAAGGTGCAGGGACAGGTAGTGATAGCCTGGGGGGCTTTATGTAGGTGACAGGTTAACTTTAAAGGGTTTTTCTCAAAAAAATGAGCACCACCTATACAACTACCCCAAGCCCAGGGGCGTACAATATGTGCAGGGGTCGCAATCACACCCGGGCCCTGGAGTCTAGGAGGCCTTTAGTAAGATAATAATTGGGGGCCCCATTAGAGCTTTCGCATCGGAGTCCATGAGCTGTAAGTTACACCACTGCCCAAGCCCACATCAAATAAAGGGTTGCCTGGACTTCGGAGGACCATCCAATAATCATAGTGATAGACATACGGTTAGGATATTTAGATTGTGAGCCACAATAGGGACAGTAAAGTGCTATGGAATTAATAGCACTTTATAAATGAATAAATATTATCATTACTATTATTAATAATAATGTGTGGCGGTCTCCCGGCTCTCCCCCAGGTGGTGATGGGGGCTCCAGTATAGCAGATCTCAGCGGCAGACACTTTGGTCCAGCCATTCCAGTGGATTGACCTAGAAGGGACAGTGTTTTTCTCGATCTGCGCTGCTCCTACAGTGGAAGGAACTCATTTAGTCGGAGATGATGGTCAAAATCCTGACTTTATTCCATATAAAGCCAGAATATAAACACATATTATATGTTGGCTGCCTGAGGAAGGAGCAAGGTGTAGCTCTGAAATGCGTTGGAATAAAGCCAGGAGTTTGACCATCATCTCTGACAAATTGGGTTCCTTCCACTATATGAGCAGCGCGGATCCAGAAAAACACTGCCCCTCCTAGGTTCATCGCTTGTTTCCACTGCATGACGGTGGAGTGTTGATCCAGCAGCAGCCAGACCACACTTACACACTGGTGGTGGGTCACACAACTGTGGCACCCCTGTGGGGATTGCCACAGGACCCACCGATGCAGGGAAGGATATACACCTTGGTACACACACCACTTCCACCCTAAGCCTGAAGGGGGAGCTTGACTTGCTGACTTAAGCAAGATCCCCTATAAAGATCCAGACCTGGGGGAGGAGCCAGTTAGTGTCAGTCAGTTGACAGGAGCTGTGCAGCACCCTGGAGAGGGATGGAGGCAAGTGAAGAAAATTAGGAAACTACAGAAAAGGGGACATCACTAATTGCTCTTTAGTCCATGTGGACACTGGAGTCCAAAGCTGTTATTATAAGAGAAAACCCGGAGAGACCAGGAGGATTTATTCCCCCCGAACCTCAGGAAACCAAGACCCCAAACCTGACCAAACATAGGACCCAACAAAAGGAGGGAACCCCACAGAAAGGTCCTCATAGTCAGTTGTGGAGTTGTAGCCTGAGAGGTAAAGAAGAAGCTGCAGGTTGATCTTAAGGCAGAACTGACCCTAATTACCACAGACAATAGAAGAGGAGGCCTCACAGCTTTCTAAGGTGGATGTCCTAAACTGCACCGGCCACCTGGTTACCCTCCTGGACTGTACCTGCTACCCACCATCAGTAAAAGGTACCGAAACAGAGACTACTGTGTGTGTGTGCCTGATTCACCGCCGCCGCCCTTACACAGAGCCAAGGACCACTACTCCCCTCATCCACCCCGCTGCCCTGAGGTAAAGCTCTGCCTGGGGGAGCTGTACTACCCAAAGCTGCATCACCTCAGCAGCCGGCTGCAGCGCTGGTAACTACATTCCCAGGTACCACAGGTGGCGTCAAGTATAATAATCCCCCATCACCTCAGCGGCAGGCTACAGCGCTGGTAACTACACTACCAGGTACCACAGGTGGCGTCACGTATAATAATCCCCCATCACCTCAGCGGCAGGCTGCAGCGCTGGTAACTACATTACCAGGTACCACAGGTGGCGTCACGTATAATAATCCCCCATCACCTCAGCGGCAGGCTGCAGCGCTGGTAACTACACTACCAGGTACCACAGGTGGCGTCACGTATAATAATCCCCCATCACCTCAGCGGCAGGCTGCAGCGCTGGTAACTACATTCCCAGGTACCACAGGTGGCGTCACGTATAATAATCCCCCATCACCTCAGCGGCAGGCTGCAGCGCTGGTAACTACACTACCAGGTACCACAGGTGGCGTCACGTATAATAATCCCCCATCACCTCAGCGGCAGGCAGCAGCGCTGGTAACTACATTCCCAGGTACCACAGGTGGCGTCAAGTATAATAATCCCCCCATCCCAAATAGTTTTCCCCTCTTGAGTGTCCAGGGCATGGGACCAGCTGTGATCACCACTGAAATAACAACCTGTCCCGGTATCTGAGTACCCTCTACCCTGTCCTCCGACTCCCAACCAGACCAGGTGAGCAGCTGCTTTGTTGTCTGGAGGATCAGACCCTGTTGTGCTCTTCTGCCTCCCCACAGTCTCTGCATTCCTGGGGATTAGCACATACATGTTTATTATTTACTTTGTTGGGTTTGTAAACAGTAAATCCCGAGCTGATCTGCTCATCACTAATGATTAACCGGAGAGAAGACGGAAAATGTGACTGAGAAACAACAAGGGCCCTGATAATAACAAGGACCAAGCTGAAAGAGGAGAACAGGGCGCCGGGCAGGAAGGGCCTGAGGGAGCCTCAACAGGGACGGCCCGGGGGAAAAGGGGTCAGCTCGGGAGAGCGACGGGTAGGGATGGCCCGGGGCAGGCTGGCAGCCCCGGGGTAAGCACACAGCAGTGAGCCCAGACCCGACATGACAGATGGCCGGGCAGCCCCAAAACTGCTGCTTAACCACTGGCCTGGGCGGCATCTGCCTCCCTGCCACCTGGGTCAGCCCCTGCACGGAGGGCAGCTCGGGAGTGCAACGGGCTGGGATAGCCCGGGGGAGCCGGGGATCAGCGCTGCCCCATCACCCGCTCCCGGGGCTCAGCTCTGGTCACATGACACGCAGGATCACGTGACGCGCTGTACACCCCGCACCCCTGTATGTGGCCGGTATACAGGGCAGAACATGGCGGAGGACGCGATACAGCAGCACACCGGCCTCACCTCTCCCGGCCTGGAAACACTTCATCCTGGACGGCACCAACCCGAAGAAGAGGGTGAGCAGCAGCAGCCCGACCAGACAGCCCAGCTTCACCTGCAGCAAGTACTCCATGCTGCCGGCCTATTGTCCCGACCACAGGGGCGGAGAGCTCTGCAGATGCGGTGTGCAGCGCACGGCTCCTCTACATACCGCCGCACACTGCGAGGAACGAAAGCATTTACTACACAGTCAGATGAGAGTGACCGGCAGCTGCCCTCACTCCGCCCATCGGCTGCCCGGCCCCGCCCCTCTGCTGTCCCGACCCCGCCCCTCCGCTGCACCGACACCGCCCCTCCGCTGCACCGTCCCCGCCCCTCCGCTGCTTTCACCTCCGTTTGGTGCTCTCAGTGGGTGGAGACAAGCAAAATAAGGCGGGGAGTGATTAGCCATTGGGCGGAGTCCGGGTGCGGGGCCATTCTGCAGAGGGGAGTGGTTTGGAGCGTAAGGGGGTGGCAGCACTCTGCAGAGGGTGTGGAGCATGCGCACTATGTACACATGGGCCGGTGAACAGACAGGCCAAGAATCCCCGCGGGGCTATCACGGATCTGGTAGAAACACAAACCCATGGCTCCATTATGGTGGACGGCTTGTAAGAGCTAAAGATAAATCTGCAGAGGCCTGATAGATACTAGACCGGGTTACCCGATGGGAGAGACGTGCCATCCACAGATCCCACACAGTGCCAACCACAGATCCCACACAGTGCCAACCGCAGATCCCACACAGTGCCAACCACAGATCCCACACAGTGCCATCCACAGATCCCACACAGTGCCAACCACAGATCCCACACAGTGCCAACCACAGATCCCACACAGTGCCAACCACAGATCCCACACAGTGCCAACCACAGATCCCACACAGTGCCAACCACAGATCCCACACAGTGCCATCCACAGATCCCACACAGTGCCAACCACAGATCCCACACAGTGCCAACCACAGATCCCACACAGTGCCATCCACAGATCCCACATAGTGCCAGATCCCACACAGTGCCAACCACAGATCCCACTCAGTGCCAACCACAGATCCCACACAGTGCCATCCACAGATCCCACTCAGTGCCATCCACAGATCCCACACAGTGCCATCCACAGATCCCACTCAGTGCCATCCACAGATCCCACACAGTGCCAGATCCCACACAGTGCCAACCACAGATCCCACACAGTGCCAGATCCCACACAGTGCCATCCACAGATCCCACTCAGTGCCATCCACAGATCCCACACAGTGCCAACCACAGATCCCACACAGTGCCATCCACAGATCCCACACAGTGCCAACCACAGATCCCACACAGTGCCAGATCCCACACAGTGCCATCCACAGATCCCACTCAGTGCCATCCACAGATCCCACACAGTGCCAGATCCCACACAGTGCCAACCACAGATCCCACACAGTGCCAGATCCCACACAGTGCCATCCACAGATCCCACTCAGTGCCATCCACAGATCCCACACAGTGCCAACCACAGATCCCACACAGTGCCATCCACAGATCCCACTCAGTGCCATCCACAGATCCCACACAGTGCCAGATCCCACACAGTGCCAACCACAGATCCCACACAGTGCCAGATCCCACACAGTGCCATCCACAGATCCCACTCAGTGCCATCCACAGATCCCACACAGTGCCAACCACAGATCCCACACAGTGCCATCCACAGATCCCACACAGTGCCAACCACAGATCCCACACAGTGCCAGATCCCACACAGTGCCATCCACAGATCCCACTCAGTGCCATCCACAGATCCCACTCAGTGCCATCCACAGATCCCACACAGTGCCAACCACAGATCCCACACAGTGCCATCCACAGATCCCACTCAGTGCCATCCACAGATCCCACACAGTGCCAGATCCCACACAGTGCCATCCACAGATCCCACTCAGTGCCATCCACAGATCCCACACAGGGCCATCCACAGATCCCACTCAGTGCCATCCACAGATCCCACACAGTGCCATCCACAGATCCCACACAGTGCCAACCACAGATCCCACACAGTGCCAGATCCCACACAGTGCCATCCACAGATCCCACTCAGTGCCATCCACAGATCCCACACAGTGCCATCCACAGATCCCACACAGTGCCATCCACAGATCCCACACAGTGCCAACCACAGATCCCACACAGTGCCAGATCCCACACAGTGCCATCCACAGATCCCACTCAGTGCCATCCACAGATCCCACACAGTGCCATCCACAGATCCCACACAGTGCCATCCACAGATCCCACACAGTGCCAACCACAGATCCCACACAGTGCCAGATCCCACACAGTGCCATCCACAGATCCCACTCAGTGCCATCCACAGATCCCACACAGTGCCATCCACAGATCCCACACAGTGCCAACCACAGATCCCACACAGTGCCAACCGCAGATCCCACACAGTGTCAACCACAGATCCCACACAGTGCCAGATCCCACACAGTGCCATCCACAGATCCCACACAGTGCCAACCGCAGATCCCACACAGTGCCAACCGCAGATCCCACACAGTGCCAACCACAGATCCCACACAGTGCCAACCACAGATCCCACACAGTGCTAACCGCAGATCCCACACAGTGCCAACCGCAGATCCCACACAGTGCCAACCACAGATCCCACACAGTGCCAGCCACAGATCCCACACAGTGCCATCCACAGATCCCACACAGTGCCAACCACAGATCCCACACAGTGCCAACCACAGATCCCACACAGTGCTAACCGCAGATCCCACACAGTGCCAACCGCAGATCCCACACAGTGCCAACCACAGATCCCCACACAGTGCCATCCACAGATCCCACACAGTGCCAACCACAGATCCCACACAGTGCCAGATCCCACACAGTGCCATCCACAGATCCCACTCAGTGCCATCCACAGATCCCACACAGGGCCATCCACAGATCCCACTCAGTGCCATCCACAGATCCCACACAGTGCCATCCACAGATCCCACACCAGTGCCAACCACAGATCCCACACAGTGCCAGATCCCACACAGTGCCATCCACAGATCCCACTCAGTGCCATCCACAGATCCCACACAGTGCCATCCACAGATCCCACACAGTGCCATCCACAGATCCCACACAGTGCCAACCACAGATCCCACACAGTGCCAACCGCAGATCCCACACAGTGCCAACCACAGATCCCACACCAGTGCCAGATCCCACACAGTGCCAGATCCCACACAGTGCCATCCACAGATCCCACACAGTGCCAACCGCAGATCCACACAGTGCCAATCACAGATCCCACACAGTGCCAACCACAGATCCCACACAGTGCCAACCACAGATCCCACACAGTGCTAACCGCAGATCCCACACAGTGCCAACCGCAGATCCCACACAGTGCCAACCACAGATCCCACACAGTGCCAGCCACAGATCCCACACAGTGCCAACCAGCAGATCCCACACAGTGCCAACCACAGATCCCACACACAGTGCCATCCACAGATCCCACACAGTGCCAACCGCAGATCCCACACAGTGCCAACCACAGATCCCACACAGTGCCAGATCCCACACAGTGCCATCCACAGATCCCACACAGTGCCAACCGCAGATCCCACACAGTGCCAACCGCAGATCCCACACAGTGCCAACCACAGATCCCACACAGTGCCAACCACAGATCCCACACAGTGCCAAACCACAGATCCCACACAGTGCTAACCGCAGATCCCACACAGTGCCAACCGCAGATCCCACACAGTGCCAACCGCAGATCCCACACAGTGCCAGCCACAGATCCCACACAGTGCCAACCGCAGATCCCACACAGTGCCAACCACAGATCCCACACAGTGCCAACCACAGATCCCACACTGTGCTACCGCAGATCCCACACAGTGCCAACGCCAGATCCCACACAGTGCCAACCACAGATCCCACACAGTGCCAACCACAGATCCCACACAGTGCTAACCGCAGATCCCACACAGTGCCAACCGCAGATCCCACACAGTGCCAACCGCAGATCCCACACAGTGCCAGCCACAGATCCCACACAGTGCCAACCGCAGATCCCACACAGTGCCAACCACAGATCCCACACAGTGCCAACCACAGATCCCACACTGTGCTAACCGCAGATCCCACACAGTGCCAACCGCAGATCCCACACAGTGCCAACCACAGATCCCACACAGTGCCAGCCACAGATCCCACACAGTGCCAACCGCAGATCCCACACAGTGCCAACCACAGATCCCACACAGTGCCAGCCACAGATCCCACACAGTGCCATCCACAGATCCCACACAGTGCCAACCACAGATCCCACACAGTGCCAACCACAGATCCCACACAGTGCCAACCACAGATCCCACACAGTGCTAACCGCAGATCCCACACAGTGCCAACCACAGATCCCACACAGTGCCAACCACAGATCCCACACAGTGCCCTCTGCAGATCCCGCACAGTGCCAACCACAGATCCCACATAGTGCCAACCACAGATCCCACACGGTGCAAACCACAGATCCCACACAGTGCCAACCACAGATCCCACACAGTGCCAACCACAGATCCCACACAGTGCCAACCACAGATCCCACACAGTGCCATCCACAGATCCCACATAGTGCCAGATCCCACACAGTGCCAACCACAGATCCCACTCAGTGCCAACCACAGATCCCACACAGTGCCATCCACAGATCCCACTCAGTGCCATCCACAGATCCCACACAGTGCCAGATCCCACACAGTGCCAACCACAGATCTCACACAGTGCCAGATCCCACACAGTGCCATCCACAGATCCCACTCAGTGCCATCCACAGATCCCACACAGTGCCAACCACAGATCCCACACAGTGCCATCCACAGATCCCACACAGTGCCAACCACAGATCCCACACAGTGCCAGATCCCACACAGTGCCATCCAAAGATCCCACTCAGTGCCATCCACAGATCCCACACAGGGCCATCCACAGATCCCACTCAGTGCCATCCACAGATCCCACACAGTGCCATCCACAGATCCCACACAGTGCCAACCACAGATCCCACACAGTGCACAGATCCCACACAGTGCCATCCACAGATCCCACATCAGTGCCATCCACAGATCCCACACAGTGTGCCATCCACAGATCCCACACAGTGCCAACCACAGATCCCACACAGTGCCAACCGCAGATCCCACACGGTGCCAACCACAGATCCCACACAGTGCCAGATCCCACACAGTACCATCCACAGATCCCACACAGTGCCAACCGCAGATCCCACACAGTGCCAACCGCAGATCCCACACAGTGCCAACCACAGATCCCACACAGTGCCAACCACAGATTCCCACACAGTGCCAACCACAGATCCCACACAGTGCTAACCGCAGATCCCACACAGTGCCAACCGCAGATCCCACACAGTGCCAACCACAGATCCCACACAGTGCCAGCCACAGATCCCACACAGTGCCAACCGCAGATCCCACACAGTGCCAACCACAGATCCCACACAGTGCCAGCCACAGATCCCACACAGTGCCATCCACAGATCCCACACAGTGCCAACCACAGATCCCACACAGTGCCAACCACAGATCCCACACAGTGCCAACCACAGATCCCACACAGTGCTAACCGCAGATCCCACACAGTGCCAACCACCAGATCCCACACAGTGCACAACCACAGATCCCACACAGTGCCATCCACAGATCCCACACAGTGCACATTCGCAGATCCCACACAGTGCCCCTGCAGATCCACGCAACACAGTGCCAACCACAGATCCCACATAGTGCACAACCACAAGTCCCAACCCGGTGCCAAACCACAGATCCCACACAGTGCCAACCACAGATCCCACACAGTGCCAACCACAGATCCCACACAGTGCCAACCACAGATCCCACACAGTGCCATCCACAGATCCCACATAGTGCCCAGATCCCACACAGTGCCAACCACAGATCCCACTCAGTGCCAACCACAGATCCCACACAGTCCATCCACAGATCCCACACAGTGCCATCCACAGATCCACATACAGTGCCAGATCCCACACAGTGCCAACCACAGATCCCACACAGTGCCCAGATATCACACAGTGCCATCCACAGATCCCACTCAGTGCCATCCACAGATCCCACACAGTGCCAACCACAGATCCCACACAGTGCCATCCACAGATCCCACACAGTGCCATCCACAGATCCCACATAGTGCCAGATCCCACACAGTGCCAACCACAGATCCCACTCAGTGCCAACCACAGATCCCACACAGTGCCATCCACAGATCCCACTCAGTGCCATCCACAGATCCCACACAGTGCCAGATCCCACACAGTGCCAACCACAGATCTCACACAGTGCCAGATCCCACACAGTCCCAAATCCACAGATCCCACTCAGTGCCATCCACAGATCCCACACAGTGCCAACCACAGATCCCACACAGTGCCATCCACAGATCCCACACAGTGCCAACCACAGATCCCACACAGTGCCAAGATCCCACACAGTGCCATCCAAAGATCCCACTCAGTGCCATCCACAGATCCCACACAGGGCCATCCACAGATCCCACTCAGTGCCATCCACAGATCCCACACAGTGCCATCCACAGATCCCACACAGTGCCAACCACAGATCCCACACAGTGCCAGATCCCACACAGTGCCATCCACAGATCCCACTCAGTGCCATCCACAGATCCCACACAGTGCCATCCACAGATCCCACACAGTGCCAACCACAGATCCCACACAGTGCCAACCGCAGATCCCACACGGTGCCAACCACAGATCCCACACAGTGCCAGATCCCACACAGTACCATCCACAGATCCCACACAGTGCCAACCGCAGATCCCACACAGTGCCAACCGCAGATCCCACACAGTGCCAACCACAGATCCCACACAGTGCCAACCACAGATCCCACACAGTGCCAACCACAGATCCCACACAGTGCTAACCGCAGATCCCACACAGTGCCAACCGCAGATCCCACACAGTGCCAACCACAGATCCCACACAGTGCCAGCCACAGATCCCACACAGTGCCAACCGCAGATCCCACACAGTGCCAACCACAGATCCCACACAGTGCCAGCCACAGATCCCACACAGTGCCATCCACAGATCCCACACAGTGCCAACCACAGATCCCACACAGTGCCAACCACAGATCCCACACAGTGCCAACCACAGATCCCACACAGTGCTAACCGCAGATCCCACACAGTGCCAACCACAGATCCCACACAGTGCCAACCACAGATCCCACACAGTGCCATCCACAGATCCCACACAGTGCCATTCGCAGATCCCACACAGTGCCCTCTGCAGATCCCGCACAGTGCCAACCACAGATCCCACATAGTGCCAACCACAGATCCCACACGGTGCAAACCACAGATCCCACACAGTGCCAACCACAGATCCCACACAGTGCCAACCACAGATCCCACACAGTGCCAACCACAGATCCCACACAGTGCCATCCACAGATCCCACATAGTGCCAGATCCCACACAGTGCCAACCACAGATCCCACTCAGTGCCAACCACAGATCCCACACAGTGCCATCCACAGATCCCACTCAGTGCCATCCACAGATCTCATACAGTGCCAGATCCCACACAGTGCCAACCACAGATCCCACACAGTGCCAGATCTCACACAGTGCCATCCACAGATCCCACTCAGTGCCATCCACAGATCCCACACAGTGCCAACCACAGATCCCACACAGTGCCATCCACAGATCCCACACAGTGCCAACCACAGATCCCACACAGTGCCAGATCCCACACAGTGCCATCCACAGATCCCACACAGGGCCATCCACAGATCCCACACAGGGCCATCCACAGATCCCACTCAGTGCCATCCACAGATCCCACACAGTGCCATCCACAGATCCCACACAGTGCCAACCACAGATCCCACACAGTGCCAGATCCCACACAGTGCCATCCACAGATCCCACTCAGTGCCATCCACAGATCCCACACAGTGCCATCCACAGATCCCACACAGTGCCATCCACAGATCCCACACAGTGCCAACCACAGATCCCACACAGTGCCAGATCCCACACAGTGCCATCCACAGATCCCACTCAGTGCCATCCACAGATCCCACACAGTGCCATCCACAGATCCCACACAGTGCCAACCACAGATCCCACACAGTGCCAACCGCAGATCCCAGACAGTGCCAACCACAGATCCCACACAGTGCCAGATCCCACACAGTGCCATCCACAGATCCCACACAGTGCCAACCGCAGATCCCACACAGTGCCAACCGCAGATCCCACACAGTGCCAACCACAGATCCCACACAGTGCCAACCACAGATCCCACACAGTGCTAACCGCAGATCCCACACAGTGCCAACCGCAGATCCCACACAGTGCCAACCACAGATCCCACACAGTGCCAGCCACAGATCCCACACAGTGCCAACCACAGATCCCACACAGTGCCAACCACAAATCCCACACAGTGCTAACCGCAGATCCCACACAGTGCCAACCACAGATCCCACACAGTGCCAACCACAGATCCCACACAAGTGCCATCCACAGATCCCACACAGTGCCAACCACAGATCCCACAGTGCCAGATCCCACACAGTGCCATCCACAGATCCCACTCAGTGCCATCCACAGATCCCACACAGGGCCATCCACAGATCCCACTCAGTGCCATCCACAGATCCCACACAGTGCCATCCACAGATCCCACACAGTGCCAACCACAGATCCCACACAGTGCCAGATCCCACACAGTGCCATCCACAGATCCTACTCAGTGCCATCCACAGATCCCACACAGTGCCATCCACAGATCCCACACAGTGCCAACCACAGATCCCACACAGTGCCAACCGCAGATCCCACACAGTGCCAACCACAGATCCCACACAGTGCCAGATCCCACACAGTGCCATCCACAGATCCCACACAGTGCCAACCGCAGATCCCACACAGTGCCAACCGCAGATCCCACACAGTGCCAACCACAGATCCCACACAGTGCCAACCACAGATCCCACACAGTGCCAACCACAGATCCCACACAGTGCTAACCGCAGATCCCACACAGTGCCAACCGCAGATCCCACACAGTGCCAACCACAGATCCCACACAGTGCCAGCCACAGATCCCACACAGTGCCAACCGCAGATCCCACACAGTGCCAACCACAGATCCCACACAGTGCCAGCCACAGATCCCACACAGTGCCATCCACAGATCCCACACAGTGCCAACCACAGATCCCACACAGTGCCAACCACAGATCCCACACAGTGCCAACCACAGATCCCACACAGTGCTAACCGCAGATCCCACACAGTGCCAACCACAGATCCCACACAGTGCCAACCACAGATCCCACACAGTGCCATCCACAGATCCCACACAGTGCCATTCGCAGATCCCACACAGTGCCCTCTGCAGATCCCGCACAGTGCCAACCACAGATCCCACATAGTGCCAACCACAGATCCCACACGGTGCAAACCACAGATCCCACACAGTGCCATCCACATATCCCACACAGTGCCAACCACAGATCCCACACACTACCAACCACAGATCCTACACTGTGCCAACCACAGATCTAACACAGTGCCAACCACAGACCACACAGACCCCACAGTGCCAACCGCAGAGACCAGACAGTGCCAATCACAGAGACCCCACAGTGCCAGCCACAGATCCCACACAGTGCCAGATCCCACACAGTGCCATCCACAGATCCCACTCAGTGCCATCCACAGATCCCACACAGTGCCATCCACAGATCCCACACAGTGCCATCCACAGATCCCACACAATGCCAACCACAGATCCCACACAGTGCCAGATCCCACACAGTGCCATCCACAGATCCCACTCAGTGCCATCCACAGATCCCACACAGTGCCATCCACAGATCCCACACAGTGCCAACCACAGATCCCACACAGTGCCAACCGCAGATCCCACACAGTGCCAACCACAGATCCCACACACAGTGCCAGATCCCACACAGTGCCATCCACAGATCCCACACAGTGCCAACCGCCGATCCCACACAGTGCCAACCGCAGATCCCACACAGTGCCAACCACAGATCCCACACAGTGCCAACCACAGATCCCACACAGTGCCAACCACAGATCCCACACAGTGCTAACCGCAGATCCCACACAGTGCCAACCGCAGATCCCCACAGTGCCAACCACAGATCCCACACAGTGCCAGCCACAGATCCCACACAGTGCCATCCACAGATCCCCACACAGTGCCAACCACAGATCCCACACAGTGCCAACCACAGATCCCACACACAGTGCCAACCACAAATCCCACACAGTGCTAACCGCAGATCCCACACAGTGCCAACCACAGATCCCACACAGTGCCAACCACAGATCCCACACAGTGCCATCCACAGATCCCACACAGTGCCAACCACAGATCCCACACAGTGCCAGATCCCACACAGTGCCATCCATAGATCCCACTCAGTGCCATCCACAGATCCCACACAGGGCCATCCACAGATCCCACTCAGTGCCATCCACAGATCCCACACAGTGCCATCCACAGATCCCACACAGTGCCAACCACAGATCCCACACAGTGCCAGATCCCACACAGTGCCATCCACAGATCCCACTCAGTGCCATCCACAGATCCCACACAGTGCCATCCACAGATCCCACACAGTGCCAACCACAGATCCCACACAGTGCCAACCGCAGATCCCACACAGTGCCAACCACAGATCCCACACAGTGCCAGATCCCACACAGTGCCATCCACAGATCCCACACAGTGCCAACCGCAGATCCCACACAGTGCCAACCGCAGATCCCACACAGTGCCAACCACAGATCCCACACAGTGCCAACCACAGATCCCACACAGTGCCAACCACAGATCCCACACAGTGCTAACCGCAGATCCCACACAGTGCCAACCGCAGATCCCACACAGTGCCAACCACAGATCCCACACAGTGCCAGCCACAGATCCCACACAGTGCCAACCGCAGATCCCACACAGTGTCAACCACAGATCCCACACAGTGCCAGCCACAGATCCCACACAGTGCCAGCCACAGATCCCACACAGTGCCAACCACAGATCCCACACAGTGCCAACCACAGATCCCACACAGTGCTAACCGCAGATCCCACACAGTGCCAACCGCAGATCCCACACAGTGCCAACCACAGATCCCACACAGTGCCAACCACAGATCCCACACAGTGCCAACCACAGATCCCACACAGTGCCATTCGCAGATCCCACACAGTGCCAGATCCCACACAGTGCCAACCACAGATCCCACACAGTGCCATCCACAGATCCCACACAGTGCCATTCGCAGATCCCACACAGTGCCCTCTGCAGATCCCGCACAGTGCCAACCACAGATCCCACATAGTGCCAACCACAGATCCCACACGGTGCAAACCACAGATCCCACACAGTGCCATCCACAGATCCCACACAGTGCCAACCACAGATCCCACACACTACCAACCACAGATCCTACACTGTGCCAACCACAGATCTAACACAGTGCCAACCACAGACACACAGACCCCACAGTGCCAACCGCAGAGACCAGACAGTGCCAATCACAGAGACCCCACAGTGCCAGCCATAGAGATCCCACACATTGTCAACCACAAGGACCCCATATAGTCCCAGCTCTAGATAATCCACACAGAGGCAGCTATAGAGCCTCTACCACAGACATGGGGAAAGTGTGAACAGGGATGGACAAAAAAATAAACAAATCAAATGCTGTTGTGGTGCTGAGTGTACAGGATTTTGTGGCAGTGTGCACCTGATCTGCGCACAGATGTAGAGGCACCAGACGGGTGCACATAGTACATTGCACGCTGTGCACACCTGACTGCTGAGGCTCTTTGGTGTCTAAACATCACCTCCGCATTGCCTGAGCAGCACATAGTGACATCCTGCGCTGCCTGAGCAACAGATACTCATAATAATATTTATCACTTATATAGCGCCACCGTTATATGACAAGCCCACTCCAGGGCAATGGGGATACTCTGGGCTGGTCCAGTTGTTGCGGTCCTTTCTTGTTCGGGGAATGTCACAGTGGTGACCCAGCTCCGTGGCCCTCGCGGTGTCATTTAAAAAGGGGGATGCTGGTCTTTGATGTCGGGGGGATGGGAAAAGAGGTATTCGTGATGCCACCCGCGGTATGCGGCCATGTGCGGCCACTGCTGCAGAGCCTCTGGGAACGGTGAACGGCAGCTTGGATGGTTTTGCTCCACACGGGCGGAGCGGGGTCTCCAGGGCAGTTCACTCTTGTCCGGTGTTCATTGGATCATCAGCACCTCAGTGTATCATGCAGCCTCTGCTGCCATTGGGCGCCGCAAAGAAAAGTCTCACATACGTCTGTCTGAGTTCTGTACCTTTACTTCAACCATGCTACCAGGTGCTTCCTCTGCCAATCTCCGGTCCAGCTGTTTCTCAAGAATCGGGACAGTGTCGTCGAGACCCCTTAGGTGTTCCTTACTCTCTCATGATGTTTCCTTCACTAGCGGTACTGTCAGCACCTCTAACTTGTCTCGCCTTTTTTGTCAGCGTTTCCGCGCACAGAGCCCAGGTACCGACAGCCACAGGCATTGACTGGTACCACTTCCTAGTGTCGCGCCTTAGTATGGCTGCCTTCTCCAAGTTGTACGGGGTTTGTGGCCACAGTTCCCTTAAGACCTCATGGCCTCCAGTTCAATGGCTAAGGCATACAGCTGCCACACCGTGTTCAGAGCCAGTCCCCTGTTTGTCCACCAGCCCCTCTATTCCTCTGCCAGATATGGGTGTACGGGTGATCTTAGTCTTCTTCCACACCCCAGGGGCTCCTTCTTTCTACGGGTTTGAATGGCTAATAAAGGTAATATCCTCACCTGTGACCTGTTTGCTTGCAATCAGTGTGTGTGTGCATAAAAGCTGAGTGAGTTTCTGGGATCCAGACAGACTCTTGCATCTTTCATCCAGCCACTGACGTTTCTTTTTTTAAATCAAGTATTTTTTATTTGCAAATATCCAAGCAGACATAGCAGTATATAATGCCGGAGATTCACAATTTTCAAAAACAACCTCAACAGAGATAGAGCAAACCAACCCCCCCCACCTACCCACCCTCAACCCAACATGTCAACACTAATGGTACCTTTACACGCCGCTACCGAAGGTTAGAAACCACCGGGTGTCGGAGACAACTGTACCTTGTACCTTCAAAACACCGCGAGGTAGCGGCGTGTAATTCAGGTAGTACCGTCCTGTCTCTTTGGACACCGGTCTTTCAGCCTTGCTCAAAAACAAGCAGGTATAAACCCTATGGTAGCGGCGTGTAATCGGGGCACAGGTACAGTATTTGAGTAACCTGGGGCGTGCTACAGCGTCATGTATACCACGCCCCATCAGCTATCATTGGTGGGGACTACTGTGTACCCATTATCTGTCCCTGTACAGGGTGGCATATTTTACTAGATGACCAGTCACTACACATTTGCTATAGCGTCATGTATTAGCCAGCCTCCCTGCGTTGGCTGGCCAGTCATGATGTTATTGCTTTGTCCAATCACCGTACGAGCGTCTCGTAATCCACAATTCTGGCACGCCTATGTGTTGTTCCTGCTGACCCAGGTCCGCCCATATTCCCTTGTGGTAGCGGCGTGTAAATGAGGGAAGGTGCTCTACAGAAGGTAACCTGCGGCACCCGGCGGTGCTTCCAGGGATCGAAAAAAACCTACTGTGGAGCACCTTGTAGCGGCGTGTAATTGCAGTATCAGGTACCGTTAGGAACCGTTGAAACGCGCGCGTTCACATGCGACACCCGGTGGTTTCTAACCTTCGGTAGCGGCGTGTAAAGGTACCATAAGGTATAAAGATCCAGGTTAATCAAATCACTTCTGATTCTGTACATAAAAAATTATTAATACTTTCCCCTCATTACTCTTATTGGATTACTGTCCCAATACTGTGTCTCTTAATAAATCGAAGGACACCAGCCCTGGGAAATCTAGCCAACCCCCCCAAACATTTTCATACTGACTCAGCTTGCCCTGTTTAGTGTAGATGTTACATTCCATGAGAATAATAAAGTTGACTTTATGTAGAAATTCTTTCCTTGTCAGGGGATTCTCATCAAGCCAATGTAGGATGATTATCTGACGCACAATATATAGCATTCTTGCAACTGACAGCTTTCCCCATTCATCCATCATCCGATCTCCTACATGCCCCAAAATGCACGTCAGTGGGTCTCGGGTCACATTCACACCCATCACACCATGTATGAGATTTAAAACAACTATCCAGAAGGCTTTCAGTCGAGGGCAGGACCAGAGCATATGGACAACATCCGCTTCCTCCATCCCACACCGAGAACAATCCGTGTCCTCCCTCAATCCCGTTCTACACATCTATACTGGGGTCCTGTACACTCTGTGTATGGTGAACAGTTGTGACATTCGTCCGGATTCACTCATGGAGATCTTAGGGATATATTGCAGAATGTCTTCCCATTGTGTGTCTGATATAGGCCCCAGATCTTTGGATTGTTTTAATCTAGCCGTCAGTGGGTGTCTTTCAAGGAAAGTCTTTAACAGGCCCCGATACAACAAGGAGATAAGCCCCTTGGTGCCTCTCTGTGACCCGATAACATGTATTATGCTATCTGCCTGGACCTGTATCTGTGACCATCTGTTTTGCTTGAGAAATGCATGTCGCAGCTGCAGATATTGGTAGAACATTGTGCGCTCTAGGGGAAATTCCTTCCCTAACTCTTGGAATGATTTGAGTGTGTTACCATTAAGCAGCTGCGAAACATACCATATCCCGATTCTCCTCCACTGACCAAAATTCCGCAGTTTGCAACAACTCAGTCAATTTGGGGTCATGCCAAATGGAGGTATGTGTGGTGAAATAAGTAACCTCCCTCCACTGTTTAATTTTCTGCCACACCTTCCAGATTGTCACTACCGTGGGGAATTTTCGGGAATTAAGCCGGAATTTACCTGCCTCCATGCTAGCCAACAATGGACCACTCCCCACCATATGCCTAAGGATCGTACCTACGGAGCTGTCAACAGTTGGGTCCCCCCATCCCGCCGAAAAAACTCACCAAAAATTGTCACTTTTTTTCTACCCCTTGCATCTAGCAGGTGGCTGCAGATTCCCCCAGGAGGTAGCACATGCGTCTAGCTCCTGGGGGAATCTGCAGCCACCTGCTAGATGCAAGGGGTAGAAAAAAAGCGACCATTTTTGGTGAGTTTTTTCAATATAATATTTAGTACCTATTCGGTGATTTTTGTTTAAAGCTAAATTATCCCCCCATCCCGCCAGATGTTGTCCCTGGGATGCAATATAGAAAACCCATGGATTAGGGCCCGCCAGACCCCCATCTTCCTTGGCACACTGCAGATACTCTAGTTTGATGTGTGCCTGCCTTCCCTTCCAGATCAAATTCCTGAATATGGCGTTGATTCTATAGAACCTGTTTTGTAACAACCACACCAGAGCGTTATGTAAGACATAGAGGAGCTGGGGGATAATGATCATTTTTAGCAGGTTCGCCATTCCTGCCACTGAGAGGTATAGTCTGCACCAAGCCGCAATCTTCTGTCTAAATTTACTCAAAAGGGAATTTCAATTTAATTTCTCATTCCGGACACCGTAAGCATCCAGCACTCTCATGACTGCTCTCAAAGAGCTGCCCGCATCTCCCAAACACAGGAGCATATCATCTGCGTAAAGCGCCACCTTTTCCTCATGCGTTCCATACTGGAATCCTACAATATCCTGATCCCGCTGTAATACTGCCACTAGAGGCTTGGTGGCAATGGCAAACAACAGAGGGGACAAAGGGCCCCCATGTCTCGTCCCCTGAAAAAGGGGGAAATCCTCAGATTACTGTCCATTAACCCATAATCTAGCTCTAGGGGCAGTGTACAGCAATTGAGACCATCCTATAAATTTCTCCCCATTAGGCATTAAATCTGCTTAGTCTGGATGTATGATAGAGGTAATAACCCTGCCAAGCTTGTCAGCCATCATTTTGGCCAGAAGCTCTACAGTTAATAAGTAAATTGGGAGATACGAGGCTGGTGCAGTGGGATCCTTGCCCTTTTTTGGCAATAATGGCTTCCTGTATGGACCGTGCAAACTTCCCCTTTTCCAATCCCTCATTATACAACTCCAGCAAGTTTGATAACAGAGGCCCCTGAACTGCTTATACCAGTGATGGCGAACCTATGACACGCGTGTCAGCACTGACACGCGTAGCCATTTTCAGTGACACGCGGCCGGCCGGAGAAACTAGACTCGCTATTTGGATAAAAACCACAGACACGGACACAGCAGCAAAAAACTGTTGCGAGTCGGGTTTCCAAAACGGCAATGCGAGCTATTACGCTTGACTCGTCTAGTCTACTCGTTGCGAGTCTAGCGAGTCCAATGTTAATGAATGGGGAATCGAGTAATTAGACTCGATTCCCCATTCATTAACATTGGACTCGCTAGACTCGCAACGAGTAGACTAGAGTCAAGCGATTCCGAGTTAGGACTCGCCCATCACTAACTACAGATGAGGAAAAAAAAATGTGCTGGAGGACTGTAGGCCAGGACAGCAGAGCTCCGGCACAGAGCGTCTAGTCCTGGGACTTCCGGTAAGCGGAACTTCTGGCTGGCGCAGCAGGGAGCAGCGGAGCGCTGTGGGGGACGCATATCTGAGGCCCTGTGATCGCTGTCTGGAGGTCCAGTGATTACTACAGCAACCATCCTCGAGTCCAGTGAAAGGTTCTGGGCAGAATCTGGGCTGGGTGTCATGAATGTGTGATTGGCCATTACTGAGATAAGTGAGGGGAGGCTGGAAGAGGCCTGTGCTATGGGTGCCGTTTCCCGCCATTAATTTACATAAGGAACGCCATCTTGCAGCATACAGACTCCATTTCATCCTATTAATCTCTATTTCTGCTTATTAACTCTGCCCTTTCCTAAAAGACAGTTAACCCCTAATTGCCTGCAGGGCTATCTATAAATCTTCTGTCACTGCCCCTCTGATGGAGAAGCCAAAAAAACCAAGGTTAAGTAAAGGAAGTGGTAGTAGCAGTAGCCGACCCTTTCAAGAGACATGGACTGAGATGTATGGCATTATAGAAAAAAATGGCAGATCATTTTGCGTTCTATGTAGTGAAACGGTAGTAAGCAGAACGTGGAATATAAATAGACATTTTGAAACTACTCATTCCCAGCTCTTGAAAAAAAGTGAGGATGAAAGGAAGGAATACATTTCCAGGCAGCTACAACTTCATAAGAGCCAATCTAATTCCATCCTTAAATTTGTAAAAAGCTCTACAAATGTAACATCTGCAAGTCTGAGCATTGCTCACTCCATAGCTCAGCATGGAAAAGCCCTCAGTGAGGGAGAATTTATTAAAGAAACTCTCTTAAGATGTGCACCAGTTCTATTTCACGATATGCAGAATAAAGATGCAATTAGTAAGAGAATAGCTGAGTTACCACTCAGTAGAAATATCATAAAAGACCGAATAATGAGACTCAACACAAACGTACAACATCAATTAAAGGAAGACATAAGTAATTGTAAATATTTTTCGATCTCTCTTGATGAAACTACTGATGTCACATCACATGCACAGTTGGCCATTATTGGTCGATATTCTGATGGTCTCACAATGAGAGAAGAGTTGATAAAGTTAGTATCAGTGCCAACAAGTACATCAGGAAGCGAAATATGTAAGGTTGTTAAACAAACATTCTGTGACCTAAGCATTGATATCTCTAAAGTTGTGTCAGTGACGACAGATGGGGCACCAAACATGGTGGGGAAAAAAGTTGGATTTGTTACATTGTTTACAGAAGCTATTGGACACCCGATTGTGCCTTTTCATTGTATTATCCATCAGGAGGCTTTATGTGCCAAGGCAGGATTCACTGACTTAAACGACTTAATGTCAGTTGTTACAAAAATAGTTAATTTAATAGCTGCTCGCCCCCTTCACAAGAGAGAATTTTCTGCACTTTTACTGGAGGTTGATTCCACCTACAGTGGACTGCTGATGTACAATAATGTAAGATGGCTGAGCCGAGGCAAAGTTCTTGAGCGCTTTGTGGAGTGCTTTGAAGAAATTAAGGTATTTCTTGAGGATAAGGATCTGGGAAACTTTCCTCAGCTCTATGATTATCAGTGGGTCAACACCCTGATGTTTTTTACAGATCTCTCTGTTCATATTAATGAACTGAACTTAAAGCTACAAGGTTTTGGCAAAAGTATTGACGTTATGTTTGGATACATAAAAGCTTTTGAAAGTAAACTTAAAATTTTCAAGCGAGATGTAGAAACTAAAACTTATAAGTATTTTCCTCGAGTAACAAAGTATTTTGAGAAGGCCAGTGCAGCTGTACAAAATGAAATGGAACCCTTGCATATAAAGTACCAGCATGTTTTAGACTCCTTACTTGACCAGTTCAGTGATAGATTTAATCAATTTAGAAGCCTAGAACAGACCATGAAAATAATTAAGTATCCTGATGTAGTAGTCTACAGTAGTTTGGAATTAAATGGTTTCCAATGGATACAAATTGATGATTTGGAGATGCAACTTGCAGAATTTCAGGACAGCATCTGGGGTCAGGTGTTTGTTGATTTGAGGTCAAAGCTTGAGAATCTAGAAAGGTGCCGCTTGGAGAATCAAGAGGAGTGCCACTATGAACAGGAAATTTGGAGTGCCTGGAATCGGTTACCAGACACTTTTAGCACCCTGAAAAATATAGCAATGGCTTTACTTACTATTTTTCCCTCTACGTACTTTTGTGAGACCTTATTCTCAGCATTAAATAATATCAAAACCAACAAAAGAAACAGATTGACAGATAACCTTAGTAGCGCTTGCTTGGCCTTGAAGTGTACAAAATACCAACCTTCAATTGAAGATTTAGCCAATGAAATTCAGCAACAAAAAAGTCACTAAATCAGTGATGGCGAACCTGTGGCAGTCCAGCTGTTGCTGGACTGCCACAGGTTCGCCATCACCGGAAGAATTCCCCCTCCCCCTCACTTATCTGACTTAGTTCATGACACCCCACACAAGTGAAATAACAGCAAGACCAACAAAAGAAACCAACTGACAGATTAACAAAGAAGTCACTAAGCAGGTAAGTTAAAGAATTATACATATTTGTTATTTACACTATAAATATCGTAAAATTAGGGTTTTTTTTCTCAAGGTGACACACCTGCCGAGTTATGCTCGGTTTTTTGGCGAATTTTGACACACCAAGCTCAAAAGGTTGCCCATCACTGGCTTATACACTTCACCCGGTAATCCACTCACCCCTGGGGTGTTAGCCACTGACGTTTCTGGATTGTGTGTCATGGGGAAAGCAAAAGATTTGTGAATGGTTCTACGGGAAAAGATAGTTGAACTGTATAAAACAGGAAAGGGATACAAAAAGATAGACAAGGAATTGATAATGCCAGTAAGCAGTGTTCAAACAGTAATTAACAAATGGAAAATCAGGGGCTCTGTTAAAACCAAACCACAATCAGGTAGACCAACAAAAATGTCAGCCACAACTGCCAAGAAAATTGTTCGGAATGCAAAGAAAAACCCACAATTAACATCATCTGAATACTGGACTCACTGAAAACTAGTAGTGTAGCTGTTTCAAGATGCACAATAAAGAAGCACTTGAAGAAAAATGGTCTGCATGATCGAATCGCCAGAAGAAAGCCATTACTGTGCAAATTCCACAAAGTATCTCGCCTACAATATGCCAAAAAGCACAGAGACAAGCCTCCAAACTTCTGGAACAAGGTAATTTGGAGTGATGAGACCAAAATCAAACTTTTTGGCCGCAACCATAAACGTTACATTTGGAGAGGTGTCAACAAGGCCTATGATGAAAGGAACACCATTCCTACTGTAAAGCACAGAGGTAGATCACTGATGATGTGGGGATGTGTGAGCTACAAAGGCACATGAAACACGGTCAAAGTTGAAGGGAAGATGAATGCAGCACATTCTCATCAAATACTGGAGGCAAATTTGCACTCATCAGCCCTGAAGCTGCGCATGGGACGTACTTGGAATGTCCAACATGACAACGATCCAAAACACAAGGCCAAGTCGACCTGTCATTGGCTACAGCAGAACAAAGCGAAGGTTCTGGAGAGGCCATCTCAGTCTCCTGACCTCAATATCATTGAGTCACTCTGGGGAGAACTCAAGTGTGCAGTTCATGCAAGTAAGCCCAGGAATTTACAGAAACTGGAGGCTTTTTGCCAAGAAGAATGGGCATCTTTACCATCTGAGAAAATAAAGAGCCTCATCCACAACTACCACAAATGACTTCAAGCTGTCGTTAATGTTAGAGGGGGCAATACACGGTATTATGAACTGGGGTATGTGAACTTTTGATCAGGGTCATTTGGATGTTTTTGGTTGTCATTATGATTTAAAAAGAGAAAACACAGTAGTTTGACAATAATTGTCTTCACCCAACCACTAACCATGAGGGGAAAAAAGGTTTTTTGTTGTCATTCATATTCTCTGAAAAAAGACCAAGAAAGCAAAACATCTGCTAGGGTATATTTGATATATATATATACATTTGAGCACAACTGTATACAAAATAACTGCAAACAAGCAGAAGGGTGTAAGTACGAATGAAGAAAAATAAAAGAGAGGGAGTAGCAAGAGGGGAAGCAGATGTAGTATGGTGTAAGGCTACCTTCACATTTGCGTTCCCATCAGCAGGCGAAAGCCTGCGCACAAATCACGAAGTCTCGTCCGCACCAGAAATGCAACATGTCACGTTCGTGGTGCGGACGAGACTGGGTGATTTGTGCGCAGGCATTTGCCTGCGCACAGATCACATGTGGCAGTGGATGGGTGCGCATGGTCATGCGCAGCACCGTGCGCTCCCATTATAAAGATAGGTACTTGCGGTGCTGCAGTCACATTGCGGATCCTCTCCGCAGAACGCTGCGAAGGGGAATGCAAATGTGAAGGTAGCCTAAATGATTCTAATGGTACCAGAGAAACTGCTAACCAAGGATAACCGTCTGAGAAAGCCAGGTGAAGTGTAATGCCCCCAAATGACAAATTAAAATCCAACCTCTCATCAAATGCTTTGAGATCCAGACAACAAAATGAGTCCATAGCCTTGAGACCCATTGAATCCTAGATGGTGAAGAGGAATATTCTTCCAGGTGACTGAAACAGAGTATCTTAATAAACCTTTTCTTGTTTTCAAATGCATCACGTAAACCTAGATAAGAGAACCACTTCTGGAGAAATCTGTACATGTAATTTACAAATACAATTGTTTAGGGAGAAAGTATTGTTCCACAACGTTAGAACGTTTCAGCCGCTCTACCAGATTGTGCTAGGAGGTCCAGACAGCACTAACTCATGATGGGTATGCTATGTGACTTGACAATGAATCCATATATTGAGTCATGATTATGTAATTTAGTTCTTGAATCTTACAAAAGACTGATAGATTATGGGTTAAGAAAAATGATTTGGCTACGAGTTCATCTAAAATATCATGACCCAGTTCCTTCTGCAACAAATGTGTACTGTTAAGGCATTTTTTGTCCATCTCCTCTAACATTACAATATTATACACTAAAGAAATAGCATGTTTTGGTGCGTCTAACATGAAGCATAGTTTTTTAAAAGAAGTAGGTGTAGATTGAAAGCTAAATCTGAATGACAGAGATCTAACATTGCTACGTAATTAAAAAAATCTCAACCAAGAATCAGATGCTCCTTTCCAGTCTCCCAGAAATGTGTTCAGAGATTTAAGATGTGTATGGTCATATATGATGCACCCCAGGGCCAGGGTACTCGGATCCCAGGCATAGCTGTAAGGGACTGTCACTCGTGGCCGGTGCCCAGATCCATGGCCCTGGTGGTCATGAAAAAGGGATTTAGTAAAAATAAAACTAAAATAATAAAAGTTTTTAACGTGACGCCACCTGCAGTATCTGGTGATGGCACCAGTGCTGCCAGCAGACATCCGGGGACGATGGGTAGGCAGCCGGATGATGTTGCTCCCTGCAGGTAGAGCAAAGTCATCAGGGCAGTGAGGTAAAGATAATGGTTTTTCACAAAGAGAAAGGCGCAGTCTTCTTCTTGAGACTGGAACACAGGTGACCAACTTAATAAAAATAAGACACAGGAAACCTTGCTCTACACGGGTGTTTACTGATGACGTGAAGCAGCTTTCCAGGTTACAGAGCCATTGTCATTGGTACACAGTCACTCGGTAGCTGGCCGGGTAGTCACCAAAGGATGCAAAGTCTCTCTGAAGCCCTCAATGATGTTCCTTCTGGTACAATCTCTGTCTTTTTCACTGCGCTCTCCTTACTATCCGTGCGCGGCCCTGCATGAAGCCCTCTTCCTACCAGGCCCGTTGGGTATGTAGAGGTCACCCTTCTTTCTCTAAGGGGCTCAACCCAGTTTGGAGCTCCTGGTGGGAACATGCATGTCAGACCAGGTCGGGGCTTTATGAAAGACCTTCGACCCACCGGTTTGGCAGCTCAGAGCTAAACTTTCCTGCACCGCACTCACAGCCGGTACTCCGTCTTGGACTGGGTTCACTCTGGACTGGTTTTCGGTACGGTCCGGCCCCGGGCTTGTTCAAGCCAGGGACCCCTCTTCTGTCTGGGCAGCCTTCCTTTTCTGGCACCCTCCACTTCACTCTCTTCACGACGACTCCTTACTCTAACTGACTAACTGTCACTCCCGCATATTTCACTACACCTTAGCTCCTTCCACCGGGACTGGTTCCATAGCAACGGGTTAACCATAAGGTCCCATGACCTAAGTGTATGAATGCAAGGATGAGGCCTCAGATTAACATTACCATCCTCTGGTGACAGGGATACCACACACAATGTATTAGGATGCAGTACCCCTTCCGTGGCGCACTGACCAGTGGGGCGCCACATTCCCCTTTGGTGAAACACACTTGTCCGCAAGTGTTTCTACCCCTACCCGGTACATAGCTCCATTTTTATATGCTTATCAAACAATAACATTTTTATTTACACAACATTACACAATACTTTTCATCCCTTCCGGGAGGCATCTTTCTTGAAACGTTATCGGGACAACGGGACCAAAACATTTTAATGCTATCTACAACCGACCTAATGGGCCGGGTTAACACATACTGTTCCTGTGGTAATTTTCTAGCACTGGTTCGTTAGTGTCCTTATCATCACCACTGGATTGTCAAGATGCACATATTTATATTTACCGAGTTCTTGGCCTTAACGGGAGTAGTCCAACAAGTCTCAACAAAGAATAAGTCCTCAAGAAAGTATATGAGTCCCTGAAGAAAAAGTGCAGCATTTCCAAAACTATTTATACATTTTGGACTATTTACATTACCAGATTATCGCAGTCTCTAGTCCACACCTTTGTAAACACGCAGGGCACACCATCCTCTTGGCACTGCGTGCCCGCTCATAACTAACCCAGTCATTCCGGTACAGGTCCCGCTCCGGAACCGGAGCTGGTGCACAATTCCGCTCACTTGTCATGGTGGCTACACCGACTTGTCTAGTCGGTCTGTGCAGTTGATGCTCTTTCTGTACCATGCGTGGCTCAGATGCCCCGACTTCCTGTGAGTGATCGATGTCATCTCCCTCGGACTTGTCCTCCTTCATGGGTTCCGGGTGGCTGGATGGCTCCTCACTCTCGGCCTCCACCACAACATCGGACACCTCCGTGGGAATCTCCTGGACGTCCCCCACTTGTTCCTCTGACTCCGCTCCGGCTGTCTCGCTGCCGTTGTCATCAGCTAAGGTCTCGGAGTCAACTGGCTCTTCGCGGGGCCCGGATGCCACGACTTTTGCACTGGTGATGGGCTGCGGTTCAACCGGCGGGTCCTCTCTGGCAACCGGGTGCTCAACTGTGGATCGGTCTCTTGCTCCCAGTTCCAGCTCTTAGTTGCTGGACCCTGCCAGGGGTACTTTGATCTTTGGTTCCCCCCCTTGGTTGTTCGATGGCAATTGAAGCAGCAAGCATTTTCGCGCCTCTGCCATGGTTCTCCCACCATGAGGGGCCGAGGCACGCCCCTGGGCCAGCACATTGTTGTTTACATTTTTAGGCCTGCCATTTTAAGAGTCTAGCAATAGAGTCTTCGGGTCTTTCCGGATCAGGCCGCTGCGCTTCGTCTGTCCTCGGCAGAACGAAGAGGCAGGGCCTATCTTCACGCTCTTTTTCAATCATTACACCACTTCCTTCCCACTCTGTGATGCAGTTTAGTTTCTGTGGTGCAGTAATGGCGGCCCAATTCACTGTTCACAAAACACAGTCAATACATGGCACACAGTACCCGGTAATACCAGGCACGGGATGCGGTTCGTGATGCCAAACGATGACACACCCCAGGGCGTAGCTGTAAGGGACTGTCACTAGTGGCCGGTGCCCGAATCCGTGGCCCTGGTGGTGATGAAAAAGGGGTTTAGTAAAAATAAAAATAAAATAATAAATGTTTTTAACGTGACGCCACCTGCAGTATCTGGTGATGGCACCAGCGCTGCCAGCAGACCTCCGAGGACGATGGGTAGGCAGCCGGATGATGTTGCTCTCTGAAGGTGGAGCAAAGGCCCCAGGGCTGTGAGGTAAACATAATGGTTTTTCACAGAGAGAAAGGCGCAGTCTTCTCCTTGAGACTGGAACACAGTTGACCAACTTAATAGAAATAAGACACAGGAAACCTTCTTGCTCTGCACAGGTGTGTACTGATGACGAGAAGCAGCTTTCGAGGTTACACAGCCATTGTCATTGGTACACAGTCAATTAGTTTCAGGTAGCTGGCCGGGTAGTCACCAGAGGATGCAAAGTCTCTCTGAAGCCCTCAATGATGTTCCTTCTGGTACAATCTCTGCCCTTTTCACTGCGCTTTTCTTACTATCCATGCATGGCCCTGCACAGAGTCCTCTTCCTACCAGGCCTGTTGGGTATGTAGAGGTCACCCTTCTCTCTCTAAGGGGCTCAACCTGGTTTGGAGCTCCTGGTGGGGACGTGCGTGTTGGACCAGGTCGGGGCTATATGAAAGGCCTTCGACCCACCAGTTTGGCGGCTCAGAGCTAAACTTTCCTGCACCACACTAGGAGCCGGTACTCCTTCTTGGAGTGGGTTTCCTCCAGACCGGTTTTCGGCACGGTCCGGCCCCGGGCTTGCTCAAGCCAGGGACCCCTCTTCTGTCTGGGCAGTCTTCCTTTTCTGGCACCCTCCACTTCACTCTCCTCACGACGACTCCTTACTCTAACTGACTAACTGTCACTCCCGCATATTTCACTACACCTTAGCTCCTTCCACCGGGACTGGTTCCCTAGCAACGGGTTAACCAAAAGGTCCCCTGACCTAAGTGTATGAATGCAAGGATGAGGCCTCAGAGTAACATTACCATCCTCTGGTGACAGGGATAGCACACACAATTTATTAGGGTGCAGTACCCCTTCTGTGGCGCACTGAGCAGTGGGGCGCTACATTTACATCTTGTATACAAGGAATAAGATCTTTTGGTAGGGAGAACAAAGTATGGTCATGACGAGTGATGTGGAACTCAGGATCACCCATTAAGAGAGTAAGCGGGCATAGTATATGGGTGAGGAGAAGATGCTTGAAAAATCTCCTCAGTGGTGTAAAGAGAACCTGTCAGCTACTATATATGCCCCTAAACCTATCACTGCCTGTCCCTGCAGCTTCCTAGTACATCCCTAAACATCCCTGTCTGACCTAATACTGTGTGTAATTGTTGAGAAAAAACATTTTATAACGTACATGTTCGTATGGTAATAAGGATGGTGTCTTCGGAGTGTAATCACTCTGGGAATTTACTCAGGCTCCATGTCCTCCCTCATTGCGTGGTCATCATGCCACGGTGGGCGTGGTAACCTAATTTCCAAGAGCGGTACTAGTGTTAGAAATCTATGGGCTGCTTCTTGGCATGATGCGCTGGCCACGTCATTTCGGGTCCATTGCATTGTTTGTTCTCACTGGCTTCAGAATGTGCAGTGCCCATGCCCTGAAGCTGTCCAGTACACCCAATACACCCGCACAATGAGAACAGGACCTGAAATGAAGGGGCCAGTGCATCATTCCAGGAAAGAGCCCATAGATTTCAAACACTGGGACTGCATTTGGAAATTAGGTTATCACACCTGGGGGGATGCTTAGGGCCGTACTAGGAAGCTGCAGGGACAGGCTGTGATAGGTTTAGGGGCATAAAGTAGCTTTCAGGTTCCCTTTAACTATATGAAGAAAACTGGGTGATAGGTTCAAGCTTGCTAACTTACAGTGGGTACGGAAAGTATTCAAACCCCTTTAAATTTTTCACTTTGTTTCACTGCAGCCATTTGGTAAATTCCAAAAAGTTCATTTGTTGCTCATTAATATACATTCTGCACCCCATCTTGACTGAAAAAAACAGAAATGTAGAAATTTTAAAAAAGAAAAACTGAAAAATCACATGGTCATAAGCATTCAGATACTTTTTTCAGACACTCATATTGAAGTCACACGCTGTCCATTTCTTTGTTATCCTCCTTGAGATGATTCTACTCCTTCATTGGAGTCCAGCTGTGTTTAATTAAATTGATAGGATTTGAATTGGAAAGGCACACACCTGTCTATATAAGACCTCACAGCTCACAGTGCATGTCAGACCAAATGTGAATCGTGAGGTCAAAAGGACTGCCCAAGGAGCTCAGAGACAGAATTGTGGCAAGGCATAGATCTGGCCAAGGTTACAAAACAAGGACTCAAGGTTCCTAATAGCACAGTGGCCTCCATAATCCTTAAATGGAAGAAGTTTGGGACCACCGGAAGTCTTTGTAGACCTGGCCATCCAACCAAACTTAACAATTGTGGGAGAAGAGCCTTGGTGAAAGAGGTAAAGAAGAACCCCAAGATCACTGTGCCTGAGCTCCAAAGATGCAGTAGGGAGATGTGAGAAAGGTCCACAAAGTCAACTATCACTGCAGCCCTCCACCAGTCTGGCCTTTATGGCAGAGTTGCTCGGCAGAAGCCTCTCCTCAGTGCAAGACATATGAAACCCACATAGAGTTTGCTAAAAAACACATGAACGACTCACAGACTATGAGAAATAAGATTCTCTGATCTGATGAGATGAAGATAGAACTTTTTGGTGATAATTCTAAGCGGTATGTGTGGAGAAAACCAGGCACTGCTCAACACCTGCCCAATACAATCCCAACAGTGAAACATGGTGGTGGCAACATCATGCTATGAGGGTGTTTTTCAGCTGCATGGAATAGACGACTGGTTGCAACTGAAGGAAACATGAATGCGACCAAGTACAGAGATATCCTGGATGAAAACCTATTCTAGAGTGCTCTGGACCCTCAAACTTGGCCAAAGGTTGAGCTACCAACAACTTAATGACCCTAAGCACACAGTTTAAATAACAAAGGAGTGGCTTCAGAACCACTCTGTGACCATTTTTGCCTGGTCCAGCTAGAGCCCTGACCTAAACCCAATTGAGCATCTCTGAAAAGACCTGAAAATGGCTATCCAACAAGGTTCACCATCCAACCTGATGAAACTGGAGAGGATTTGCAAGGAAGAATGGCAGAGGATGCCCAAATCCAAATGTGAAAAACTTGTCGCATCATTCCCAAGAAGACTCATGGCTGTACTAGCTCCAAAGGTGCTTCTACTCAATACTGAGCAAAGGGCCTGAATACTTATGACTATGTGATATTTCAGTTTTTCTTTTTTAATAAATTTGCAAAAATTTCTACATTTCAGTTTTTTTCAGTCAAGACGGGGTGCAGAGTGTACATTAATGAGAAAAAAATGAAACAAAGACTGAAAAATGTAAAGGGGTCTGAATACTTTCTGTACCCACTGTAGATGTAATGAAAGCTGAAATATCTTTTGGGCATAAATTGAAGGCAAATCATTAGGGAATTAGGGCACAGTGATAGAAGGGTGAGTGACAGCAGCACCTCTCTCTTACAATGATTTGTTTCAGGGTGATGACAGAAGCGGTGGAGTGGCGCTGATGTCATTCACTGCCTCCCTGATGACGTATTGTTTCAGTGAAAGAGGTTGCGGGTGCAAAAGCAGTGGAGACTGAAGATGGGGAGTGGGCACATGTTTAAAGATGCTGTCACTTCTCCATCCTGGCTACTAAAACAGGATGTCATCAGGGAGCAGAGATGAAAGAAGCTCTGGTAAGTGACCGCAGCGCCACTCCCTGATGACGCTTTATTTCAGGGCAGAGAAGGACGCAGTGGGAGTGGCAGCAGCCCCCCATCCCTGATGACGATTCACTTGAGAATAATCAGTGCATATTTGGAGACGGAAATGATCCTCATTGGAAGTAAGAAAAAAAAACACAGGAAGTTAAAGTAGAGAGGAAAGGGTAGGGTGTTTTTTAACAAAAATACTGTACAGTAGAAAAATGGTTAGATTATTGAAGTAAATAGGTCGACATATACAGTTAGGTCCATAACTATTTGGACAGTGACACAATTATTAGCATTTCAGCTGTTTACCAAAACATATTCATGATTTAGTCATAGAGTGTGATTTACTCGCTGCTTTATCTGGAAACATTGCTGTAAAGCAACTGTCATACTGTAATTTGGATGATGCATACCTTGGTTCATGCGAAAATGATGTTAAAAAGCTGGTGCTGAAATTGTCTACCATTAACAGCCAAGCATGCTTGCACACACTGTTTCATATTGTTGAATGTACTCGGCAGAATGACTGAGGTCATAGCCTAAATTTCTTGATGTATAATGTCTCAAAGTGCCTGTATTGCTTGTGGCTTGTTACTGTACACCCAACCTTTCAAATGACTCCAAAGTAAAATCCACTAATGTTCCTGTAGGTTCCACCTTAACCACCAATGACAGAATACACGGTTTGGATGGCGGATTTTCGACCTCCAAACTTCTTTAGAAACTGACTTTGGTGCCTGAAAGCATGCTGCTCTAAACTGTATCTGTACATTGTTACCAAATGAAGAAATAATTCAGCAGGAGAGAAATCCAAGTACCAAATATAAACCACCGATGCACAGCAAGGTGTGTAGCAAGTCTATCTCATAGTGGAAATGACCGGTGCGGTGACAAGTCGGCCAGACCACTCAGCATGAGGGTGTTTGTCATCGTGGTTGGTGAGGTTGATTGCACTCTCACTTTTCATAAACCAAACTATGTACAGTACAAATTTCAGTACAGATGACCGTCTCTTTTAGAAGTTACAGCAATTTTCACAGGTAGTGATTCTTAGGTTTAATTTCAGAGCATTTATCTTCTAATTGGAGTAAAGGTTTATGAATTACAGCTCTTTAATATGTAGTTGCCACTTTTTCATGGGACCAAAAGAATTGGAAAATAATCTCAAAAACTCTTTAATAAGCTGCATGGACTATTCCTTCATTAATCCATCATCGATTAAGCAGGTAAAAGGTCTGGAGCTGATTCCAGGTGTGCCATTTGCATTTGGATCTTTTGATGTGAACCCAAACATGCGGTCAAAGGAGCTCTCAATGGAAGAAAAACAAACCATCATTAGGATGAAAAAAAAAGAAGAAATCCATCAAAGAGATAGCAGAAATGTTAGGAATGGCCAGTTCAACAGTTTGGTACATTCTGTAAAAAAAAGCACACTGGTGACCTTGGGTACTTCAAAAGGCCTGGATGTACATGGAAGACTACAGTAGTGGATGATCGTGGAATCCTTTCCATGGTGAAGAAAAGCTCCTCAAAACATCCACCCAAGTGAAGAACACTCTCCAGGAAGTAGGGGTTTCAGTATATAAACCTACCATAAAGAGGAGACTTCTTAATTGCAAATACAGAGAATTCATCACAAGATGCAAACCATTAATTAGCCATAAAAATAAAAAGGCCAGATTAGACTTCGCCAAAAATCATCTAAAGATGCAGGGTTGTGGAGTCGGTAAGACAAACCTCCAACTCCTCAATTTCCTTGACTCTGACTCCACAATTCCGGCTCACGTCTCAGTGAAAATGTATTGTAGTAAAATGGTAACATCAGGCTTTTGATCATTATGATATAAAAAGCTATTTAGCTATTATTCAGCACATACTGCATTAAACTAATGTACCCAATTTATTATATACTTTAGTAGTTGGAGTCTGTTCATTTTATATAGACTCTGACTCCACCAAAATGGAAACCGACTCTGACTTCACAGCCCTGAAAACCATTCTTTGGACAGATTAAATTTACATCAACCTATACCTGGATGATGGAAAGTAGAAAGTATGAAGGAGGCTTGGAACAGCTCATGATCTAAAGCACAACCACACAACCTCTGTAACCCATGGTGGAAGCAGTGTGATGGCTGGGCATGCATGGCGTCCAATGGCCCTGGATCTTTAGTGTTTATTGATGATGTGACTGAAGTCAGAAGCAACCGGATGAAATGTCAAGTTTAAAGAAAAGGCTATACCTTCTTCTAAGATTCAACCAAATGCAGTAAGGTTGATTAGACAGCATTTCCAAGTACAGATGGACAATAACCCAAAGCATAATGCAAAAGCAACCCAGGAGTTTTTTAAGGTGAAAAAAATGTAATATTCTGCTATGGCCGAGTCATTCACCAGATCTTAACCGCATTCAGCATTCTTTGCACATGCTTAAGACAAAACGTATGGCAGAAAAACACACGAACAAGAGACAACTGAAGTCAGCTACCTGGCAAAGCATCACGAAGGAGGAAGCACAGAGTTTGGTGACGTCCATGGCTTCCAGACAGGTAATCATTGAGTTCAATGGAATCTATCCAAAGTAATAATAAGAATCATTAAATTCATGGTAAAGTAAATTGTCTAATTTTGAGCCCCTGAAATGAGGAGGCTTTGTAGAACCATTGTTGCAATTCTTAAACATTTTATCTGATATTTTTGTTCAAATCCTTTAATACACCTAAAGGTCTACACTTCAATTGCATCTCAATTGTTTAATTTTAAATAAAAATAGTGCTATGCACAGCCCAAATTGAAGTGTAACGTTGTTAAGGAATGACTGTTGAGTTAAGAAATGTTGTTGGAACTGCACTGGTGGTCACCTTGCAGCAGCAAGTCATCATCTGGTCCTGGCCAGCCGAAGCAAACAGTAAAATGCAGCTTACACTGGCATACAGCCCCAACGACACAAGTCCACACACTCGAACAAGACCATGACTGTCATGTAGCGTGCTGTGGGGTCTGGAGTCAATCCCTCACCTACAACTACCGCCCCACAATACTCTGCAATGGGAACAACGATTTAAGCATTAAAGATATATAACATAGAAAAGTAACCATGAATGAAACATTTATTCTCCCAGGAAATAAGTACATATTCTTTCCCATGTACTGTGACTTGCAGTTGTTCAGGTACCGTAATTTTTCAATGTAGTCATGAGTACATTTAAGTTCCATTTTTAGACATTTTTCTAAACAACATACAATGACTGCCTTAATCTGCTAATACTGATGACTACTCTATGGTATGTTAAGTAACAATGCATCTATACATGTGTAATGGTTCCTTGCGGCGATCCTAAGAAAAGCAGAAATCTTGAAAATAGGTTTGAATTGAAATACAAGAGGAATTCAAAGGGGGTTGTCTGGGACTTTTACATTGAAGGCATATCTTTAGGCTCCA